>CM035228.1:35615767-36215767 GCA_020226215.1 Sindora glabra | reverse complement strand
AAACCCACAATAAAATCATAACTTATTAGAATATAAAACTAGGTCTATAATTACGTAACCTAGTTCAAGTATTAATTATAACATCAAAACATCTAAGTTAATTATGTAATCTATATAAATATGAACAAAACTAAATTCAACAAAAAAGGCCTAATTTGAACCAAGTATAAACATTATCTTAAGAAAAACACTTTTCATTTTACCAAAATCTTGATAAGTCTAACTAAGTTTATGATTCTCCTTTATGGATGAAAACGGATATCCAAAAAGTAACATCATATTGGATATCTTTACCTTGAATGAACTTCTAAAATTTTTTACCATCATTTAAATATGCCAAGGATAAGGTAACTCTCTTAACACATACACTTAAAGTCTTAAATTCAAGCTTTAGATATAATGAAAAATAAAACCCTTAAAATAACATCTGATGACACTGTACTATTAAGATACTAGTAGGCATCTATTGTATCTTAAAAGTACTTAGTCTCATACTTTTCAAAAGAATTTTAAATATATTTGGTTGGATTTCAATGAGGCATATTAACACAATTTCTTAGTCAGTGTTTTCCCCACTTATTATGAATTTCCATGTTTTAAGAAAAAGCCTACTAATTTTTTATTCAAGAATTTAAAAAAATTAACATTACTTAATAAAACTTACGGATGTAATGATATACTTTCCAACAATTAGGACTAAGCCTGACATACTAGTAACTTCTAAGCATTGCTGCTAAATTAAAAGTTTATAAACACAAATGAAATATCAACACTATAAATTGTACATAAAATCAATCCCATAATATCAAACTAATTTTAGTAGCAAACTCATTTTTCTACCTCTAAACATAAAGGTCTAGAATGTATCCCTTTTTAAAATATTTACAAGTATCATTTTACTATTTTTAGGAAAAAAAGTGTAAAATATCTTCTTTAATTTTGAAAACATTTGAATTACCCTTTTAAACTTTACAAAACTTGAAATCAATGTCCATCATCCACTTAGTTATTTTATTAAATTATGTGATTTTTTTATAAAGTTTTTAAACAAGAATTACAATATTATACTAAGTTAATTTTTTAATCACATTTTTTACTTATAATTCCTATATTATATAATTAATAGAAATTAAATTTTATATATAGACTTTTAATTAATTACTTCCAAATGTGGTGCAAAATTATATGCAAAAAATAATAAAATAAACTAATATTTTATAATAATATTATGATTCTTGTTTCAAAATTTTATGAAAAAATTATATAATTTATTAAATGGTTAATTAAGTGGATAATAAGTGTTGATTTTAAGTTTTATAAAATTTAAAGGAATGATTTACAAATTTTGAAAATTGAAGGGGACAAAGTCTAATCACCCTAAAATTAAAAGGGATATTTTATATTTTTTATTATTCAAAATATCAGAAAAGATAAGAAGGATATCGAAAAATATTTTAAAAAAAAAACCTCGAACTTCTACTCTAGCCACCATTTTGACCCTTTAACATATAAACTTCAACAAATTCTAGAATTAGAGTACGTATAGCAATTAGACTTCAAGGAATTCTAGAATTGGAGTATATATAGCAATGGCGGGTCTGGGCAATACAATTTAAATTTAGATATATAAAGAAGTGATATTTTTATAGCAAACCTAAAGATTTAAACACACCTACGTTTACGATGAGCAAATTGGTTAATTTTCAAAGCACTATACATACAAATTCATGAAATTTTAAATTGAAATGTTAAGAAAATCAACTTCAAAACAACAAATTATGCAAATTTGGTTTAAATTTACAACTTTGCTATATGCCTCCATATTTATTATTGCTTACCATCCAAAATTGAATCAACAAGACTAAATTACAGAAATAATTTTAATTTCAAATTGAAAAGATGGCTTGACATTCATAATATATATATATAAAGTTTAATAAAATTAAAGCATTAATAGTCTATAAAAAATGTAAGGAAAAAGTTTAGTTTATATACCAAAGGCCAACCTTTAAATAATTTATAAATGTATCTAAAAAATTGGAATCTCAAAACACAAATGGGTTCCTAAGCTTTGCTGGCCAACAAAATTTAGGTTTTTTTTTTTTTATCAAAATACTCCTCGAGTCAATTAATTCTCACTTTATCTCTCTTTTGAAATTTATTTATGGGATGTTCCTTCTTCTTTTTTTTTTACCACATCAACGCTAAAAAATGCATTAATATACATGTGGCAACCCTGCCACTGCAAACGATGGGGCTAGTCACTAATCTTGTTGCTCGCAATGTCGGGGTTGCCTAACCTTAATAGCTATAAAAATCGCTCCCCTCCCTTCTTCAGCCTTGTGCCAACCAAAAACATTCTTAGTCTTATACTATTTCAAACTCCTCCCTATCTTTTTTCTTTCCTTACAGAAAATAATATTGTTATACCTAGCAAGAATATCATGGCATGAAATGCAATGTGAAAGCAATGAAAAATTATGTCATTGCATTATTTTCTGTGAAATGTGTGCATATGCTTATCATAAAGAAATGGTTTTCCTCTAACTGTCCTATTTCTCTTTCCCTTTGTCCAACACAAGGCGAAACTGCGTATGGACAACAAGTAAGGCAAAGATTGTCCTCACGGCTGAAAAGAGATCTTTATGGATGTCTCTAAAATGGAAAACCACACATCTAAATTGATTGTGTTGGATAAAATTTCGATGCTCCACAACCTTTAATTGTCAATGAAGACAGAGTTTGGTCCCAATCTCTCCATCCTAGTCTATCATGCAATGAGTTTGCCACCCAGTTTCAGCATCTGCTCACGACTAATGTCTACTCTGGAGAAACCAATAAGTAAGTTGGAGCACATCTAACAATGTTGTAAAGACATCTCAATCTCCTCTACCGCTACTACATGCAATAATTAAGAGTGTTTAATGAGAAAAAAGCCTATAAGCCAAATAGACTAATCCGTGTACTTTTGCAAACCAAACCCAAAAAACTAAGTTCGTTAAAAAATAAACTTAAATGAATTAATTCACGTACATCGTAAGCTAGTTCTAAATGAGACAAATCAGTTTATATGTTTATATGGGCTTAGTTATGTTTTGAAAAAAAATTATATTTAATAATTTAAATAATATTTATATTTAAAAACTTATTATTTTTATATTATAATTTAATATAAAATATAATTTAATCATCAACAAATTAAATATAAATATTCAAAATAACTAGACTTAACAAAAATAAAAACAAATAAGAAAATTAATAAATATTAAAATAAAATAAAAATATAAAAAATAATAAATAATAAAATATAAATTAAAAAAAAGAGGCTACCTACATGCCAATTTGACAGACTTATACAGACTTATAGATCAATTCAAATCCATTTAAAAATGGATCTTAACAAATTTTGGCTTAACATATCTATTAAACATTCTAACAATAATGAATTATTATGTAGGTCGCACTTAATAACTTGGTTATACTAATGTGAATGTGTTGTTCCTTTTATCAACCTCACTAAATATGTTTGTTAGTCATGTCATCTATAAATAGAAATGTGTGAACTAGCACTCTTGTAGTATGTAACAGAGGATCATCGAATATAAAGTCAGCTATAAGCTTAATAGATTAATTTGTTGTTAAAATTCTGATATTTTCATTATAATAAAAAAATAGGAACTCTTTCTTATAAGATGGATATTCCAACCCAATAGATTAATAGTAAGTTGTAGTGATGTTGTTTAAGTGTGCAAGTGCGTGGGAGAGAGCAGTGAAATGTAGTGAAATGTGGCTGCAGACTAGACTCCTACTGGATTTATATTATATCTTATGTTTTCCTACAAATATAATAAGATAGCACGAATGTAGAAAAATATAAAATATATATCATTTTTATAAATACAACTAGATGTTAGAGTTACAGCACAAAAATTGGTATTATTTTGAGAAAAAGATAATAATCTCCTTAAATTTTAGTAAAAATTATGCCAATATTCTCTCTCATTTTAAATTTTACGCAATTTTTTCTAAATATAAAATAATACTATATTTAAATTTAAATTTAAAATTTTCTTTCATAAAGTAATAAAATAATATATAATAATGTATATTCAAAAATCAAATAATATATCATAATTTAAGTATTCTTTCATTAAAATTTCATTTTTTTCACCTATCATATATTAATTGTGTAAACTTAATCAAAGTATATTTTTTATCACAAAATAATTGGAATACATATTGATATATATTATTTAATTTGAATTTGTAATCCTTTTTTCTCATCATTTTATTAAAGAAAAATTTAAATTTAAATTTAAAGGGGGTATGTGTGTATTTTAAAATTAAAGGAGAAATCTATATACATAATTTCATTAAAATTCATGAAGAGTTAATGTATTTTTCTCAATTATTTTTGGTAACAATATGAGTAACTAATTCATTGGACATATACACACAAAAATTTTGAGATTGAATCTAAGATGTAACAAAAGACAAAATCTTTAAAAAAAAAAACAAAAATTACTATTTAAATTAAAGGGTAATGCTACAGGGGAGCTCCACTTTTTAAGAAGTCAAGTATTTTATCATTAAATTATCTTTTTTAAAAATTTAAAAATAAATAAATTAAAATTAAAATTAAAAATATAAATATCAATATATATCAATAAAAATATTGGTATTTACAATAGGGTAATATTATAAAAAATTCCATCTCTTAAAAGATTGAATATTTTTATTAGATTATCATTTTTCAAATCTCAAAATTAAAAAATATAAATTTTAATACATAAAAATAATCTAACAATAAAAATACTCAATTTATTAAAAAGTGCAGTTCTCTGTAATATTACTCTTTACCATAATGGAGGTTCAACCCTCACCTCACACGAAGAATGTGAAAAAAACCCCCGCAAAAATATTGGTATTTACAATTACAATAACGGAGGTTCAACCCTCAATTCGTGAATAGAATGTGCGATCAGCCTGGGCCTGGGGTCGATTTGATCGTGCATCAAATATAAGGGCAAGTCACAGCTGATATTATAAAGCTAACATTGTTACAAGATGATCCAATAATGATTTCATTATATTTTAAATGAAAATTTTTATGTGTTTCTATTATATTATATGTTTTTAGTCATAATTAATAAATAAAAAATACTTCCTCTTACTTTTATTATCTATTATAGTTAATCAATTTTATATATATTAGAAAAATAATTTAACTTATTTATTTTTAGTAGACTTTTCATAACTAACATTTATGCACGAAGTTTAAAATAGCAGAAAATAGAGATAAATGTGTGAAATAAATATAAATAAGTTGAGAATATAGAATAATAAAATATTTATTAATGTAATAAAAGGATAAAATTAAAAAAATATTTAATATTTCATTAAAATTTTAAAGTGATAGATAATAAAGAATAAATTTTTTTTTCAAAATGTGATAAATGAAAAGTAATGATTTTCAACATTTTGTTGGTTGAAAAACTAAATTCTTAATATGTGTGAATTCCACAAAACTAATAATTATTCTTCATTTATTAACTATAATTAATTAAGAACATATGATAAAATTAAAACATATAAGAATATCACATTTTAGACATGCATTTTCTTTGTTTCTTTTTATTTATCATAGTTAACTTATTTCATAAATATTAAGAAATTAGTTTTATTTATTTATTTTTAATATATTTTTTAAAATTATTCTTTATATGCAAAATTAAATATAATTAAAAATAAAATATATATAATGGAATAAATGCAAATGAGTTGAAAGTATAAAACAATAAAGTATTTATTAATAAAAATAATAAAATTAAAAAATATTTAGTGTTCAATTAAAATTCTAGATAAAAAAGAATAAAAAATCTCTTTAAAATGAAACAAATAATAAGAAAGAGAGAGTATAAAGAAGTTATCCAAACCTTTAAGTTAAAACCATGTTCACAATGATAAGGTCCTTTTATGTAAATTTATGTAGGCTCGAAAGGTTTTCAATGATTTTCTAAACGCTTGTTGTAGATGTTATAAATGAAAAACCAATATGATTTTGATTTTGAGCTTCGTCTATTTCATCATCAACTATTACTGCTTCACTCGCATTATTTTTGAGTAAATTCATGTGAGAAAGCATATTAAAAATATAAATTGAAATTCATCCTTTTCCAACAATTTAAACTTTTGGATCGACTTGCTTATCAGCAACTCTAATATTACTTCGCCAAAGCGAAATTACCTTTTAAGCTTCATGGCTGTTAAATCCAAAGTTTTTTAATAATAATAGAAATAATTAAATTATTAAATATATAAAAGCAAAGATCAAGAATAGAACCTTAAGTACAGGAGAACGTATAAAACTTTCAACAAATATCGGCTAACATTTAAACCAAAGTTCTTGAGTATTAGATCAAGACTTTGATAGCAGTCACAGTATACTCTCTGCCATGTAAATAAGTAATTCTCCATGCAATCTGTAGTATCTTGCATGTGAAATTTATTCTGACTAACCCAAGTTATTATTTATAGACCACAGGCCGTAGGGCCTTAATCTGTAATTGATGCGTGGAAACAGTGAAGCAGCCCAAAAATGCTCTCCAATGTAGAAATTGAAGCAGCGCAACTTGATGCCTTCAAAGCCTAACATCTCAATATTACTAGAAATTCACGCATGAACCTGACTTACCTGGAACTACATAGAGAAATAAACAAAAATAATAAATGTAAGTTTCATGTGTGTCAGTAGATCGCATAAATATTGGGTTTATTTCTCTCCTCAGATTTATAGTGAATCAGGTTCATGCAAGAATTTCGTGTATCAGTAAATACTACAAGTGTTGTGTTTATCTCTCTCGTCTAGTCAACAATGAATCAGGTCCATATATGAATTTCTCCTGGATTTATCATTGTATTCTCTCTCAGCTCCAGCTGCAACCATTCAAATCAAACTGTTTGCACTCGGAAGAACCAGCATTGTCATCATGAACATTTAAGTCTAGCTTTGCTTCCAAGTAAGGCACTCGATAATCATGAGGAATTTTCTCATGGTTCAGTTTAAGTGCAAGTTGCCTAGTTTCCTCCTTTGAATCTTCATCCAAAACAGTAGGTCTTCCCTTTCCTTCATGAAAATTTAGATCATCACACAACATCAGATTAGACTTCAGAAGTATAGGCTCTCCGGCAACCTCTCTAGAACTCAAGAAAGGATTTCCATTATTGGGTCTTAAACCCAATCCCTTGTTTGTTTCACAGGAATTCAGGCAGGTATCTGCTGAGAAATCAGTTTTCTTGGTTGCTTCTGCTCGATGGGGCCATAAATCTTGCAATTCTTTCAGTTCTGAAATCGTCGAATCCAGGCATTGATTGGATACTTTTGATGCCAGTTCAGAAAGTTGAACTTTGGCTGCTTCAATTCCTACTGTGCCTAAATTTTGTTTTCCTAGTGTGTCTTGTGCTTTTTCCAGAACTGTCTGCAGGTACTTCCCTTGGGCTTCTATTCGTAGCTGCAAGTGCCGTTGTACCTGCTTGAATCGTTTCCCAGATGCAACTTCAATAGTAACTTGCAGCTTGAAAAAGTAAAAGAAGTGAAGGCTCCGTTTGTTTTAATAAAAAAATATTTTTATAAAAATATAATTATAAATTATTAAAATAATAAAAAAATAATTGATATATTCACTATTAAATATAATAACTTTAGTCAAAGATGTTTCCTCCCTTTCTATGACTTTGGGATTTTTTTTTTCTAATCACAAATTATAAAGGCACGTAGTACTCTTTGATTTTTATATAAAAAAATGAAATTTTTCTATAGAGGTTATCTTCTGAAAAAACAAAACAAACGGAGCAGAAGTTATTACAACTTATTGTTAGTGTATAGTAAGAGTCTTTTTCCGAGTTTCATTGTACCTCAAGTTGCTCATGCAGCCTTCTCTGGACTTCAATTTGCATCTGTAGTGCCTCATTTATTTCTAGGTTTCTGGATTAAGGACTTTATCCTTGTTAGTGTGTTATTCGCGGCAATTAAGATGATTTCGGGTAATGGATAATTTATGACTGACGTAAATTGATGAAGATGAAAAGCTATGAATTCTTACTTGTTTGTCTGAATTCCCATGTTTAAATTCTTCATGTGAATTCCACTAGCTTCCGAGATTCTGCCTGTAGCTTCTGCAAGTGATGCTGGTGAGATGAAATCTTTCCCAAATACTATGATTGGCAAAAGATAGGCTGTTAGTAATTCTTCAGCTGAATTGGGAGACATAAATAAATACTATGATTGGTAAAAGACACTGAAAATTTTTTTTTCTCACCATTTTTATTGGTGCTGCTATTGGCCTGTCCATGAAGAGTTTTACTGAGTCTGTACTTCTGTTATCCAGAGGGTAGAGTTAGTAATTGAGCATAGAGATATCAAATAAATTATCATATCAAATCCTAATGACAACCTTACTCCTAAAAAATGCAGATAACAAGAATAAGGTTATGATGTCTTGAGTTTGACTCAAATTTTAATTATTGTCAATTATTGATTATTTCCTATTGTGAATAATCTTCCAATTCAAGTTAAGTTTCTTATGAGCAAAAGTATGAGGTATGAGAGAGATGTGAAGTAAATGTCTCTAGGGGTTATGTGAGAACTTCCATAGAGATTTGTGAGAGATGCAAAGATAGTGGTTAGAAAGTTGTGTAAGTATGATTAGGAATCTTCACATGCATTATCTTGTAATCAAATGAATCTTTTTTCATTCAGGGTTTGGAATTTCTAAACTAAATTGTCCATGTGCTTTATTACACTATTTTGGCTGACTTAATTGCTTGATGTTTGGAGGGGGGATATTTTTGCCCACGTGATGTTAGCTCATAGGTTTCTTAAATACTAAGTCAATTTGCCTTGAACCAGGAAAAACAAATCAGCCAGCAGGTTCTATGGTAATAACAAGTTTAAAGCTAAAGAGTTTTAAATTGTAAAGTTGTTTTGTCCTGCATTGTATGGGTAAAAAGGTTAAAATTATCCAGTTAGAAGTAACTAATATCATCTCAAGATTTTATTTTATTTTTTTCCTTACCAATGAATTGAACTGCAGTTACTAACATGACATTAGCCTTTTTCCTTTATTAGAAAATTTGCAGAAATTTGAGTGCAGCAGAATTCCTGGAAAGTCTAAGGAATTTTCCGACGCAAAAATGGTTAACTGGTAGTGATAAAATACCTGTAAATGACTCTTTAAGTGGTACAATGTAAGCCCAGGAATCCCCATAAGCTTCAACACAGTTTTAGGTGTGGCCTCTGCATGGCATAGTTACTGGAATTAGAAAAGGTTCAAGATATGCAGGCCTTTTTCTTTTTCTTTCTTATTTTCAATCTATTCAATTTTGCATAGACTTACTATCTGGTCCTCCCAGTTGATTGACAGCTTCTACGAATCGTCCATGAAGATCTGGCGTCCATTTAAGTCTAGGCTTAGCATCAGTGGAGAGGACAAGTCCTGAGTCTCCAGCTCCATGTCCTCCTTGTAGGACTATATGCCTTTCAGAAGAGCCAGCCATCTTTAAAGAGTGCATGTTCCTTCCTTGTTGTTGCTGATGATAGTACATTTTTCTTTTTGCCTTTTTTCTGTAAAACAAGACAATCCCATTATTCCGCATACAAGCACAAACTATTTTTGATCTCAAGATAATCTTTCTACCTGGTCAGTGCTACTTTTTATTGACCTAAACGGCCACGCCTCGAAGTATGCAGTATGATTCTCCTATATTCTTCAACTGCTATTTCACAAAATCAAATTCAGATATAGCCAGTCTCTACAACTTCTATTGCTTATCTTTTCTTCTTCTCGACGCTATTTTCATAAGCCTTAGTTTTACCAATTGATGTCCTTATAAAGCAAATGGCCACAGGTGAGGGACCATGTGAGGCATATGGAATCTCGGAGAGGAGCAACTTAAATTGAACTTGATTCTATAAACTTAGAACAACTTAGAAAGATATGTCACTCATCTTACTTTTTTCTCCACTGTGGGCTCACTCTGTCCATTTCCGCTTTCCATTCCAAGAAAATGCTTCACAATAGAAGTAACTGGATTATATTGCTTGAGCCTGCATGAGTTTTTGTCCCTCTTGCAAAGGGAGGAACCTCATTCCAAAAGTTCTCTCGGAAGAATTTTTTGCAGCTTGGATTATAGAATCCACTTTTCCTATCTTCCATTTTAATTTCATTTCTTTCTCTTTTCTCGAAAGCGTCAAAATCAAACTTTACTTTTGTTTTCCTCATAGAAGATTCTGGGAACTATTAGTCCTTGTCACACTCACCTAGGTGTCCAAGAAGTTTTGGGATAGTTAATGATTTACTTAGTAACATCACTAACATTGTCAATGGAATTTGTTTGAAAGTAATGAAGGATAAAACAGAGAAACAAATGTCCTAATTGTTTACAATAGATGTAGAATGGAAGATTCTTCTGACTGAAGCACCTAGAAAGACAGAAACTAAGAAGGAGATAAAGTCAAGAAAAAGAATAATTGTTCAAAAGATGCTCTTCTTTTAAATGCTTGGAGATTTTTTTAAGCAAGGAATAGATTAAGGAGGCATTCTGTTTTTTTCTGGTTTGGCAAGTATGGTATTTATGCAGCCCATCAAGAAAAGAATAAAAATATAAGAAGGGACCCAGAACTTTTCATTCAGCCGGCTTTGCCCTGAAGAATCCTAAGCAGCTGGGACCAAATGACAGAAAGAAAGGCATAAAATTGTACTATTCTCCTTCATACGTGGAATTGTACTTTCCTTTACATATTTACTCACATTAGTAGCATGTGGAGCGGACAAAGTTGTCTAGCCCTTTTGTGATGCTTTTATTGGGGTTGAGATACTTTGATGAATCCGTTAAACTCCCCCCTTTGTTTCATGTATAGCCTTACTATACTACGAGCAGTTCAACTTTCACGACTAATGGTACTCACACTCCACTAAACACATCAAGTCCGAAATTATTTTTCATATTTACTGCTAATTTTTATGAAAGTTACTTACTTTGTTCAAAAATGTTATTACCAAAAAGTTACTTACCATTTATTAAAAAGTTGTCATCAAGTTATCATTAGACTTTGATAATTACCAGCAAACCTTAAAAAATTTACAATCTATTGAATATTGGTGTAGGACATGGTGTGCCTAGTGGTGTAAGAGTGACTTTATGCTTTTGCTAGGGATGAAGATCCTTTGATGAATCCCTAAACTCCCTTATATTTCATAAATATCTTTGCTATACTACTAGTAGTTCAATTTGCACAATTTGTTTAAACTAGGTCCACTAGTTTAATTAGACAAGTTGTGTATAGAATTGGTGTGGCCAATTTTAAATAGGTGGATTAGCGAGGCCAAATTTAAACATGTTGTGCTAGGTGTACAAAGCTGGGGCCATTTCATAGGTTGCCTACAATGGTGCAAGCCAGCTGAGTTGAGCCAAGCCATTGTTCGAGTTCAAATTTTGCAATAATAAATGAGATTGAGCATGGACTAAATAGGAGCCTAAACAAGTTTAGGCAAGTTTAAACATGCAGCTTGTAATATATAATGTGAAATTTATGTATTATATTATTTATATAAATTTTAAAAATAAAGATATATTTATTTTATTAGAATCCTTTGAACTTACTAACAATTCTAGTAAAATAATATGAAATTCAAGTTCAACTTACACATTAATTGAACTTGATTCATTTAAAATAGAATTTAAATTAAGTTTTTTTCTAATCACAAATTGTTTATAAATATCTAACTCATTTGCATCCTTAGTTGCCTGTATGTATAAACCAGTGGAAAAGATTGTGCCATGTGTGCAAATAGTATATAGGTGCTGAGATAAGTTGTGCAACGATAAAAAAGGCATTTTTCCCGTAGCAAGTGCTATAAAACCTATTTAAATGACTTATAAAATATGTTTGATTTGATTCATTTTTGAGGATTTGGATGCCTACGGCCTACCTATGTATCAGTGCTCAAGGATTATGCTCCTTATGCTGTTTTATTGCACTGGCAATACTGAAGTGAACTAATGATATTATTTTTAGTACAGAAAGAATATATACATGATCAAGAGCTAATGCAGAATAAATTCCAATTAAAATAAGGAGATCGACTGTTTACTTACTATAATTGCACAATATAGAGAAATTGACGCCTTTGATAAATGAAAGCCATGTATGATCTCGAGATGCCCTGTAAGAGTGTGTATGGTAGTCATAGCTATCTTGACATTGAAACAGCTAATTCTCCAATATAAGGAGGGTGTTTGGTAATCAGCTGATTCATCAGATTTTGGTTGATTTGGCAATCAGCAATTAACTAACCATTAATATAATTAACTGATTGCCAAATAAGGCCAAGAACAAAGCCAATTTCAATATATGTCTTCTAGAATATCAATTTATTCTGATTTGCGAGAATATATATTGCAGTTTTGAAGAATCTGTAAAAGCTTTAACAGAAACTAAAGTAGAATACCTGCATAGCATGCTAGCATGTGGATAAGAATAAATCAAGCAAGGATTTTGCATTCAGTACCACTTTAGGAGTCAATATTGATTTTAAAAAATTATCAATAAAAAAGAGCACTACATGAGAAAGTCTATTGAAATTCCATTGCATTAAAATCAACAATTATAAAAAATTATAGATCGAACTGATCGCCTCATCCTCATTTGATAGTACAACTAGTTGAAAGGAAGAATATGCCAGCTAATGAATTTAAAGTAATTCCAATGTAGATTAATGCAGCTATTAATGCTTACTTGTTCTAGTTAGCATTGATGATATTGACATGTTTATGAATCTGAGACTCTGATTTTTTCCCCTTTTTTCTGGTACATGGAATAGGATAGGTTACCATGCTCCAAGGCAAGAATATGTCATTTGTCTCTAAAACTTAGGATTAGTTTGTTTTTTGGAAGACATTTTTCATAAAAAAATTTCTTATGCACCTATATGAATGAAGGAGTCCTTACCTTATTACTAAACTAATGATACTTGAAGTCATACTAATGGAGGAAAACAACTTTCTCTTTGAACACCAAACTCTCTAGATTTAACATGAAATATACAGAACATTTTTTATTATCTTAATAATTTATAACTATATTTTCACCGAAGATATTTTTTATAAAAATAAACAAAGCCTTAGAATGGTACTAAACTAATCTCTTATGGTCTCTAGTCCCAAGATTACAACATAAGACATACATAGTCCGTGACAAGGAACCTTACGATCTGAGTCAACCTAAGGGGTTGAGGCTTTGATGTTTAATTCCATGCAAAGTAAGCAAGATAATAAAATATGATGTTCATTTCGGTTTAGACAAAGGTGTTCGAGGACATTTTAGTAACTGGAGGTATATTTGAACCTCTCAGCCTCCTACGCATACTCCTAACTCTTTGCTACTAAAGATATAAAGGTCACCATTTAAAATAACAAATCCTCATATCGGTAAGCTTAGCCTTCGTCATTCTGATATGATTGGCTTTGTTGCACTGTCTCTGTAAATTTTGTCATAACAATTAAAAGAGTAAGAAGCAGAAAGCTTCTGGTCATGATATTAGTTGGCTTTGCTTCAATGTAATTTTATATTAAATGAGCATGCGGACGGTAAACCAAATTTTTACATATGAGAAAGCTCTAAAAGGTGATCTCACATAAGCTAAGGACTAAAACAATAACATTGATGAGACAGTCATTGGTTGTTATTATCTGATCACAAAATAGCACTGGCTGCAATAGAGATGACTCCATAATGTTATTCCCCAAAATAGTCCCATCCTCACGTCCAGGGGTGGAGATCTCATCCTAAAAATCCTGATGTCTTTATTTTTAATTATTTTAGGTTCAAAAAAATTTGAAAATTGATTATGTTCTATAAAATTTTGACACTCAGCCCCCTCCTCGAGTTAAAAATCTTCCATTTGAGTCTCTCACAAATTCCTATACAACTATACCTGCTCAAACATCTGTTTTTGGGGCCTGCCATGAGTTGTCGTGACTGTGTGGGGGAGTTGTGAGCCACTTTGGATGTGGGAGTAGTCTGATTTCTTCAGCGTCCCTTCAATTTGTTTGTCTGTTTGTTGCTTTGAAAAATATTTTTTATTAAATATAATTTTAAAATATTAAAATGAGAAAAAAAATTATTTTAATATTAAATATGAAAATCTTGAGAAAAATAATTGTCTCTATTTATAAAAGAAATTCGTTTTTCTTCACTACTATGCATCTAGTATCATTTTTTTAACTATTAATATAAATAACATATTATTCTTTTATTATTATATATGTAAATGATATTTTTTATAAAAAATATTTTCTAATGAAATAAAAGGAAAGCTTGTTTATATTTTTCGTAAAACATAATTATAAAATGTTAGAATGATAGTAATTGTTTTATTTATTTAATATTAAATATTAAGAAATTATTTTTCTCTATCATTATATGATTTTATGTATCATTTTTTTTAAACCACGTATACGAATAATAAGTCATTCATTCACTAATCACATATAAATAATATTTTCTTACAAAAAAGGCTTTCTAACGAGCTAAATATAACCTAAATCTTTCATTATTTTTATGGGAAAAGACTCTAAAACTCAAACTAAAAGCCTGCAGATCAGATTCTCAAGAAAACTTGATTATTCTCATCTAAAGTCCACAGAAAATGGGTTCTCTATTCCCACTTAATTCTTTCTTTACTTATTATAGTTGGATGCTTTACAACACTTAGGATGACAGTTGTATTTTAAAGATAGATCATGTTTTCTTAAATAAAGTCTGCTTTTTTAACTGCTCGGGCATTATTCTTACCAATGATTCGACCGTCAATCAGTCATGTTCATGAGGAACTGTGTCAGGTTCCAAAATTCTCTTAGAAACTGCTTAAATAGGCCATTCTCCTCAATTTTTATCTTTTTCCTGGAAAATATGATCTGATCAATTTAAGTATCTTAGGGAAATCCTCGTAAAATTGTGATAAAATGACTGAAAAGGACAGCTTTAAACTTCAGGATTCTTCTATACAAGCAAATTTATATGCCGAGATTGTGAGAATCTGATTCCATACAAGAGAATTGAACTAAGACACGGTTAAATGAGCAAAGACCATAATTGAAGAAAAAGTTAGTTTGAATGTATAGCAACAAAAGATTCCGAGAGGGCAAAAAAAAAAGGGAATGTCGCTTTTCAAAGAAAGGACCGGACACATACAAAGCTCCTTTGTTTCGGTTAAAAAAAAATTAAAAATATCATTATAAATTATTAAAATAATAAAAAATATTTTATATATTTTATATCAAATATAAGAAGTTTGATGGAAAAAAATTCTCTTTTTCAAACCTTAAAAAAATTATTTTCCTCCATTACAACATTTTAAATATTTTTTAATAAAATATAAAAAAATACATTACTCTTTTATTCATATAAAATATACCATAATTCTTACGGAGAAAAAAAAAGGGAAGACCCGAATCACTTTTCAACATTGACTCAGTAATCCTGCCAAACAACAGGGACACGGTACTGAAAACGGAAGAAGAAAGAACAGGTGAAGTACAAGTCCAAAACAAAGCCGCAAATGAAAGAACATGAACCTTTATTTTAATCCTTTAAATATTTGGTTTGGATGAATTTCATTTCTAAAATAAAATTTATATTAATTTAATTTTTATAAAATTAAATTTATATTAATTTAATTTTTATAAAATTAAATTTTATATTAATTTAGTTCTCATAAGGAATTAAAATTTTATTTTAAATATAAAATTAATATAAATTTAATATTTTAAAAATTAAATAGAATTTTATTCCTAAAGATTTTGGTACATCCATGTGGCCAACTGATGCAAGTTGTTTAAAGGTGAAATATATATTCGAAAATCCAATAAGCAAAATTCCGTTGTAGTCTAGTCGGTTAGGATATTCGGCTCTCACCCGAAAGACCCGGGTTCGATTCCCGGCAACGGAATTATACTTTCGAATCTCTCTTTTTTTCCGTGCTTCGAGGTTTCAGCCACCAGGTCTGGCGAACTGGGCTGTCATCCATCACTTTCAATTAGGCCCAAAATTTTCAGCCCATCTCACTTTATAAATAGAACAATCCCCTGCGGGCCCGATAGCAGAGAGAATATATACACACACACACACACGGACACACACGTTTACCCCTCTCATATTTACCAACCAAAAAAATCACTCATATTTAATTGGATGGCATTACGTACTAGAATCTCTACCTCAATTACAGTTCAATATTAGTTGCAGGTCCATTTTTTAGAAAAATCAGTTGACATTCCTTTTAATATTTTTTAATTTTAAAAAGTTTTTAAATATGTAAGAGGAGAAAAAAAATCCAATAAACACAGTGAAACTTTAGATTTATAGAACCTGCTAATTTTCAGTTTTTAAATACTTTTATAAAGCATTTCAAATTAAAAAAATAAATAAATATAAAATTGGTTATATAAATCAACAAGTTAACCAAATAGAATTGTGATTAAGAAATAACTGTTATATTAATTGTGATTTTAGGACTATCACATAATATTTTCCCATTTAATTTCCCCATCACGATTTTTAGTTATTTTTTAGGTGCATTTTATGATAAAAATATCAATCCCGATTGGTTGATTGATTGATTAATTAAAAATATTATTTCTTTCTTTCTTAAAATGTAACATAATTTTATATAAAATATGTCAATTAAATTAATTAATTCAATTTATAATTAATTTATCAAAAATTCATATGTCTATTTATAAATGAACTAAGTTACTCTATTTTATAATTTTAAACAAGGTGTTCAATTCTTTTCCCTAGAAAATTGCTTTGCTCAAATTAGGTACCAAATGAGGGATTTTGACAAAAATTGCTATAACTGACCATTGCAGCTATAAGAGACATTCTTATTAGACTTAACCTACAATTTTGTGTAAAACAAAGAATATTATCATTATTTATTATTTTATAAATAAGAAAAAGAAAATGACACTTTGATGATGACGTGCCGTTCAAGAATTGATACCCAAACAGAATGGGCCAACAGCAAAGGATCAGTACGCGATCAATTCTGGTAAATAATATTAATTTAACGATTGCCTACAAATGATACCCAGATACCCGGATGAAGACGTACGTGCACACCTGACCTCCGCAGGTTACCAACATGGGTTCTTTAGTTAGGTGAAAAAAATTATATTCAATTAATTTAAAAATAATAAAATAATAAAAATATTAAATTAATATATCACGATCAATAATATCTTAATTTGATGAATATATTTATTATAAAATTAATTTAAATATTTTAAATTAATATTTTTCTATTAAAATTACTTATCACAAATATATATGTGTATGTATGTGGAATAATAAAATAATAAATTGTATATAAATAATTTTAATAAAAAATATTAATTTAAAATATTTAAATTAGTTTACAATAAATATAGTGTCCAACACTTTTTATTATGCAACTATCAATTCATGCAACTTAACAAGTTGACACCTTAAAGGTTTCGTTTGCGTTTTGAGAATATATATTTTGTAAGAAAATCTCTCATATATAAGGGGTGTGCGGGCGCATGTGACATCTTTTAGAGGCAAAAATTAACTCTAAATTTTTTTAAAATTAATTTTTACACATTGGTGTATTATTTGTGTATTTTTGAAGCCTTTATGACACTGTTTGATTCAAAAAGTGGCAATAAGATAGTATTTTGATCATGTTTTATGTCTATTTTTTTATAACAGACATAGAACAGTGGTTCAGATAAGAATATGATCCATATAGGTTTCTGAAGAATGTAGTAGGAGAAGAACCTAAAGAATCAGACTGGATTGACACTCCAAAAGACCTAAAAGAAATGATGCATTCATTATATAAAAAAAATGCACACACAAACTATTCAATGAAAGATTTCTTGTTGGAAGTCAAAATTCTGAAAAAGGATCTCAATCATAAAGGAAAGGTGTTCTCCAATTACTTTTGGTTTCGTACCTTAATGGATATAATTCCATATGACAATTTCTAGAGACCAATTAAAAAAATCCTATGGCAATGCAAAGACTATACATTAGAAATAGTTAAATACCTCGACCTTGAAAAATGTATGAAAGAACTGAGACAACAAAAAATCCACTACTTCAAAAATAATTGGAGAAAAACAATTCTAATATCACAATTCCCAAACACAAAAAGTGCAAGGCGTTTTAGACATAACACTCTGGAGAAAGAATTACACTTTAAGGATCCACTCAAAACTATGAATGTACAAAACTTATGGACCAACTCATTCTAAAAATCTACCAAAACTATTCAACATTTTTAAAGAGATGAAAGCCCTGAATTCAGAATAGGGAACTAAAATGGAAACACTAGTTATATTTGTTTTGGTGTATTTATTTCTCTTGATTTGTTGAGATTACTTTGAAAATATTGATGAATGTTTATTGAATCTATTTATTATTTAATGGATAATTAAATATCTCTGTTTGATGTACATTTATCTTTATGGAATCTTGAATTTGAGTGGGAGCTCTTATATTATGTTTTTATCTAAGAGCGACACAACATATGGTATTTAGATGAGAACGATCTCGATAGGAAATAATGATAATATTTAGGCAAATATACGATAGAGGTATGACAAACGCAAACTCCTGACTATGAACTAAGTGATGTCATTATTGTTCTATGCGAGAACTATGCCAATAAATGACATTATATACTCATAGGAAATGTTCATACATTTAACAGAATGGCCAACAAGAACATAATTGCTGAATTAAATAAGGGCGACAAGTTGAATGAAGACAACTGGGACATTTGGTATCAAAAAATATCATACATCTTAGAAAAGTAAGATGCTCTAGAAGTTTTGAACAATGTCATATTAGAACTTGAAACTGGGAACACGACTCAACATAAAAAAGATGCTGAGGCATATGCTATTTGGAAGAAAAGGAACAACATAGCACACATTACACTTTTAAGTGCAATGGCAGATGACCTCATGTGTGAATATAAGAATTACCCAACTGCTTAGGGAATGTGGATTGCCCTGAAAGAGAAATTTGGTGGTACTTCTGCCATCAAACTAAGAAAACTTACAATCAAATTTAACATATACAAATTTCAGCCTAATACACCGATGAAATAACATTTGCTTGAGATATCAAACATGATTTGTAAGCTGAATGTTGCAGGACATGCACTTTTTGATGAGCAATAAGTGCAAGCAGTGATTAAAGTCACTTCCTACTAGTTGAAAAAATATAAAGGTTAACCTAACTCACAACAAAAGTATTATGACTTTCGATAGCAAGACATCTAAAACTTGAGGATGAACATTTGGAGGCTTATAAATCCTCCAAGCAAATATATATGGCTAAGGGAGCAGGTCCCTTCAATTCTAAGTCTAAATCTAAGAAAGGTAAAAAGTTTTAGAAGATAAAATTTGGGCCCAATTCTTAGGGCAAGAAAACTTTCAAGAAGAAGAAGGGAAAGCATGGCACAAGGAACTTTGATCTTAAAAAAATTAAATGTTATGCCTGCCAAAGAATGGACCATTTTACTCGAGATTACACTCGGCAAAATGAACAAAACAAGGTATTATTAGATATTAATTTTAAATTTTTTTCATATGTTTCTAGTACTATTTTTCTAACAAAATCTCATCCTTTATGGATTTTAGATTCAGATGCCACAGACCACATAAGTAAGGATCGAGGATCTTACATAAAGTATCGTCGTTTGTCAAGTCAAAGCATGTGACTTTATATTAGAAACAATGTGAGGATTAAAGTCAAAGGTATTAGAACATACAAATTGGATTTGCATTGAAGAAGGACTTTAATCTTGCATGATGTACTTTATGCACCTGACATTTGACAAAATTTAATTTCTATTTATTCCCTACTTAGTTTCAGATTTTTAATTAATTTTCATGACAATATTGCTGACATTTTTAAGGATATGTATTTTATGGTTCTAGCTTCATTTTCGATGGATTTGTTATTTTAGATGTTGTCAACAATGCTACTTTCGATTGCTTTATTACTTCCACTTCTAATTTAAATGTTGAAATGGACATTTAGCATACTAGATTAAGACATATAAATCAAAATAAGATGATTAAACTAGCAAAATAAGGATTGTTAGGCTTAATTTCAAAATTGAAAATATCCTTATGTGAACATTGTCTAGCTAGTAAAGCAACAAGAAAATCATTTGGAAAAAGAACTAGGACAGAAATTCTATTACAATTAATTCACTCCGATATATGTAGTCCTTTGAGTATGAGGGCAAGATACGGAGCTTGGTACTTTATCACTTTCATTGATGATTACTTATAATACAGTAATATCTATTTGATTTCGCATAAGTCAGAGGCATTAGAATGTTTCAGACGCTATTTAAATGAAGTTGAAAATTAAATAGACAAGAAAGTTAAAGCGCCTAGAACGGATCGTGGATGTGAACCTTTATCTAAATAATTTAAAGAGCTCCATGAAGAAAAAAGGATAATGAGATAATTAACAATCCCTGGCACTCCACAACAAAATGGAGTACCTGGCACTCTACAACAAAATGGAATAGCTGAAAGAAAAAATATGATCCTTCTAGATATGGTTAGGTCAATGATGGTACAAGCAAATCTACCATTTTCATATTGGAGAGATGCTATTTTAACAGCCACTTTCATACTTATTTGTGTGCCCTCAAAGTCTGTTACATCCACACTATATAAACATGGACAAATCGTAAACTTGATTTGAGTATTCTCAGACCATGGGTTCTGCTATGTATGTCCATGATACTTCTTATAAATATAAAAAATTAGGTCTAAGAGGGAAGAAATGTATCTTTATAAGATATTCAGAAATGTCTAAGGGATACGTTTTCATTGGTGAAAATAAGGATGGAACAGTAATAGAACTTGAATCAAGAGATACAATATTTTTAAAAATTAAATTTTCTAGTAAGGGAGAAATTGATCGAATTGTATATATTTATGAGTTACAGGATCAAATGGTTAATGATATTTAATCTTATCCATCTTATCCGAGTGAAAGCTCTCAAAGTCTGTTACATCCACACTATATGAACATGGACAAAGCGTAAACTTGATTTGAGTATTCTCAGACCATGGGTTCTACTACGTATGTCCATGATACTTTTCATAAATATGAAAAATTAGGTTTAAGAGGGAAGAAATGTATCTTTATAAGATATTCAAAAATGTCTAAAGGATACATTTTCATTTGTGAAAATAAGGATAGAACAGTAATAGAACTTGAACCGAAAGATACCATATTTTTAAAAATTAAGTTTGCTAGTAAGGGAGAAATTGATCGAATTATATCTATTTATGAGTTAAAGGATCAAATGGTTAATGATATTAAATCTTATCCATCTCATCCGAGTGAGAGCTCTCAAAGAATGCTTGCCAATCCAAGTGGAAGCTTTAAGAGAATGAGTGAAAATTCTGTATTTAGGGATGATATGGTACAGAAAACCCCACTATGGAAAAGTAAAAGAGGAAATGTACCCAAAAGACGCTTTTTAATTGAAGGATCAACTCTTATGGTCACTCCTCAAGATGAAAAAGAGCCAAGAATGGTTCGAGAAACTTTAAATTCTCCTACTAAGGAACATTGGAAAAAAACAATTGAGGAAGAAATAGACTCAATGAAAACTAATTAAGTTTGGGAACTAGTTGACCTACCATCTGGCCGAAAGGCAATTGGGAATATGTGAGTTCTCAAAATTAAAAGAAAGATAAATGGATCAATTGAAAGGTATAAGGCTTGACTAGTTGCAAAGAGGTATACACGATAGGAAGGAATGTATTATAAGGATACATTCTCACTTATTGTATGTTTTAATTCAATAAAATTACTCCTAGCCATAATCGCACATTTAAATTTATAATTATATCAAATGGATGTAAAATCACTTTTTCTCAATAGAGAACTGGATGAAGAAATCTACATAGAATAACTAGTAGGTTTCATACAAAAAAGAGAAGAAAAGAAAGTTTGTAGACTTCAAAGATCCATTTATGAACTCAAACAGTCATTCAGATAATGGTACTTGAGGTTTCACTGAGCAATAACCTCATATAACTTTCAAATGATTGAGGAAGACCATTATGTTTATATTAAGTGGCATGAAGGTAATCTTGTGATATTATCCCTTTATGTGGATAATATACTATTGACTAGAAATAACATGAATTCGATCATAACTTTTAAAGAATGGTTATCCTCAAATTTCTAGATGAAAGATAAGGTGAAGTAGATTACATTCTTGGAGTCAAAATCTTTAGGGATTGCTCCAAGAAATTTATTTCTTTTTCTCAAGAAAGTTATATATGGAGAATCCTTGAGAAATTTAATATGAAAAATTACAAACCCATGGATATCCCTATAAATAAGAGTGAACCATTGAGTCAAGAAATGTGCCCTCACAATGAATTTGAGAAGAAATTAATGGAAAGGGTTCTTTATTCTAGTGTGGTTGGAAGTCTAATGTACATAATGATGTATACAAGACTAGATATTTATCAGGCAGTTGGACTCATAAGTAGATATCAGTTGAACCCCAGATAAAAATATCGAAAAGCTGTCAAGAGGATATTGAGATATTTGAAGGACACCCTTAACTACATGTTATGCTATCAGGGAGACAATTTATGGTTAGTTGGATATTCTAATGTGGATTGGGCAGGAGACCTAGATGAGCAAAAATCCACATTAGATTATTCTTTCTTACTAAATAATGGTGCAATATCATGGTGCAGTAAGAAGCAAACATGCATTACATTGTTGACAATAGAAGTAGAGTTTGTAGCATGTTCTACAGTGGTATAAGAGGTAATATGGTTGAAAAGATTTATAGAATATCTGGGGATTTGTGGTGAGAATTTAAACCCTATCTGATATATTGTGATAGTTAGGCAGTCATTGCCTACACAAAGAATCCAAAGTACCATAGTAAAACTAAGTATATAGACACAAAATATTACTTTGTGAAAGATGCAATAGCGCAGAAAAAGATCACCATCTAACACATTCCTATGTAAAATATGATAGTAGATCCTTTCACTAAGACTATACCTAGAGATATATATATTAAGCATGTAAAATCTCTTAGTATGCGTAGAATATAATCAAACATTTCCAAAATTGAAATGAATAAAGTACATTTTCATTCAATTACAAGTGTTATAATATGTGTATGAATATATGAATATCCAGTATGTCGTATAGGTTGATAAAGTTGATTCTCTCATACAAATAACTACCTCCGATGCTCATAAGGAGTGAGCGGAGATGAGAGAAGTATTCACCAACATAATTATGAGAAAGGTTGTGTATTGGTAGAGAAGTGACATAAAATAAAATATGTCACCTCAACAAGGCAAAGTTGAGATGAGATCCAACATACAAATATGAATCGAATTATGGATACTCCCACCTTCCACAATACTTATGGCTAGACAATGAATTCCTCACATACTAATGTCAAAAGGAGTCGAATGATGTGGAAGAATTTAAGTTAGGTATTATGTATACCTGAATTAAAGTCTGTATGGAGTTACCAATAAAATCGACATATGCCCTTGTGCTATAAAAGAAACACTGTAGCATATGATTCATACCACATGAGCAAAAAGAACTGCAAATGGAAAGCAAGTAAAAAATCCCTCGTTCATTACTGTATGAGTCCCAGAAAAGAAAATTTCTTTTCAAAGATACCGTTTAACTTTAACGATATTATAGAGAAATGATACAGTGTTTGCTATCTTAATATACATCCTATGATCATGATATATACGGTCTAAATGATAAAATACTAAGAAAGTAGCTTTTTCAAATCAAAGTGATATACAAGAGAAAAAAAGATTTCCCGACATATACATAATTATGCTAATGTCTGAGACATGTCCATTATGAAATAAATTTTGGTAACATCATAAGTGTGGACGCTATGCATATGTGGATGGTAATTTGAGCTTCTAATAAAGCTCATGAGAGATTAAATTTGCAAATAAAAAGTGTATATAGGAAAATCTAAGGCATCTAAAGCATAATGCAAATAACTAAAAGTAAAGGTTGTCATATGCTGATTCTATATAGGAATTTCTAGTATAAAAACACCCAAGACGACATCATTTTCATGCGGTCATAACAATGCACCGAGTATGAAATCCAAGAGAGAGAAAAAGATTATATGATGTGGTTCATCCCATTATGTATGAGTGGAAGATGATGAATGTGGGGACACCCATAATGAGTAATCCACATTTGTCATGATATAAATATTTATTTATTTAAGATAAATATTTATTTTATTTTTAAATTTGAATTCAAACAAAAATCAAATCTTGCAATTAATTTTTTAGTAACTAATCACAAGAGTGGGAATATGGGCGAGAGAAAGAAACTACTCATCCCCTTCAAAAACCAAGAGAGAGACAAAAAGGAAAAAGTGAGAGAATGCACATTAAGATTTCAGAGCTAAAAAACTTTCTTTAGAAAAAATTGCTTTATTTTCTTCTCTTTAGAGAACTGTCCGTGTGGTTTTTAGTGCAATGGTTGTGAACAAAACAAGAGTTCTTGATCAAGGTGATTCTTGACAATCGTGCAATGGAATACAACATCAACATCCTGAAAAGCAAAATTAAGTATGTATAATTTTGCATTTTAATTTGATGTATTAAAATTTTCCTACAATTATGATATATAATATTATAGTAGGAAAAAAATAACTTCTTCATAAAAGAGAGAATGTCATTTTAGATTGCATTTTTTACATTTTGCATTAAATAAATAGAATATTTTCTACTTTTTAACATATTTTATAATTATATTATTGTAAAAGATATTTTTTCCTAAAACAAATGTACCATAAAACTCAATTCAACAACAAATTGAGATAAATAAACTAAAGTAGTGTTTAGTTTACAAAATCAAATATTTTTAGGAATCTTAATATTCTAAAAAATGCGATTATCAAGAATTTAATTTTTAAGAATATGATATTTTTATACTTAGTTCAATTAGAAATATTCCTAAGAATGTTGCACTATTATATTTTAATTATTTTAAATATTTATAAAAATATTATTTAGTTATTAAAAATATCTTCATTAAAAATTGAATAATAACTAATGATGTCTGGTGGCTACTATGATCACTAATAACAAGTGATGGTGGCATGACAACCGGTAATAATTAACAAAGAAGTGTAATGATTAAGGGTAAGCGGTAGCCATTGATGGTCACTAATGATAGATGATAGTTGACAGCAATTAGTTATAATCATTAATGGTAGTAACTAGTGATGAGTTAGTGATGAACGGCAATTATTAGTAATGGATGGTAACCAATAAGTGGTGATAAGTAGTAGTCATTGATAATGAGTGATAATAAATAATGGTCATTAACGATGAGTGATAGTGAATTGTGGTTATCGGCAGTGGGTGATAACTAATAGTAATTACAAAAAATGAGTAGTGATCCACCGTGGTCCCCAACAATTAGTAGTGGTAGACGATGATTGATAATGATGAGTGATAGATAGATAAAATGATCTTTTATATTAACTAAACATTCTCATATCATGGAAATATAAGATACCCACCTCCTCTCATGAAAATATTTTAGAAGAATATTTGGCTAAAAAATTTCTTGGGAATATTTTTTTAAAATTTAAATCAAACATAAGAATCTTATATTCCTTTTAAACATTTTTGAGAATGTGAGAAATATTTTATAATTCAAACACCACCTAAATTTTTAGGCATAAAACATCTTTACTTGTATTTATAGTTATAACATTACTATAAAATAGCTAATTGACATCAAGTGTTTAGAGGATTAAACGTTAGTTTATGACTTATGTTTAATTAAGTATCATTGTAAATAAGATTTCACATTAATTGCAAAATAGTAGTAAAAAATGACAACAACATCATTATGATATATGAAAACTAACATCATATCTTTTGTTAGAGACATGAAAAGTAACATTCAACATTAATTTATTAATAACCAACTTGATAGATTCTACCCTTACTAGTCATACCCCACTCCTTCTACTATAGTTCTTTTTTCCTAACCTTAACATCCTCAATTAATTCTTCCTCCCCAAATCCTTCTTATTCCTTTGTATTTTACCTTTCAAAACATTGTACCCAAAAATAGAAAACAATATCCTATATGATACTACAAAATCCCAAGGATAATAATTTTAAATAATAAATCTTGTAACAAAAGTTTAGAAATTGTAAAAGGTTACATCGAATACTCCAATCATAGATAGATGATGCCTTAAATATTGACTTGATATTCATTGGTTAATATGTGAAGTTATATTCCCTTGAAAAACATGATTAAATATAACCTTTGCAAATATGATAAACATTCAATAAATTTTAAAAAAAATAATAGTACCCATTTTATATAAATAAAAATTAGATATTATGATCAAATATTAAAAAAGATTAATGAAATTTAATTTCTTATATGTACAAACCTGTAAAAATTGTATTAAAATAAAAGGCAATAAAATATGATAAATTATGAAACTAGAAATCAAATTGTAAAAATAAAAATAAAAATTAAACAAATTCTTACTATTAAATTTTGTATTTTTTTAGTAAGTGTACAATCCTATAGATTTAGGAATGGGCTAACAAAAATTCATTTTTATAAAAAAAATTAATGAAAAAAAATACAAAATTATAGAAAATTATCTTTAGATTGGAAGGATAGTATACCTTATTAAAGAGAAAAATATTTTATAGGTGGGAGAGTTCTGAGATGAAATTTGTAAATAACGCCATTACTTTACTTTTTTTATTTTTAAATCATGCTAGTGTTTTAAGTTTAGATGTCAATTATTTGTAAAAAAAATGTAAAAAGTACAACGACATCATCCTACTAATAAAAAATATGACATTGGTTGTTATTTGTAAATTGAAACATGTCAATTTTAAATAGAAAATTGACATCATGTTACTCACCAAATTTTTTTTTTTAAAAAATGCTAGTTGGAAAAAATCAATTGACAACACATATAAGAAATAACTAACAAACACTTGCAAAAACATACTACATAATAATTGTAAAATGAGATAAAATTTGGCAACAACACAATCAATTATAGGAACTTTTATACAAAGTCCTAAACTTTTATTTACCCATCAAAATATAAGTTACAACAAGTCATTTATAAGCAAACCAACTACTAGTAACTATTTACAACAACTTTATTAATTATAACCATAAGTCATATTCAGAGATACCCAGAGTTATTCATTGTAATTGAGCTTCAGTTCAAATGAAATAGTGTGCACAACTCTCTAACCTCATTAAGTTATTCTTAAATGTATAGCTGGTGCTTGTTTTCAAAGTACTTCAATTTGTACAAAATTAAAATATTATCATCAAAATTGATTTAGTTAATTAAGCTAGCATGTGATGAGCTATAAATAAGCAAGAAATTACTTTATAAAGGAGTTTAGGTGCAGAAAACAAATTGTGCATGTAGCATATAACATATTAACTACACTCTACATTTTCAAGTTATTTTAGCACTACAATAAAATGGGAAGTCAAGCACACTATCTTGTAAGTTAAATATAATATAATCTTACTATCAACAACATACATTCACTTTTACCAATTTGAAAAGTTCGTCTACCTCTAATTTCATGCCTTATTAGTAAGTTATAGTCAAAGTTTCTTCTAAGCAAATATTTAACTTAGATTGCCACCTAGTAGATAAAATTACTCTTTAGTAATACCATGGCAAGTATCTAATGATAACTATTATGCAATGGCATAACTAAGCTATCAAAATCTATTTAAGAAAAAAATATTACAATCAATGCATAAGTGAGACTTAACGCTCATAGTATAATGCGAAGTAGCATTTTTCCTTAAGCTAGCACAATAAAACCTTGATAATGTACTCCTATCTTGTAGCTTCGTTTGATATGGACTGTTCATTAAGTTACAATGGATTTAGGAATCCATATGTAACATTTTTTCAATGGCAACATATTATAATAATACTTGTAAAAGGATTGACATAAGCTAAATTTATATTCAAATAATAGTTTAATTAATTTATACTTGGTTAAAGAAAATAGCACAAACTTATATGATCCAAAGCTAAATGCAAGTTATATTAAGCTTTTTAAACTTTAGCAGCTATTGGATAGAAGTTTTTTCAATGAAAACTAAATTTGCTAATCTTACCATTCCTCCTTAATTGAAAGTTCACCCTAGGCTTTCCTATCCTAAAAGCTATTAAGGTATCCCTACAACACTTTTTAAGTACAATCAGTTAATCGTTAAATTATAAATAATGACAATTAGCATCTCACACAATAATACTAAAATAACTTCAAAAAATATATAAAAAAGTTAATAATGGTAGGAATATATGATAATACTTCCACTAGATATTGAATAAGGGCTATTGGCTATATAATGAAGTTCTCACGAGCTTTTTCAAATATTTGGACCATATCATTTAGCACCGACACCTCAATATTACAAACTAAAGGCTTGTTAACCACCATTTTGACCTAATTGTCTAATAATGGTCGATGGTGTAATTGATGGCTTACTAAACTTCACCCTTGCACAAATTTTTTCAAAAGTAATCTTGCCATCATTAAAGAGCATTAAGCTTTAGCCTATGTAATATGAACCTTTACCATAAGAAACTCAATTTACACATAGATATATGTGAAAAAGTTTAAAAGCTAAGAATGATATTTACCTTAGGTATGATCTTTAGATATTCTTTTATCATAAGGTTTGGACTTATAAATGCTAACACTTCCTCCTTACCGATCACAAGAAAGGTTAGCACCCCCTGACTAAAAGTCCACTTAGTTAGTTAAGCACTAGTCATAGAATTTAGTTCATCCATAAGAGTAGTGGACTTATGGACTAGTTAAAAAAACATTATGAAACTCAAATATACAGTATGTTAGTAGCCTATCTACTTCTGTATATAGCAAAGTAGCTTAGGTTAGTATTACACCTGCAAATGCTTCTATTAAAGCCTTACCTTTTAGTATATATGGAGTTTCCATGCCATGTCTTTGACAACCTTTACTTTTAAGAGTGTTAAATCGGTGCTTGAATGACCCATTAAATAGTGCCTTGATAAGTTGATAAACTTCTTATAGCCAACACTATATCTAATAACCTAAATATGATTGAGATGCTTTTTAATTCCCAAAGCTATAGTTAAGATGTCATTTTTCTTGACCAGCTTAAACTCATCTTAGGAGGTTTACTGCTTGAGAGAGTCTTATAACAATTAACAAAGAATAAATGATTAGAATTAACTAATTTGAAATAGGAGCTTCAAAATCAAATAACACTTTGTTACAAATTTTAACTTTTATTATCCTTTCCACAACAACCTAACTTCTGAGGTTATGTACTAGCTCTACTTGTTTACTCTACTTTTCTTGTATAGCTTTGTGCGAGAAATGAAAGATATCTTAACAATGTCCTCACCTTCATCAACTTTAGCATCCTCTCATCCAACAAGTTCTTTTCTAACTTCTTGTAGCTTCCTTAAAAGAGTCTATAGATATGTATTCTTCTTTTGCTTTTCTCAATTAGACTTACCTAATTTCTATTGATTAAAGGACATATTAGTTCACAGGGATAAATAATATATAAACATAATTAACTAAAATGAACTAGATGCTAGGATGTAAAAATTTTGCCTTAAAACATTTTTAGATTCATTGTTCTTAGAACTTCTACCATAATTCCGAATAGATGTAGTTCCATCATTATGTCAGATCTATTTTTGTCATGGTCTTAAAAGTAATGTATTCCCCTCTCAATGTTAACTTGAAGTCCCTTCATAGGGTTAACACATGTGATAATACTTTTTTGTGTATTAGTTTTATGTTTAGAATACAAAAAGAACTTTACAAGAAAAAAAACACATGTAAAAGGTTAAATTATATGTAAGTATCTTATAAAAATAGTTTTTTATATTTACAATACAAAGTTATTCAAATTAAGTATACATATGAAGATTTCCTCCCCAATGTTATCCTTTAATCCTAATAGGACTTTCTTGAGGAATAATTATTAATACTTTGGATTGTACACCCATTTTAACATAACTAGCATATTGGTTAGAATTTTTCCTATCTAACTACCATTTGTCATTGAACTCCACATGTAATTTCTCATCCTTAAACTACATTGTGTTAATACCCTATAAGGCAAAAGTAGGGCTAAGAGAAAGGTTAAGGTAATGGTGCTTAATGAGCCTATGGTTTATAAGCTTTATATGGATTGAACTAAAAAAAATAAAGCCCATTAAAAAATAAGTTTAAATAGGTTTGGTTAGGTAGTTTATGGACTAAAATAGATCAAGCTAATCTATGGGACTACAATAGGCTTGAATTATAATTTTTTTAATTTTTGTATTTAATGATTTGAGTAGCATTTGTTTTGGATAAAAAAGTGTAACTTATTAACTATTTTTACTACACAATTCAATACAAAATATAATTCAATTATCAAAAAATTAAATTCAATTACATAAAATAATTAAATATAATAAAATTAATGAACATAAAAATAAATATAATAAATATGCTAGCAAAATTTAAAAAATATAAGAACGAAATAATACATATAAAATATAAAAATGCAATAATTAATAAATGATAAAATATAAAATTAAATATTAAAAAATGGGTCAACCCGTAGACTAATCTAATCTGCTTTAAAAATAAATCAAGCTACTCAAAATGGTCCTATTAAAAATACAAGCTTAAATAGATTGAGTCTCCATGAATTTGGACTGATCCAATTTGACCTTCTATTAAGCAGCCCTAGGCTAAAGGTGGCCGCAACCCCCGAAAACTCCATACTTTCTTTTATATATGTATATTATTATACATTTTGACCCTTCCTAAAAATTTAAAATCCATATAATAATAAGAAAACTATGTACTTATGTAATAATAATAAACTTTACAAAAAGATAGAAATACAAATACAAGGTATAAGATTATAATTTTTCTATAATTAATCAATTATAAATTATTTATATTTTAATTTTTTATCTTTTTCTCTTGTTGTTAAATATGAAAATTTTCATTGTATTGTACCTTAAAAATGCTTTATAAAAATATATATTTAGTTGAAACAAAAAGTTTACATAGGCTACAAAACTATTTTTCTAACTTCTATTTATTTCTAATTTTATTTTTTAGAAAAATATTATGTGTACTAAAATTCACATGCATTTATTTCATTTCATATATAATATAACTAGATTTTAAACTTGTGCTTTGTGCAAGTATGCAAAATATTATTTATATAAAAATATTTTTTCATAAATAAAATTTTAATAACAAAATATTTTAGTTATTCTTAAAAAATTATCTAAGTAAAATTTTAATTTATAAATTAAAGTAATGAATAAACTCCCTAACGAATTTAAATCATATTATAAAATTGTGTAAAGAAAAAAATATTTTAAACTATAATAAAAATATGATAATTAATATTTCACAAAATAAATGATTTGCTTCATTACTCTTAATTGAATATTTTTAATTGACTTGAAAATTTAAAGATACCTAGTCAAATGCCAATAGAATATTGATAAAAAATAAATTTGTCAAAGAATTTTAGAGAGTTATATAAATTGTAATATTAAAAATATTATGGAATTTTTTTTAAAATATTCATAAAATCAAATTCTGACAATAATTATGAATAATTTTACTTTATGTGATTAGAAGAAAGTGAATTTAAATAAGATATTTCATGTGAATAGTGAGAAAAATTAAATAAAATAATAAATACAATTTGAAAAGAAATTTTATTTGAATAAGATATTTAATTACAACTTAATTTAAACCATAAAATACAATTAGAGAAAGAGCAAAACTTAAATAAAGTTCCTTATGTGTTTGTCATGAGGTTTTTCATTTAAATTATGATATATGTATTAATTAATTTATTATATTTATAATATTACTAATTATTATAATTATTAAATTGAAGATATTAATACTTAGTAAAGAAATTAATATGCTTATCATGAGCTAAATGAAAAAACTTATGACCAATACTTAAGAAACTTTATTTAATTTCTGCTCAGAAAAATGGTAAGTGATTAATTTGAATAAACTTATAAAATCTAAAAGGATATTGTGAAGGAATAAGATACAACAAATTCCAACTTTAGATTAATTAATTAAATTGATAATTTTGAAAATTTTAAATGCTTAATAAATATTAAAATAAATAATTTATGTGATTCTAGAAAATTATAAAAATTAAGGTGAAAATTTTGATAAAATAAAAAATAATTATAAAATTAGTGGCTAGTAATAATTATAACTAATATTGGTATACTTATAATTCATGTGATGAAAGAAATATAAATAAAGTATTTTATATGATTACAAAGAAAAAAATGGATAAAATATTTCATATAATAAAAAAGCAAGGTCAGAATGCAGTTCAATAAAAATTTATTAAAAAAATAACATTCAACATACTTTTTAATATAATGGAAGTAAAATGTAAAAATTATATATAAATAAGCTATTTTATATGATTACAAAGTAAAAATTTGAACAAAATATTTAATATGATTAAGAAGAAATATCATTTATAAAAAGAGAATGCAATTTGACAAAAATTATTAAATAGGGCATTTAATAAATCTTTTAAAAATTAGTAAGGTAAGAGGATGTTGGAAAGATGATATGTGAAATAAAGTAAACTTTTTTAATAGTGAAATAACTAATATGCAAATAATTGAAGTAAAAAAATTATGAAAAAAAATTAGGAGGTGCAAAGTAATATAAAAAGTGAAATGAAAATGAAATGTAAAAAAATTAATAGAGGGAATTAGCATCACATGAAGTGAGATAAAGAGAAAAAAAAAGCAAATAATAATAATTATAAAATAAAAAAGAGGACAAGAGGTGAAAATAGTTTAAAAAATAAAATTAATGCTCAAAGAAAGGTTGCAAAGAGGGATGTATTGATAAATGTAAAAAGCACAGGCCATTGAGAGATAATAATAAATTAATAAAATAATAATATTAAAACTAAATTATAAAAATTAATGGGCAAAAAAATGTTGCCCAAAACTTGACAATTAAAACATAAATGAAGTATAGAAAAAGAAATGGATAAAACAAAAGGAAGTAAAAAACATATATAGTTATCAATAGAGTTATATTGTATAAGAAAATTAAAATTCAAAATTGAGGATAAAGAAGAATAAGAAACTATAGTTAGTTTGACAGTAATCCATTGTCAATTGCTAGAGATAATGTGAGGAAGCTGTATTTCAAATTTCCTCTTGCCTCGATAATAAAAAATTAATTAATGTGGAACTTTCTATTCCAACTTTGAGCAATAAGATCAGTTAATATTTGAAGAAGCATGATGAGAAGCATGTAACTAAATCTATATGAGCGAGTGATTAAAAATTACCGCTCTTGTAAATAATTATAGTAGTGCGAGTTTTGACAACCTACACGAATAAGAAATTGAAAGTAAAGAAGTTATTAAATAATTTCACGCTTAATATATTATATATAGAATATAGATTGTACTAAAATTACTGCATACTTATTATTCATTTTGATTTTATCTTTCTAAATTTTCACAATTCTTTATACATATATAAAATAAGTATATATACATATAAATTTCATTAAGTTAATTATATTTTTACATATTTTATCAATTTTTATTGTAAAAGTTTTTATAAAATTTTGAATAATTTTTGTGTTACAATATTTATAAATATAACTTTATATCTTTATTTATATTACAGAAATAATTGTACTAAAATTATTACTTACTTACTACCTATTTTGGTGTTATCATTTAAAATTTTTATAATAAAATATTTATACATATCTAAAAAATGCATAAATATGAATTAAATTAATTATATTTTTAAAATTTTTATATATTTTTATTTTTTAAAAGTTTGAATAATTTATATGTTTTAACCTTTATAAATAAACTTCTGTACTTTTTTTTAATTTTTCATAATTTTTTATATTTAATTTATAAAGAATTACAATATTTGAAATCAAAATTATTAAGAAAATTATAATTTTTTGAAATAAGTATAAATTTTTAGTGTACACTAAAATAATAATTCATCTAGTTGTAAGTAACTCCACCACTACTTCAAGGCTTTATGACACTTTGTATTTCTTTTAATAGGGGCAACTACTTTTTTAGAAAAATCCATATTTTGAATTGAGTAAAAAAAATACTATCGATTATGTATACATAATAAAATTATATATTGACATTACATAATGATGAATAAAGTAGTAAATATAAGACTATCCGCATAAACCCCTCCATTAATCTATATTACTGCAAAGCAAATTAAAATTATTAAAATATATGATAAATTTGATGTCTTAAAAAGATACAATAACATAAAATGATAAAGGTAACAAGTAAAAATAGCTAAGACATCTTTACCAAATAAAGCATAGCATAACCATATATCCTAATTATGACTAAACACTAAAAGCATTACTAAAAATAACATATAATATAATCATAAACTTAACAATGAATGAAACTACCACAATGTCATTATACATATACATATACATATACATCCTAATTAGATAAAGTCATATTTAATCACTTAATATTAAAAAATATAAAGAAAATAACAGAGGAAAATGTACCTAAAAAATTTGTCAATAACTAGAATGATTATAAAGTTAACTTTAAGTGTGGAAAAGATGTGGTAGAGATTTGGGAGCTAACAAAAAAACTTTTCTGGTGCAAATAATACTGAGAAAGTAGGTTTCAAAAAACAGAAATAATGGCAAACAAAAAAGCAAATGGAAGTTTTGTAGATAAAATAATTAGATGGTTACTTAATTAATAATTGACGTCTTAAATAAATAATATTAGATTGATAGAAAATAGACATATAAAGTTAAAATAATATTTACAAAAATACCATTAAACAATTAATTTTAAAGTCAATTAGGTGAATAATTAACATTTTAAGTTTTTTTTTCAAATATAATGGTTCGCATTCACATTTAATGTTAGTTATATATAGAATCGACAACTTGATATTGCTTTTATTTTTAAGCATGTTGACTATAACAAAAAGATGTTAATTTTTAACTTAATTGTTATCTTAATTTTTCATATAAATTTCAATAATAACACTATGTAACTATAAAAGTTTGTTTTTTTTCTACAAGCATCATCTTATTTGTTCCAATAATTTTAAAAATGTCATCATATTTATATAGATGTCAATTTATCTAATTAACAATGTTTACCAATCGATATAAAATTGTAATTGTATAGTGAGGAAAAATGTTCTATTTCTTGAATATTTAATATAAAGATCAATGTAAAAATAATATCCTCTATTTTAAAGAGAAAAATAATTTTCTCTTACTATAGTACCAAATATTATTTTTTAATCACAAGGCATATAAGTGACAAAATACTCATATATATATATATAATTTCCCTTAAAAAATATCATTTGATAAAATAATTATAACCTAAATTTGAGTTACTTATCATGAAAAGATATAATATTTTTACATCATCATATTCATTTAATCCATCAAATAGTGGTATTTGTCTTGATAGATTTGGCTTAAAAATGAGTTCTAAATCATGTGAAACTATTGGATACTTTTAAATGATGGATTCATTAACGTGGTTAATTGTTGAAAACAACTTTGCAATTTGTGGTACTTAACTTTAACACATATTGTCAACTTTTTTAACATTTTTTTGTTCAACCATGACTTTAAAGAATTTATTCCTAGGAAAAAAATTAATTATAGATTATAATTATAAATCCAAGTGAAACTCCTTTAATCCTATGATACATAAAACTACATAAAAAAAATAGAATTCATTTATTTGGCAATAATATACACAAAATTTTACATGAATTTATTTACAAATGAATTAAATTATAATTTTCATATTTCAAAACAAGAGGTAAAAAAAGAACATAAAATATAAATATATTGTCACCATATTTTTCCCTTCCTTTTATTGTTCTTTTGCTAAAACAATCAATGCTAAAATGAAAAATAAAATAAGCCTAACATTAAGTTAAAAACATATAAAGTATGTAAAAAGGAAATTTTATAAATGAGAAAATCAAGTGAGTGTTAAAAAAATCCCAATAGATCCATTAAAGATCATGGCTTCTAGAGTTATAGGAATTGTCATAGTTATGAAAATGATTCCAAATAGGAATCAAATAAAAAAGAGTTGATTTTTTTTAAGAAATACAATATATTTGATAAAACATTTTAAATGCTTTAAAAATAATTATAAATGAAAACAAAGACAAATTGAGTAATATAAAATTTAAATTTAAGAAAAATTTAAAGAATATGACAATTTATTGAAATTTTGGCTATTTAAGATGTTTAGATATAGATAAGAAATTTTCAATGAAAGAAAAGGAAGAAAATGATCAAATGGTTGCATTAGTGGAAATCAAATTGTCCTTCCATGTCTAATCATATCTTCTTAAGCCCTGTTATTGCCATTGATATGATTGCCTTCATTTCTATTCTCAAAATTTGCTTCAATATTTAAAGCATCATCGGATGGCATTTGAAACCTGCAAACTGGGCAAGAATTATGGAGTTTTAGCCATGGTACAATGCAATCACCATGAAATTTATGTTTACATGGCATTTCTTTAGCTTCATTCCTAATTTCTAGATCTTCCAAACACACTATACATTGTAAATGTTCCTCAATAATAACATTAGGCATTCCCTCAATTGCAGCCTTTTGTGTTGGATGATTTAAATTCCTATATCTATTTGAATTATGTTGTGCAAAATATTGTAGCAATAAATCAAAACTAAGCCCCCTTAAAAATTCTCCTAGGGTGTTAACATTATTCTCACTTGTATTTCTTCTTTGATTAAAATTGGATGGGTTTCGAAAAATTAAAGCTTGATTGTTGAATGGATCAATGGAAAGTACATTCGTATTGCCTTCAGGGTTCTCAGAATATGACATTATTCGAACATGATGCTGTTGAAAACCACGAATCAAAATGGTTAAGGTTCTCCACCTTCTCCTAGGAAGTAGTTGGCGTTCTTCCTCTTGTTCTACATGATCTCTAAAATGGTGGCTCATGGTTATGGTAGTCGTAGTGTATTCTTGGGAAGGAATGGTTATAAGGAAAGGGTTAAAAGCATTCATAAAGCTAAAAAAAATAGGAGTATAAAGTGAAAACACAAAAGCTAATCCTAAATCAATATTGACATCATATTGGTGTCTTAAACTGCTTATTTCTTCCATAAACTCTGTCCCACAAAATGGACATTTATTCTCAAATTCAATTACAGAATTTACCATCTCTAAACATGTGTTGCACCAATGGCTACCTTCCATTTGATTTTCCATGGCTTTTATAGTAAAAAATAGCTAAACATATATGAATCCTTCTAGGTATGATTAGCATGGACTTTGGAGGGAGAAAATACTTACAATAGTTTAGTTAATTTGCTTTTATACATTTTTCAACCATTCTTAATTTTAGTTAAAGATAATTATAGATTGGTATTTTTTTATCACATATCAATAATCTTTTTTTAGTAAAATATAATCACCTATCAATAATATTTTTTTTGGTAAAATATAATCACCTAATAACCAAAATCCAAAGTTGCTTTTTAAATCTATCCTACCCCAATCATTTGTTCTCTATTATAGATCTTAGAGCTTGAATTTAGGAAAAATGTTATTGAGTAATTTCTAGCTATCATACTTGATTTAGACATATGTAGATATCATCCCTCTTTCACAAGTTTTGTTATTATATTAATGTGTTTGCATTTAGATTTTCCTAAAGATATATAAGATTGAGTTATGAAAACATGAGATTTTCTAATGAGTGGTATCTAATTGAATTTAAGTTGCTTAAATTAGGAAAGTCTATTATTGTGGGTTTTGGAAATTTTTCCTAATATCGAACATTGAAAAGACCATATAATACATATTAGTTTGAAAACTCCCCTAATATTATATCTATATATTGTATCCTATGTTGTTTTTTATTTAGTATGCATCCTATGTTAAAAAACAAACATTCTAAAATTTATTAAGAAAATTATTTTATTAATTTATTATATGTTAAATTTCAATATGATAGTCGCATTTTTATATCTTAAGCATAAAAGTTATTTCGATATTTATAAACATATAAATGAGAGTATTCATCATATATCAAATCAAAATAAGTAAATTCATGCTATCAAAACTTGCACTATTAACATGATTAAAATAATGATTAAAGTCATATCATCTCTTAAACTTATTTTATCTTTTAATCTTGACTATTACTACAAGAGTCACATAGATTTCTTCTTCTCATTCTTATATACTATTTATTTCATTTAATACGCTTACTTTGCATATGTCACTTTTTTTATCTAATATCATAACTATAAATTAATAATGTACTAATAATCTAATAATGAGAACTTTAATGTAACTATTGATTTAGTTGAATATGCATGCAAACAACATTTTTGTGTCAACTTAATTAACACTTGTGAAAGTAAAGTTGCATAGTACAATGTTTTCATGAAAAATTAAGTTGTGATTTTGTTTAGAAAAGTTATAATTTGACTTTTATCTTATTTTTGGGTAGGAAGAATGGATAAGAAGAAAAGAGAAATAAAGATATTTCATAACTTGCTCTTTATCGAGGAGTTTTGATTAAAGGGGCCAAAATAAAGGTTTATGACTAATTTTTCATAATTCCTAACAATCTTTATTATTTTTTTAAGCTCTTCTAATTTATGAGTCTTTTTTAATGTTTTTAAACATTTAAATAAGAGAATGGAAGTTATCTTTTAATTATCTATCCATCCTGATCTTCCTATTTTTCGTTGATTTTTATTATATCTTCCATTCCTTTCCTTATCGAACTCTTTAACACATTATTATTCCTATTTGAGAAAAAATATTGTACAATTTTGTTTATTTTGTTAAAAAAAATCTTTTATAGGAAAATAGAATTTACATTTATACAAGTAAAAACTTTTATACCACTTATATGCCTTATAATGAATGAAATAATGTATGTTTTCATGAGAATTAGGAAAAATAACTTCTACTCTAAAATAGCAGAGGTTGTTCACTAGCATACAAATCATTATTCAATATTAAATAAATAATTTTTTTATAATTATACATTCATATGCTAATTTGGATTTACTACATGACATTATAATAATAGCTTGTCATAAATAGACCTACCAACATAAAGTTCTCACTAATTACTTATACTAACTTTTCACAGTATGAATGATGACTATTATTAATAAACAAAACTTTATCAATGTGTACCATTAATACTTTAAATGACTTAGAAATCTGCTTACTAGTATATATAAATGCACTTAATAAATAATAATATTCTATCAACATGCACAAAAGCATGCTTTAAACACTCTTTACCTCATACCAATTTCTTGCCAATGATTATCGCATATAATAATAATTGTTTATTTACAATTTTGATGCATAAGCTCATACTAACTACCTGTTTAAGTCTGCAACATGTAATAACTAATCATTTGCTTGTAACTTATATGCATGACTTCATAACAACCAACTACTTATTATTTTAGCATACTATCCTGGTCTTGCCAAAGTTAAGAATGTGACCAGCTTAGAATGTCTTATTTTGCATTCTAAAAATCTATAGTTATATTTTGCATGAAATGCTTTAAGAGAAACATCTAATAAGAATTTAAATATTTAAAACACGTGATCATCTATAACATTTTTATAGAAATTCATTTGCAAAATCCAAATTTTTGAGCACATATGTTTAGTTTGCTTTTGTTACTTTACAAGGGACATAGAAAATGAAATCTTAGCAATTTTGTAGGAAGAATATGACTATTATTGAAATTTTATCATTTGGTTTAAGAATGCATTAGAACATATAAAACTTTATTTTTTTTAATAAAAATATACCTTTGAAAAGTCAATGATAGATGCCATATTATGTTATTTTGATGCATCATATACCATTATTGGAATTGGAATTAGAATTTAAACTTATAGGTAATTAATATAAGTTCCACCTAAAGTGAGAGATGGTATAAAGAAATTGCTACAATATTCTTGTAAAATGAAAACTTAGGATTAGGAAATTTTGCTACAAGGTATTGGTATGAATTAAGCAATGACATATTGTTAAAAAGAATAGCTAACTATGAAAAACAAATTACAATAAGATAGTGACAAATATAAACACTAATATTCAATAAGTTCCTATTTATTTAAATCCATGTTTATCAACTAGGTGACATTGAATTCAAAAGCAAAAATGATTATTAATACATTATACAGGCCCGCATGTTTAAAATATATCTTTCAGGATAAAAGAAGATAAAAAAAGACTTTTATCACAAATTATCACTGCTTATTACTATAAGGTGATTAGAATGCAACAACATGCACTTGTGACACTCCACCATCTTTGGCATTTCATTGAATGGTTCCTTTGCTAACTATATTTATTTTCTTTTTCTTTCTTTTAGCTAGTTTTATTGCTTTTGTTAGTTATTTTTTTCCTTTTTCACCTATTGTAAGCTTTTCCCTGGAATTTGAAATTTTTTTTTTATCTTAAGTTTCTTGCTAATTGTTATCCTTTTAGAGGTGTTTTACATGTCCCTTGGTTATGCCTATATGATTGACATTTTGAACACATCAAGTTTATTCTAACTTTTCAAAGTTTAAAGGATGGTTCTAGCTTATTAAGCTCTCTTCTTTTAAGTATCTTTGACCTACCAGTTCTTTTCTTGTATATTAGAGAAAGAATTGATTCCTTGTTAGGATCATAACTTTTTTCCATTAACAAGGTTCACATTAGGTTTATAACAAGACTTGTAGGTTGTAAATAAGTAGAAGTCTCTTATATAATTCTCAGTCTTATGGTAAACCATTCAAGCACTAAAACCTATAGTTCCAACTCCTTTTTAAAGATTCATAACAAACTTCTTTGTGTAATTTCCAACTCCAAATTTATAACCTCTAACCTATTTTATTGTCTTTTTTGTTAACTTAGTGATTTTTTTGTTCAATATATTCAATGGCTTTGGATTAACTTTACCTTTATCTGTCTCACTTTTCACTCTTTTATTAATAAACTTAATCATTCAATATCCTCTTATACATTCCAACATGGTTATAGTAGGTTTGTCTCTAACTTTTAGAATCCTACCATTAAAAGTTCAAAGATATTATTCATGATCATGTCATTCTTTGAATAATAAGAGAAGTAAGACCTAACCCACAACTTATAATTAATTTCCATCAAGTGGTTATATGCCTTAACTTTTATTTTGTTAGCTCCTACATGTAATGATCCTATTTTTTATGATGAGTAGCCTTTATAGAAACCAAAACTTGATTTTGGAACATAATTTATCCCCTACATCTCTTCTTGATATTAGTATAGAAGTATCTAATATAAAACCTATGCTCCAATCCAAGCATTGGTGTCTTAAAAATAAGAACCAAACCTTGAAAAAATATTAGTAAAAATTTGATGTAAAATAATTTAAAAGGATGTGAATATATTAATATCTTTTATCAATAAAAAATGTACACGAATCTTCTTTCATTAGGCCAACCAATATCATCCATTAGTAATGATAAAAATTAATACTAAAAGTCTTTTATCATTGATTCAACAATTGTAATAGCAAGTGGAAAGTACTAATCATTAGGGTCTTTTGCTATTGTTACAAGCAATTGGCCACCCTTTAAATGGCAACAATCAAAACTAATTATTGGTATATTTGCAACTAAAAACCTTTATTTCACAACTTGTATACATATGTAGCATCTAAAGAACCTTGGTTATATAAACAATGAAACTATTTTTAGCAAAATTTTTAATGTTAAAATGGGGTTAGTCCTCTTCACTTTTGCACTATAATCCTATAACTTGTTATACTATTCTTCATATTTCCTATTCATTAATTTGAAAGCTTTGCTTCTAGCCCAATAAGCCTTGTTAATAGACATGTCAACCATATACTTCTTCTTAATGATGTCTATAATATCCATTAGTTTCATTTTTTTAGCTATTAATTGTGTTCTCAATTATTCTTTTAGTTACCCAATTTGATGATGCTAAGTAACCCTCGATAACTTTGACACAAGTATGCTTTAACCAATATGTTTTTAATTTGAATATGTTAGAACCTCCCACCCTACTGACAAAAGAAGCTAAATCACAATTAAGTGTTATGCATTTTATGCTCTATTTAGTTGTCTCATTTAGTCTAAACATGATATCTCTTTTATTTACAAGACCTCAAGCCTTTCCTCCCTGGTTAATCAATAGTTAGCTTACTAAGGTTAAACTTTATATACTTAGAGTGACTAACCTTCTTACAATTTCCATCACAGTTCAATTCAATACTATGTAGTGATTCACTTTTATAATCAATGTGTAATTGTCCCTTAGTATTGATTATTAGCAAACTTGATGAATCAACTCTTTCACTTCTTAAAATAGTTATCACTTTATATATGATTTGTTCAAGTATATTTTCATTAATATTAGCATCAATGTAATCATTATTTTTGTCTTGATCATCCATACTATTTTCAAAGTCAATGTTTCTTGCACTACTACCATTACTATTCTCATAATCTTCATTATATTCTTCCATATTCTTTTCTATTTGTACCAAAATATCCATTTATTAAAAACCTTTAAAATTTTATAATTTTATTTCATGAATGAAAAAATTAATTCATTATAATGACAATAATTAAAATGAAATATTATGTGAAATGGATAAATTTTAATAACAAAATATAAATAAGATATTAGATAAAGGAGAATTAATTAATTGAATGAATTTTGAAGTGAGAACTTTGCATGAAATAATTAAGAAAAAGTAAATAAAATAAAATACATAAAGAGGTTAAGAGATAAGAGTAATTGAGTATAGAGAAGATTTAAGGCACTCTTCCTATTTTTCCCTACACTATTTCCCTTTTATCTTTTTCAAATTAGCTAACCTTCTCTTAATCCTTAATATTAACTTTTTCACACTTTTTTCAACTCATTTCCTTTATATTTTTCTTCCTCTTCCTTAATTAAGTCAAAAGAAACTAAATTTCTTTAATTTCCTCCTATAATCAAGGTAAGATCTCTTTTATCTACATTGTTATTGAGCTCCTTTTTAGTTTTTTTTCCAGATTATTAAGATTCAAATATCTAGCCTAAAAAGGAAAATATGAACCATAGTAAAAAGTTAGACAATTTTGAATGTTTAAGAACTATCAAGCCTTAACTTCATCTTCTTGATATCTTTTTCAAGTAAAGTAAATAAATATTCTAACTTAACTTTTAAGATTAAATAGATTTTTTGGTTTAAGCTAAGGCTTATAGGTTTTGATAAATAGATAAGAAATGTGCTAGATTATAGTGTTTAATTTAAAATCTTTGTTGATTTTGATATAAATATTATACCATTAATGAGTTATCATAAGTGGAATGTGGTTAGTGACCTCATAAATGTATTGAAATAGAATATATAGCCAAATAAATAGTGGAATTATGCTAGAAATCTATAAAAATGATGTAGTAATTGACTAAATGGTTAACTATGACCTAAAATTTACTCTCTAGGGAGCTATAGTTGACGAGTAATTAAAAAAAATTTCTTAAAAGGATTGTAGTCAATTATGATCAAAGGCTTTACTATTAGGAAAATTGTAGTTGAATATGTAGTTAACTATCTAAATGAACCTCACTCTTTAAAGGTTTATAATCAACTATAAACCACTTTTAAAGAGTTCAAAGTGAACTATTTGGTACAAATTCTGTCCCTTAAATTTTTTATATTTAACTATATAGTCGACTGTGGTATTTCTTTGGGGCTGTATAGTCAACTACCTTCATCAAATTCCACATATTATGACATGAAATAGATCAATTGAATTAAACATTATATGATATTGAGTATAGTTATAATGTGATGTTTGATAGTAAAAAGAAGGTGTGAGATCATGCAAAGTGTTATAATTTGAATTATGTGTTATTGATAAGATTAAATACATTAAATTCCTGAGAATTAAAATAAGAATGATATAATATGTTTGATAAATTAAACATTAAATTAGGTAGCGACTTATAAGGTATAAGATTGACCTAGAGAAATAAGGATAAGCTTGCAAAGGATAATGATAGATATAAGTTATAAGGAGATTTACCTAGTTCTATTTGTTATCTTTATATCTTGTGATATGTGGATGTGAAATGGATATAATAAGTAATGGTACAATTAAGTTCGCATAATCATATAGTTAATATATATCAATGCTAATGAGAATTTATGTTATAAATAGTATGGTTAAAGTACTTAGGTGCAAATGAGGGTAAATATAATTGGTAAGTTTATAATTAATTTTTAAATTTATTTTGCTTGAATGCTTATTCACTACGTCTTAGATTTACCCTTTTGTATTTTATTTTATAAATTCTCAGGTTGATCTTTCACCATCACCTAAAAGCTTAACTTTTGGGAGCTCACTTGGCAGGGTAATAAGTAATAAATAGGTATCTTGATATAGATAAATGTTTTAGACATTGTTTCATATAAGGTTACATTCCATTCAAGACTAGTTATACTAACTTGTCTCTAAGTTTAAATAGGTTATAAGTAGGTCTAACTTCTCTTTATTATTGAATCATTTTAACAAATGAAATTTTATTTTTTCCTTTTTTATGCATAATTGCTTTCCTTTAATAACTCATATATGCTTTAGTATATTAATAAGAAATGTAGGTTAAGGTGATGAAAATTAGTTAATCAAATTCTATGCTAGTCATAATTTAGGTAGGGTCGTGACACCACTAACCTTTCATATTCTTTCTCACGCTTTATTTCTTTCTTAACCTTACTAACTCCTTCCAATAAAGTCAACCTGTATCATTAAGGAAATGTTGCAAACAAATAGGTTAAACAAAAAAATTATAAATAAACAAATTTGTAGTATGAAATACAAATAAAAAAATCCTATGTAACAATTTTTTCCTTTTATATTATAATGCATACATAGAGGCAAACTTTCCTTAATAAAAAGAGTTATTTAACCAATTATTATATACTTGTATTAATCAATTATGTAATATGCTTAAATACTATATTTTATATAAATATTCTTATAATTATTTTCCAAAAAATTACAAATGTGTACAAATTTTGCATATGATGAGTGTAAAAAAAATTACTATATCATCTTTTAAAGTTCATCAGAAATTATTTAAAAAAATTCTAATTTTTATATAAAGCTTGTAGCTTTTATTCAAAAAAAGTTATGAAAAATATATGAATATTTTTTTTCACAAAACTTGTTACGGACAATTTTTCAAAGTTGAACCATAATATAAGAATTGGCTTTAATCTATATATTAAGGGAAAAAGGGAGTAAAGTGTAACTAGTGTCATTTCATACTATCATTTCAAAAGGTTTAAGAAAGAAGGATATGGAAGAGATAAGTTCAAAAGTAATTTTAAAATAATTTAAAGTTTAAGTTAATTAACCTCATCTAAAAGGACATTTGAAAGAAATGGCTTAAAATTTATATAAGCATTATGTATTGTAAATGTTGAGTTAATTCTATAAATTTTGCTAAAATATCTACATAATAAGAACATAAAATATATAACTTTTAAGAAATACTAACGCATGCTAATTTGATAAGGACTAAATATAAACCTTTAAGTAAAAAGAAAATAGTATAAATAATGGAATCATACCTTAAATGATTACGATAATGGAAAAAAGAATCTTAATACTTTTCCTTATTAAAACAACATCACGTGATGCTCTATCACTTAAAGAACATGAAAGTAGTAAAAAGTGATAACTTTTTTTCAAAGAGCTTTATCAAATCTATCAACATAGATATAAGGAAAAAATAGGGTAACATAGGGATATATTTAGGAAAACATATTTTGGTGTGAATGAAATATGCACCGAAATAACTTTTGTAACTTACACTTCCATCTTCCACATAAGCAAAAAACTAAATAGCCGAGAGCTTGTAGCTCAACTAGCACTCAATATCCCTTGAAGACTTTCCACTTTTTGTAGCATTTAGAGTTCAATCCCTGGTCTTCGAGTATGTACGTCTAGTGGTTTAACCACTCCTACGATCATAAAAAAATCAAATAGAATTAAGCCTTTACTAATGATAAGTAGCTAATTAACAACTCTATTAAACCATAAGTATTTGATTCTAATCTTCTAAAACATAAGAAAAAGGATAAAAAGTTTTAGGAACTACAGGGAGTAATTAATTAAATTAATATAATAATATATTATGAAAGGCTAAAAGAAAAAAATATGTACATTTGAGTTTGGTCAATTCTAAGTTTATTCAATTTACAAAATTTACACTTGATACTAACTAATCAAGGATAAATTCTATAAAATATTTAGCTAAATGAATTCAATTACCTATTTCAAACGAACCTAAAGCAAAATCTAATAGTTTTGTTCGAATTTAAATAAGTTAGGTGATTCTGCTCTTCTATATCTAAAATTGTATCTTTTAGACACCACTTGTTGCTAAATTCCTATCTTATATGTATTACATAATTTGACATAACTTCTTTATTATTTATTAAACTTTTGACAAGGTGTTTATCTTTTTCCAACCTAAAGTCACTTCATTATTTAGCTTCCATTTATTTACTTACACCTTCTTTCAGTCTCTCTCATAATTCTTTCAAATATATAAACATAAAATAGGATTATTTTTATAGAAAATATTTTCTAACAAAATGAATAAACTCAAAATAACTTCTAATTTTCAAGCATATTATTAAGTAATCAATGACACAAATGAAATTGAAATCTTTGCCACCCAAATTACTCATGGCCTATAATTTTTAAACATATATATGTACTAGATTCATTAACACAAAACTCTACCTTAGATTTTGATAACTAAATATAAAATGTCATGAATAGGCTTTATTTTTTTATTTTTTTTCAATGCGCATCCATTCTTTTATCATTTATCTAGTTTAAAAATAACATTTGATTTTATTTTTTAAAAATATCAATAAAAAATAAATTATTCTATAAAGGCCATAAATACTTATTGATTAAGAAAAAAATATCTTATTAAAATCAAAAAATGCATAAAAAGAATTTCTCTTATTAGAAAACTTAGATAATCAAATAATGCATTAGATAGTCATTGCTTATTATGAACCTCCCAAAGTCATAATTAATGTGGAACTAATAATATTAATTCTATAAGCTTTTCCTATTTAAAAGCTTATTTAATCATCTATAGAAAACAAGACCCCATATGGTTTCCTGTTTATTTAACTATAATTGAAAGAATAAATAAGGAAATAAACTCATCCATTTTCATTTAATTAGAAATTCAAGTTTACATTAGAATGATCAAAAGGAAGTTATGCCAATTTATGAACCTAATAAATAAAGAAATATAAGTTGACCTAACTACTACTTGACATGAAGTAATCTATACTCTACCTATCCATGATCATGGCCCTTATTGGTAAGTTCTAATGAAAGTTCTACTATAAACTTCATTATAAAAGAGCATTGTTAGGTTTGCATAGGAGGAATGATCCACGATCCTATTTATTGTAACGTTGGTGATAGGAAAGCATCCATCTGATTATTTGAAATTGTAAATTGCAAAAAAAAGTAAGTCTAAAAGTTTAGTGAGATAATATTTTAGGTAAAAAATTAAAGCAATTATATACTTTGCATATTTACTTAACAATTTAAGCACAAGGAAATATAACACTCTTAAACATACTTAATGATTTATCATAAGGAACATACCTTATGAACATTTCAATTCTTATCTTGTTAAAATAATGTGTACAAGTTTCAAAAAATGTTAACACCTAAAGCCATTGACCTTAAAAAATATTTATAGTCAAATATTACATTAACAACTCAATGTAGTATATGAATAAAATAAACAATCTTCTTTATGCTTCCCAATCATCCTTATCTCATTAGAAACTTTATCCTTACCCTTTTAAGAATAGTCAACCTTATCCTTTCATAAATGAGTACTCAAATTCGATTCATAAATACAACATAAGTACATGTATCATCTCCCCTTCATCAATAATTTTGTAAACTTCACAACTAAGAATATAAACATTAACATTTTGCCTCACATCATAATTCCACATTCAAGATGTAATCATACATATACATAGATGTGTAAACTAAGACAAATGTGACTCATCACTTTAATAGCATAAAATCTATATTTCAAGATTTTATAACATAATAAAGCCAATTGACATAATTTCCATCACTTTATAGGCATTAGCATGTTTTACTTACTCATATTACTCTATATTACTTATAATGATGTTATTCATCTTAGTCTTACATGATACAAAATATATAATATCATGAAATTCCATTAAAAATGCATTATTATAAAAGAAAAAAAGGCAATAGTTTACTATATATTCAATTATGAGTATTCAAAGATGAATTTTGGACACCTATAATTAATTATGTAGTCAATTACATGAGTTTAGAGGCAAATCCTGCCTAATAGTAGTTAACTATAATGGTCCAGATGTAAATCTTTACCTATTATTGTTGACTATATCATTGACTATCCTTAGTCAAAGGGTTATTTTTCTTGTTTGTAGTTGATTATGTAATCAATTATAATATGCCAAAGAGTAACTCTAGAGTAACTTTACTAGGCATAGTTGATTATATAATCACTATAACCTTGCAAATTGTAGAGTTTTCTACAAAATTACTATTTATCTACCTCTTGCAATCCTCAAGTCTTAATTTTTGTACTAAATGTCACCACCAAACCTTCAAAGTACATCATGTTGCTTCCAAGCAACAGAACTCAACAATCAAATCATTAAATTTAAAGTTCAAACATAATTTTATCCAATATCCTATAAAAACCTTTAGAAATTCAAAACTAAAATAAAAAAGAGAATTTAATTTAGGCTTTAGATAGAATGCTACTTACAAAACCTAAGAAGAAGGTATAAAATTAGATACTTAAGAAGATTTAAATCTATCCACAAAAATACAAAATTTCAAGTTTGGGTTTCGTATTTTATCATACTTCTCTCATCCAAAATAAATGAAAACTTTATAAGAGAAAAATATAAGAAATTAAGTTATGAAATTTACTAAGGATTGAAAGTATTGAAATTCCTTACCTTGATGAGATGGAAATTGAGATAGATTGTTGAGATTCTTCTTGAAAAAGATCTAAATGCTTAAGGTGGAGTTGAAAAGGAAATATGAAATGAGGAAATGGTAGGATTGTTAAAGTTTTGTGAGGAAATGGCTAAGATAAGCTAAAAGGCAATTTGGAAAATTTTGATTCTTTATAATTGTTCTTTGTTTTTTCTCATTTACTCCTTCTTAATTGCTAACTTTACTTACAATAACTACTTTATTAATTCTTCCTACTTAAATCATTATTAAGTTTCAACAATTTAGTAAACTTTTATTTTATTAAAATTTACCAACACTTTTATTACATTAATTATTTTCATTACTAATCACTTTAATAATTTATGACTTTGCCTTCCTAAATTACTAGGACTTAAGATATATTGTTAAAACAAGAACAAACTAGTAAAATAATAAGTAAATGATTTAATAGATGAATAAATAAGTAAATAATTTAATGAGTTTTAATCCCAACTAAGGTAGTAAGATTATTAAACATGATAAAGGACATATTTTTATTTCTTTTTTTACCAAGACATATATTCTATTTAAATCTTACATGAATTGTAGATCTTGCAACTCACTTACAAAGAAAACAGGAAATTACCCATAAAACAATTGATTATAATAGAAATAACAAAATTTGTTACGGAGAAAATAAGTAGATAAAATCTTTATGTAAGAAGCAAGAAAGTTAGAAGTTTTTCATAAACATATAACTTATTTAGAAAACTTATATATTTTTTAATTTGGTTAGATAATGCAAACAAAATTTATTATTTATGATAGTAAATAGTTATTGTCATAACCTTCATTAAATCGTGACTGGCATACAAAGTTATCACTAATAATCACCCATAAGCCTTACTAATGTACCATGATATGCTTAACTTAGTGCACTAATATATTGAATGTATAATCCTTAAATTTTCCATTTAGACTCAGCTTTATGCAAGAAATGTAAATACCTAATCTAACTTCCTCATTATTTTCTAATGTGTTGTGGAAATTCTTGTTGCATGCCTATTTCTTACTAATCCAAGCAATAACATAATGCTTAAGGGAAAAGAATTCTAATAAAAAAAGGAAAAGAAATGTGGTGATTTACATGAAACTTAATGAAATATCATTCTAATAAAAACTTAGAATTCAAATTTTAAATTTCAAGAATTCATTATTTATATTTAAAAGGAAATTGAACAACATTTTTTTAATAAGAGAGGTTAAAAACTTTGTACCTCAATGGAAAATCAATTTGACATTTTATAAAATGAACTCAATCACACTTTTTAGTCTTTAGAAATATTAGAAGTATAGGTATCCATTTCATGGTAGAAATCTCTACACTCATTTCCCATTTTAATTATACCAATTTAAATTTCATTCTTTGTGCTATTAGTTATAATTATAGTTACATATACCAATCATATATATACTTAAGCAATAAAAATAATTTCAAATATAATTAAATAATAATAGTTGTGACTCCCTTCAACCGTATCCCCTAAAGTCATTCTTATCCCTTTACACATGGCACATGGATGTAGCATATAAAGCTACAACAAATATATTATCACCCCTAAATTATCATCGAAGCCTAATCATTGCATAACTAATCATAATAAACATATAAGTGTCTTAGTTAGCATTTCATTCACTTTACCATAATAATAATATCCATATATTTAAATATGAGCAAACTAAGAAAATTAGTTAAATTCTCACATCATACAAATATAACAACCAATATCAAATAACAATTATGAAAGGAGCAAGTAAATCGCAATAATAATAGTACTTTATTCAACACTTTACTTCCAATTCCAATACACAAGTATTCATGTATTTATACATACATACATACACACACACATAAAAGCCATAGGTGGCTCTTGGATTTAAACATAAAATTAGAATCTAAAATTTTAGGTTACTTAGCATAATAAAATCAAATTATATTTATTCTCCTTTCCTTTTAAGCACAAGCATATTCATGCACTTACTTTATTCTCAATTATTTATATTGATATTGTTTATTCTTATTTTAGATGGATGATAAGGTGCAATGTTACTTAATTTCATTACATATATAATGATGTAAGGAAATAAGATAATAATTAACTATATAATTAATTATAAATGTCCAAAGAAAGACTTTACCATTTATAGCCGATTATAAGAGTCCAAAGAGTGACTTTGCTATATATAGTAGATTATGTCTATCGAAAGAGCAATCGTAATGAGTTATAGTCAACTATGTTAGCTTAGAGAACGACTATGTTGGGCATAGTTAACTATATAGTTGATTATAACTTTGCATTTTTCAATTTTTTTTTCAAAATTACTATTTATCCATCACAAACAACCTTTAAATCATATTCTTATCATGCAACCTTATCACTAAAATCATCACAATTTGTACTATCTATTCTTAAACAACATAACACAACATTTAAATTATCAATTTCAAGCTCAAAATACAAAGCTTATAAAATTTCCTTTAAAATCATATAAATGGCTAATATAAGTAAAATGATAGATTTAAACTAAAGCTTAAGTAGAACAGTATTTACAATGTTTAGAAAAAAGGAATGGAGTTGATGATTGAAAAAGGTCAAATCTTTATAGATTAAAACAAGGAAGCCTAGTTAGAACTTCCACCAAAATGCAACTCCACTTATTCAAACCAAGCTAAATTCTTAGAGAAGAAAGGAAAAGATGAATGATTAGGTTATAAAATCCACTAAGGATTATGGAGAGCAATATTTCTTACCTTGAATAAGATGGATGATAAGATGAATTAATAGAATGTTTCTTAAAGAAAAGAATAAAAGTTTAAGGGAGTTAGTGGAGAGAAGAGAAATATAAAAGAATGAAAGAATTTGAGCAATTTTATAAGGGAATTAGGAAAGGTAACCTAAGGTAATTTAAGTATGCAAAAATTTATAATTTCTTCTTGTTCATCCATTTCTCTTTACTTTCTAATTCCTTTAATCAAATTAAATAGCTAATAAATTGCTTATTACTAATATTAATTTATGTCTCAAAAATTTAACATGCTTTTTATTGCTAAAATTTCTAACACATTTATTTCAATTACTTTTCATATTGTTCATTTCAATAATTTATTATTTTCTTCTCCTTAAACTTATAGGGTTCAAAATAAGCTATTAAAACAAAAAAATTTAAAATTCTAGTGGCATGATAATTATTGAATTTTATTGTTAGTTTCTTCCATAGGTTAGTTCAAGTAATTAAGTTAACCTATACTTAACCTAATGAATTTATAGGAATATAACATTTATAAAACTTTTTACTAAATAAATCATATTTGCCTCTTATTACATAAACTCTTCTAAACTAAGATCATACTTAATATATATATATAACTCATAAAATCTTAACCTTTATGAGTTTATTTCTATAACTTTGCAATTGGACCTATTTTATACAAAAATTAATATTTCATTATTCTAAAAAAAAGATTAAATACTTATCTTAATGTCTCGTATATTCAAGTTGTATCAATTTAGTTTCTAAGAGAATTTCATCACCAATATAATCCTTTCCTAAACTATTGCATCATTATCCATTTTGGTGCTCATTGAGACCGTTGTGAAGTCACTAACAAATGTGTTAAGTTAAAGTTGTTAATACTTATGTTGACTTCTAGCTACTTTACTAGCACACTTCAATAAAAAAAAGTGTCCTTTTGTTTGCCCACACACATTTTACCAAGGTGATCATTGTCAGTTAAGAATAGTTAAATGATTCTATCTTAACTGATTGGATACAATTGAATGAATAAAATCTCTAACTAATATCGACTATTCTTAAGAAAGGAATTATTCTTAACCATTGAGTATAGGTCCAAATCTTTTTAAATAAATGTCCTTAGATGAAATTTATGTTTTTGTGTGATAGAAATTTTGAGTTAAAAACTCTCATTGCTATAAAAATGCAATAGCAAAATGAAAAAAAAAAAGTGAAACAACGAGAAAAATCAAATAGAGATATAAAGAAAATTTCACATTAACAAGGCATATAGTATGCTAAAAGCTCTAGTTTCAAACTTCTTCCTAAAAAATTATATGCAATCTTGAAAAGAAAATGACAAGAACTTTTCTCAAATGACTTAAACAAACGTAATAGATGTTGGGTTATTTCACATTAACTGTGGAAGGGGTTAGGTATTAGTTTATAAGTATGAAAGATAACTTCAACCCTTGATATAGCTTTTATTGTTGAAAATGCCTAATAAGGCTCCTAACACTAATATTAAATCCTAATTACAATATCTCTACCTACCAGACCATAAAAGAACATGTTATGTCATGGTTTTAGTTTATAACCTAATGTGTGAGGGGAAGTTGTTCAATTAGCTAGAAAGTACTGGTGTTAGTTTATATATGTAAGAGAAAGCCTTACCTTTTTAAGCTAGCTTTCAACTTAAGAGTTAAAAATAAAAAGAGATGACCATCACATGATATAAGAGAAAAAGTTATAATAATAAAAAAAATTTCATCCTAAAATTATATAACTAATGCCTTCTACATTTTCATATTGGGAGACTTCTATATTAATGTGAATGTGTATTTAGCTAGGAATAGTTTTACATATAGTTAAAAATTACTAAAACTATATACAACCTAAAATCAATATAAGCTAATAAAAATTAGTGTCACAACTTTAACCCGATCGTGAATGATGTGGAAGCTCTTTATTGATTTCCACTAGCTTATTTGTAGATAATTGACTCAATTCTAATTTATCAAGTGTGATGCATTTATAAAAGAGAATAGTATTTTTAAAAAAAGCATTCATCAAGGTCTTTGCAAAAGATAAAGAGCTTATAATATTCCTAGTCTAACTGATTCATAAGAAATTTGTACTGCTTTTTACCTTACCTAAGTCTTTGACAAAATAAAAGGCCTAAAATATTTTATGTATATGAATCTGTGCTACCAAAATACCATTTATAAGCTTCCATGAATTTTAATTTTGAAGAGGTGGATGTGGTGGCTTAACTTGGGAATCTTTAAAATAAATCACAGAAGAGTGAGTCCAAAACTTAGTGAGTGAATAATCTATAAGAATAATAATATTTCATATTAACTTACCTATTGGACTATCATCTATTAACCATTCATATCATATATAAGCATATTAGAATCTAAAAGTCAATAACAATAAAATTAACATACAATCATTTCATTTTCAAAATCTTATGTAAAAATATTCAAGGATGACTATAATCCAGTCATATCTTATTTAAAGTAATAAACAATAGATAAAATATAATTATCTACCTTTTGTCTCTCGAGTCAGCCTTATACTCTTTACAAGTATGTCATTAAAAAATTTTCATTCGGCATTCACAACATCACCCCTATTATATTTCTCATTTCTAATGTCCTTTGTGGCATGATTCACAATTATAATTTGAATATTAAAACTTAAGTTCTATTCAATACAATCATGATTCAATCTCAGTATATATCATAATACTTATCAATGTTATTATACCCTCTAGTATATTTATAAGCATCCACACATATCATAGCACTCAGTTCATAAAGCATTTCCCAATATATATATCATTCCATGAGTAATACAATAAGTTCATTACATTATATATTATATCACACAATCTCTACTTTCTCATATCATGATTGTCTAACCCATGTAATCATTTTACACTTATCATGAACTACACTATCTTTAGTGTTTAATGACCAAATACTCATGTTAGGCAATCATGAAAATATAAATAGATGGGGTATATGTTACTATATAGTTATCTTAACTATGACCTTTGAGTGATTTTCAATGAATAACTTAAAAATCATAAATAGAATGTCCATGAAACTCATTTCATATGAAAACAAACTCAATTAGCTTTTCATAAATTGGTTATTTGCCTAAATTGGCTAAGTTTTAAAATAGTTATGCCTTTTTAAAAATAGATGCAAAAAGTTTATTTTTTAAAATCTTAAATTTTTTTACCTCTGTTTACTATTTTAATGATATCTCAAAATATATATGAGGATTTGAGACTAATTCAATTTGAAAGTAAACTTAATTATTTTTAAAATGATATGTAGTTTGTTTAAAATGGACATAAGAAGAAAAAGTTATGCCCCATCAAATTTAACATAAAATTCTACAATTGATGAATTGATTCACCCGCCCCCTTTAGAACCTCAAAATCGATTGGTTACTTGATTTTGAAATCGAATTTCAATTTTGGACCCCTATAATTAATTCATCAATCTACTCATTTACCCTGAACCTTCAAACTTGATTAGTTACTCAATTTTAATACTCGATTGTGAAGCCTAATTTCATCTTTAAACCCTTGGGATTGATTCATGCATGAAAATCTTAATTTTTTACAAAATTTTCACTATACAACCGATTCTAAACACCTCCTAAACACATATATTATATATCAAACCTCAATGTAATCATTAATACACTTATTTAACATATCATATCACCTTTTTTCATTATTTATTACTTTTATTACATTAAAATAAACTAGATTTAAGAAAAATCACATAACAACCCATGTTTCATCAATATCATCATATAATCTCAAAATCCATAAATTTAGCTAGATTATCCATTCACTTTATATGAAAGAGGATGCTAGAATGCTAGTCTAAATATCTTTCAACCCTAATCACATTAAAAATTCATGGATTCTAGAGTTAGGGCTTGGAATACCTAACAAAATCAAATGAACCTCAAATCCTTCATCAACTAAGAAGAAATAGGAAAGGTTTTTGATGAAAATAATGTTCTTACCTTGATTGAATGAAGAAATCAATAAGATTTGAGGCTTTTCTTCCTTTATTGGTAGAGTAGTATGGAGGTTATGTAGAGAGAGTAAGAAAAATGGAGAAATAAGAAAGAGATAAGGGTTTTAGGGCTTAAATGAGAAAAATATAGCCTTAAGGGTATTTTTAAAAAATTACTCTTAAACCTCTTCCATACTCATATGTTAACTTATATTAGTATATAATTTTATACATCATAATTCCAATTAATTTTTCTCATTAAAATTTTATCCAAATTATATTCCTATATTCTTATTTTTATTAATTCTATTTTATTCCATATTTCATACATAAAATTCTTAATTCACCTGAATTTTCTAATTATTTTATTTATTATTTCTTATATCAAAATTTTTAATTTATTAATAATTAAGGAAAAGGTAACAATTAGGTTAATATCAATCGATTTATCATGATTTGAGAAATTTTTTTTGTTACATGATATAAGGTTTTTTGCTTATTTTGACTTGTATGGCAACAACTCCTTGGACATTTTCACTTTCAAACTTTATTTTGTTCATGTTGTAACAAAAAAAATCAATTGTTAAACCCAAAGTTCAAAATTAAAAATATCATTTTAATACCACGTTAAACTTAACCAACTTTAAGAGCATGCAATGGAGGGAAAATAAATAGAGTAATAAACAATAAAGACAAGTAGTGGAGAAAAAAGTAACAAAATTTAATTGTAATGTAGTTTCATCATTAATTAAAACTAAGATAAAGTTATTGTGTTGAAAACAAAAGCAAGCAATCAGATCTAATAAACCTATGAAATAGGCATTACAAATCGAAAGCAAAGTAATCTTTAGCATGGTTAAGAAAATCAAAGAAAAAAAGAAAGAAATTAGAGACCACCAATTAGAAAATGTGAGTTTTTTTCATTCTAAATTGCATCATTATAAGAAAATACCATCTAATTTCACCTTAAACTCATCCAAAAAAGATCTAACTTAAACCATACAAAAATCCAAACAAAAACTTAGTTTTCCCTTTTTAATCAAAATTGAAAGAAGAAAAATAGAAATGTAATTAACTTTGATGCAAAAAAAGATTTCTTGTAAAAAAAATAAATAACACATAATTAAGAAGAAGTGATTAGAAAAATTAAAAAAATTTAATTATATGCTAGAATTTTCCAGTACATAGTTAAATTGCTTTAGTTATTGAAAAATATAAACAAATAAGCTAATTTGCATGGATTGGCCGTTAAATGGGTTGAGTCAAACTAACACATTTCTTTCACGAGCCCCCAACATAGAGACTCTAGTCCAATCCTCACAGGTTAATGAGTAAATAGATAGAACTAAATTGTGAAAAAATTTTAATTTTAATTTTTTTAATTTTAAATAATAAAAATTTTAAAATTATTCCAAAACACCATATATCTATCGATAAATAAGTCATAATATGTTTAAAATCTCTATATAATATTAAAAAATACTATATATACAAAATATAAGTCATAAAATACTAATAAAATAAAAATATCATCTATAAATAATTTATAACATAATTTTGTAAAACTAAAAATAAAAAGAGCTAATTTTGCATAAGTTAAAAATTTAAACCTATATAAAAATTAAATTTTTTTAAAAAAATATATAGGTAGGCCAACTCAGCCCATTCATAGGTTAGCTCACATGAATTATGACTAAGTTGAGTTTGTCCTACATTCATACTAGCTACCAAAATGGTAGCTTAAGTTTACAAGCTAATGGGTCAGCTTGCAAATTTCAATAGAGATGTAAAACGGATTGAAGTCTGCAGACTAATCCGTAAATTTTACGAATTTTTATGGACTTGGACCACCTAAAATTTGGTCTTTTTTATGGGTAATACGGACTAGTCCAGACAGACTAAAATCCGCAAGAACCGAACAGATACGGACCGAATATAGACTTCTTAACATTTAGTTTATTTTTTTAACTGGTAAAATGGAACGGATCTAAACGGACTAGACTAAAACGGACCAGTCTATATCCAGTCCTGTCTATCCATTTTACACTCCTAAATTTCAACACATTGCAATAATTCTAGCAAAAAAGTTTAACTATATAAGAATTATTGAAATAGAGTTATTTAAAGAAAGTTTAAAGTCTAACATGGCAATTAATCGTATAAATGTGGAATCCTTAATTTCTTACTTATCAATTTCTTTCAATTGAAGAGAAATATAGAAACAATATCTTATTTTGAAACATATAATTTTTTAACTAAAAATCACCATTTTAAGATAAAAGAATTTCTTGTATTTATAAATTGAGATTTTCTATATAAGTATTAGCCTTTCCAACTTAATGTCTTGATTTGACTTAACATAAATGGCTTGATAATAGATCTAGAGGTCATCTTAGTATAAATGACATATGAAGTGTAACTTCCAAATAAGTAAACAACTATTGAATTGTTTAATTAATCACTAACTATCAAAATAGATGATATAAATTTTTTTAAAAAGTTCTAGTTCTCACAAATTATAAGAAACTACTTACTCACACCCTTACCCCTTGATAAGAAATTTTTTTCATATTAATTATAGATAGAAATATAAAATTATTCTATTTAATTTAACTAATTACTACTTTAATATTTTATCCTCACAATTTGAAAACTATAATGAATATAGTTTATTAATAATAAAATACAGCTATAATTATAATGAATTGATTATAATAAATACAATTATAAATCATATAAAATATAATTATTTTATTAATTACATAATGAATAGAATGGATGTTTTATAAAATAAATATTAAATATTATATCATAAATATAAATTATAAATATGATCATAATTATAATTGTAGTAGAATTTTAATTTTAAATAAAATTATATTAATTAGATATATATTATGTTTGTTATTACTTTAATATTTAATTATAAAAATAAAAATTATATATTTTTATCTATTTTATTTAAAATTGATGGAAATAATTATTTAATTATTTTTTTACTTAAATTATATTCCATTTTAATTATCTTAAGATAATTCAAGAAATATATATATATATATAAGGCATTTAGTTTTTGGTTTTTTTAGCAAAATAAAAGAGATTAAATTATAAATTTAAAGAAATTAAATCCAAAAAATAAAAATATAATTTAGAAAATTAGATAATTAAAATTTATCAAAAAGGTATATTATTTATTTTTATAATACTTATTAAAAAGTTCAAAGTTAAACTAAATAAAAGTGAATTCCTCGTAAATGTGCCATTTTCTTAATATCAATTAAATAATTTTGAATATTTTTTACAAAAATTTTGAAGGAATTTACTTCCTAAAGTGACATTTAGTTCAATAATTTTTTTATATTTTTGGAAATGTTTTAAAGTAATGTTATATATTCTTATATTTGGTCCAAACTTTAGAAAAATATTCTCAGGAATATGAATATTTTTGAAAATATTTAACCTTATATTTCTCTAAAATAATTTCATGGGAGAGGTAAATATCTTATACTCTTATGAGATGGAATATTTTAGTAATATAAATAGACTATTTTATTTATCTTTTTATCAAAGTTTTACCGTTATTAATATATCATTTTACCATTATCTACTACTATTAATCATCACCGATCACTACTTATTACCAACTAATGTCCATCACCATCACCAATGACCACCATTGACCATTACACACTACCAATGACTATTGCTAACAACCATTATTGATCATCACTTATTATCAATGATCACTAGCCACCATTCACCACTATTAATTACAACTGCCTTCTATCGTCAATGTCCATTATTGACCATCGCTTAACACTAGTGATCACCATCTACTATCATTCATTGCTAGTCACCACTCATCTTTTATAATTATTTTTAATCACCATTAATTGATGATAACTATCATTAGTTATTATCTATCACTTTTTATAATTTATTACCACCTATCATTGTTGACCATTTCCACTATTTATCTCTAATGACTATTATTAGCCATCACTTATTATTTACCATTATCAACCATTTAATTTTTAATGAGGATATTTCTAGCAATTTAATTATATTTTTTGAAATATACAAAATAATTAAAACATAATACAATAACATTCCTATGAATATTTTTAATTGAACCAAATATGATAATGTCATATTCTCATAAATTATATTCTTTAAAATCACATTTATGAGAATATTAAGATTTTTGAAAATGTTTGATTTCATGAACTAAATGTTACCAAAGTTTAACTTTTTGTGAGAATTTATTTTTTATATGAACCAAATAATTCTCATAATAGGTGGCAAAGCAATCTATGAGGGACTAAATTTAGAATAACATTCTCTTACCTTATGTTTGCATGATTTAAAATATGATTTCATTTAATCTTTTTCAAAAAAATTATTTTCATTGTATTTGGATTTTAGTCAAATGAAGAATGCATTTTGGCTCCATTTATTTTTTAGAATATATATTTTTTTTTGTAAAAATAGTTTTGTTTCTTTGTATATAAATAAAAGAGTAACATGTCTCAACACCTTGTGGTTAAAAAAATAAAACAAAGATCTTTAGAATCATTGTTGGGAAGAAAATAATTTTTTCTTTAAAAAATAAGAAGTCATTTTTAACCAAAATTATTATATATAACATTGAAGATACAAACCATTTTTATTCATTTTAATAGTTTATAATTGTATTCCTATAAAAAATGTTTTCTATCAAAATAAATAGAGATTTTATTTCATTTACAACTCCTATTTAACTATATTAATGTTATTGTAAAGTCCATCAAATTTATTAAGGATTTTAACCAATTTCATTTCATCTAACATGAAATACATGCTATATAAATAAATTTACCGCTATTCTAATATTTATTTATCATATCATAAAAATTTTACCATTTAATTGAATTCATTTTCAATATATTTTAGATAAATAAATTTATTTATAAATAAATTAAAATTATTATTTTTGACAAAATTTTTAATCACTGGAATTCATTTAGATTGAAATAGTTCGAAAAAGTATTATATAACAGTTCCACAGTGACAATCAATTTGACAATTTCTTCTTAATCACAAAAGTCTATTTGGTCAATTTGGAAACTTACAAAACTAGTTTTTTTTATTTTAAAATATTTTATAAAGGGATAAACATGTATTTAAAAGTTGAAAAATATGTAAATCTCACTTTTGGTATTTGTAAGGTTTATCTCTCTCCTTCTGATTATTTAAACATATTAGTGGGGACAAGGGGAAACTGGTCGCCTATGAAAAATTGTGGTTGAAATGTAGTAATAGGTATTCTCTAAAACATAATGTTATAAGAAGTTTTACATTTTGAAAGGTCGAATAGTTTACACAATTGAATTATTTTTTTTAATCTCAAAGTAAAAAAATTAAATTAAAAAAATATAAATCTTAATATATCAAATACAAATTAAAAGTAAAAATATTCAATCTTAAAACTGTTATAATAATATCCTTTTTTAAAATGATAGAATTTATCACATAAATTAAACCCAAATCATTTATATTAATTAAATTCTATAAAAAAATTTAAAAATTAGGACTAAAATTAGAGTAAATATAATATTTAATCTCTCATCATTATTATATTTTTAAAATTTGATAATTATTTTTATTAATTTTTTACTTTTATTTTTATTATAATTATTTATTTCTTCATTCATTTATAATGATAAAGTGAATAAAAAATATTAAAATAAAATTTTAAATTCTGCTTTAGTAACTTTGAGCGTACTTTATGAGTGAAGAAAATAAAAATAAAGAATTAATAATGTCATAAAAACTCGTGGGAGTAAAATCTATGCTAAGTTGTGGATCCATGATGAAAATAAGATGGTCAATGTGGGAAAAAAAAAGAAAAAGAAGAAATGAAAGTGGGCCATGTTGCTCCAATGCAACGTAGGATTTCCGCGTCTCCAGCTAAAGAAACATTGAATCAAAAAATGGTGCTTTCTATCTTATCTCATGGGTTTGAAACCCATGAACCCATGAGTATATAGCAAAATGCAAATCATTAGATGAGCGAGGTCATTAACTTGATCAACTCATCTAATGACTTAAATTTAGCTACATCTTCATGAGTTTGGAATACACGGGGATAATATATAATTCCCCTCAAAAAATAGAAAACAGAAGTGCAGTGTCACTGATTGAACAAGCCTGAGATGCTGAAACCCTAAAACAGGAAGATCACTGAACAATATATTGTATTGAATTAAAATATAAATTGAGGACAATCGGTTCATTGAATTGAATCAACACAATGGGTGCAAGTCGAAAGCTTCAAGGAGAAATAGATCGTGTTTTGAAGAAGGTCCAAGAGGGAGTTGAAGTCTTCGATAGCATCTGGAACAAGGTTCTCCCATTTGCATATGCTGACTTCGAAAGTACTTTACCTTTTCCAGCTAGATTCGATTGGCAAATGGTATTCTGGTCCGGTTTGTGTTTGGTTTAGGTTTACGAAACGGACAATGCGAACCAAAAGGAGAAATTTGAGGCAGACTTGAAGAAGGAGATTAAGAAGCTTCAGAGGTACAGAGACCAGATTAAGACTTGGATTCAGTCCAGCGAGATCAAGGATAAGAAGGTTAATTGCACTTACCTTTTCCTTTTTATTTCTTCAACGTGGTCTTATGTTGAATACTTAGCTTACTATATGAGCAGTGAATACTTGTTTATTAGAAATGGAAAGGGGTAATTCTTCATTTCTGCATTAATTTCTGCAGGATAGACAAATGTATGTCTGGCAAATTGTGGCTTTTAGAAGTCTATTGTCTATACTGTGCTGTTTCCCAGCAGGCGATTAGTCTTATCTCATCAGTGGTATTATGGCTTTATAACTGAAATGAACTGTTAATTTTATGGAGTTGGCTTCGTTTTATTGTTCAAGAGATAAAACTTATGAGTTATACTATGAAATTATGAAAAAAAGTGATTGAACACTAATTAAGAAACAAGACTAAGATTGCAGAGAACCAATTTGGATTTATGCCAAAAAGCTCTACAGTAGAGGTAATTTATCTTCTATGAAGATTGATGGAAAGGTATCGAAGTAAAGAAAGAGACTTACATATGGTTTTCATTGATCTAGAAAAAGCCTATGATCGGATACTAAGAGAAGTGTTGTGGAAGGCTCTAGAGAAAAAAGGAGTTCGTGTCGCATATATTTGAGCTATACAGGACATATACGATGGAGTAACTACAAGTGTAAGAACTCCTGGAAGAGAGACAAATGATTTTACTATAAGGATAAGTCTACATTAGGGTTCAGCCTTGAGTCTTTACTTGTTTAATCTAGTCTTAAATGTTTTTACTAGGGACATACAGGAGAATACCCTTAAATGTATGCTATTTGCGGATAATATAGTTTTGATTGAAGAATTGCGGGAAGAGATTAACTATAAATTGGAGTTTTGGAGATAGGTTTTTGAATCAAAAGGTTTTCGCTTGAATAGGAGTAAGATGGAGTATATGCATTGCAAGCTTAACAAGAAGTAAAATAGAAATGATTTTGAGGTAAGAATTGGAGAGCATATCATACTGCAAATATCTAAATTTAAGTATTTGGGATCTTTTTTACAAAGTAATGGGGAAATTGACAGAAATATCACACACAGGATACAAGCTGGATGGTTAAAATGGAAAAAGACATTTGGAATAATTTATAACGGTAAAGTACTTACTAAACTTAAAGGGAAGTTTTATCGGATTGCTATACGACCAATTATGCTTTATGGTACTGAATGTTGAGCTCTAAAGGGACAAGAAGAGCAAAAAAGGGGGTAGCAGAAATGAGAATGTTAAGGTGAATGTATGGTTATATAAGAAAGGAAAAGATACGAAATGATTGCATATGAGGGCATATTGACGTGACACCTATTGAGAAGAAGATGACAGAAAATCGGTTAAGGTGGTTTAGTCATGTGCAAAGAAGGTCATTGGAAGCACCAGTGAGTAGAGTTGATCACATGGTCTTTAATCTTGTGAAAAAGTGCAGAGGGAGGTAAAAAAGGACATTAAAGGAAGCAACAGTGAGAAGAGTTGATCACATGATCTTTAACTTTGTGAAAAAATACAGAGGGAGGCCAAAAAGGACATTAGAGGAAGTTATAAAAAGGGATTTCTTGGTGAATAATATCACCAAAAATTTGGTTTTTGATAAAGCCCAATGACGTTGTACGATCCATGTAACCAATCTCACTTAGTGAGATAAAGTTTTGTTATTGTTGTTGTTGTTGGCTTCGTTTTATTGTGTTTCCTAGAAAGATAAATCCATACATGTGCTTTTATAATGATGCAGCTGTTTTTTCAGTTTGGGCCTGATGGGAAGGAAACTATGATCACATCCTAGTGTGATATTAATCTGAGAGGAGTCTTGATATCTGATTAAACCCCATTTATAAAGTCATATTTACCATTCTATTTCCCTTCTGTTACTTATCTTCGTGTTGTTTATGGTTGTGCTTGGATGGTGCTTCTGTACTATCTGGTTCTGAAATGTTAAATATATTGACTTCTCTGTGTGTTGTTGATCGCTTCAATATTAAACGATTATTTTTAACTCCTTGGTCTTGAAGTTGACATTTTTTTCTCCTTCTGACATTATCATCACATAGGTTAGTGCCTCTTATGAGCAGTCTCTGGTGGATGCTCGTAAACAAATTGAACGTGAAATGGAAAGATTCAAGATCTGTGAAAAAGAGACTAAGACAAAAGCATTCTCCAAAGAAGGCTTGGGTCAACAACCCAAAACTGTGAGTCTTTTACCCTGGGGAAATACTTTTCTTTCCTTTTCTTTTCTTCATTCTTATTCTATCATAGTAATTTATTGTGTGTGTTCTCTGTCTGAAAGATGTATCATCCTAATGTTTTTCTGATAGGATCCTAAGGAGAAGGCTAAGTCGGAGACAAGGGATTGGTTAAATAATGTGGTATGTAATCAGTTTCTTTAAATAACCTACATCTTTGTTAGGTGTGCGCGAAGTATGGTTTACACTTCTTGCTCTAGTAGATTGTCTGCTTTCATGCACACTGGGCCGTGCTTGCTCAGGGAAATAGTGTTGTACACTTTGTAGTTTGTATCTAACTGTTGTAGGTAGCAAGATGATAGAAGTTATGCTGCAGGTTGATAATTGAGACCTTGAACTTATCGTAATTGCTAAGTCTATGTTGGTTTTTTAAAATTTGCTTATCTAGTAATCCTGGTTAGTCAGTTGAATGCCTATTTACCTGGTGATTCTTTGTTTGGGTGTCTCTGGCCGTATGATATCTAAAGATGACATATATCAATTGAACTATGTACTTATATCTGTATATTATATCACTATTAAATCAAAATTTTTGAGTAGGTTGGGGAGTTAGAATCTCAGATTGATAACTTTGAAGTTGAAATTGAAGGTCTTTCTGTCAAGAAAGGGAAGACAAAGCCGCCAAGATTGGTATGGAGTAATGAGCACCTTTTTTTTTTCTTTTGTGTGTGTGTTTGTGTGTGTGTGTGAATGTGAATGCTGCTTTAGCTACTGTCTCATAGTAACATGTTGTATTTCTGTTGTTTCTCAGACACATCTAGAGACATCAATTACTCGTCACAAGGCTCATATAAAAAAATGTGAACTGCTCTTGAGGCTGTTGGATAATGAAGAATTAAGTCCTGAGCAGGTTAATGATGTCAAAGATTTCTTGGATGACTATGTTGAGCGTAATCAGGTTTGTCTTTTGAAATTTGTACTCTTAACATTCCTGATAATGAACAAAATTTACTAATGTAGAGGTGTTACCAATATTTTTCCTATATTCTTCTATGGAGACCTTTTTCTTCGTTGTTATTATTATAGGTGTTTCTACTTGTTACTTGGTAATTTGTATCTCAAGTTGTTATTATTATCATTTTCTTTTGACAGGAGGACTTTGATGAATTCAGTGATGTTGATGAGCTTTACATTTCATTACCTTTAGACAAGGGGGAGTCCCTTGAAGATCTGGTTACAATTGGTCCCCCTGGTCTCCTTAAGGTATTTGCTTACTCACTATTACTTTGCCGCTAGCACATGCCATGCACTTATTGATGTATGTTTAGATTCATGTTATTCAGTTTTAGGAAATACTGTTTGGACTTTGGATATTGGAATTTTATGCATGGAACTAATAATGTTTTACCTAGCCACTTTGAGCTTTCTGATGTCAAAATGATTTTAATGCATGTTTATGTTGGGACTTTTTCCTTCCAGTCCTTAATTTGAATCTTAGAATTTATAGATTATTTTGCTAACGTGTCCTTTATGATAACATATAAGAATATTCACTTTATGGAATTTCCAACTTTTTTTGGTATTCTGACAGGGTGCAACTGCTGCTAGCTTGAAGCCTTCTTTGACAGCATCAACATCAGCATCTCCATCCCAAACATCTGTATGTTTTTCTTCTTTCTGGGACTAGAAGATATATTATTTTAATCAATACTGTTCAGCATTGATATTGTCAAGAATATGTATTACAAATCCTCTATCATATATCTGTGCATTTATGCACTACATAGTTTATTTACCTAATCCATGATATTATCCACTGGATTTACTTTGAGCTTATTCTTCTTTCTCTGATGACATTTGATCTAATGGCACCTTGCTAACTGACATTAGTAAATGATTAGACCATGGTTGTTGACTACGGGACTGTATGCAAACTGAAAGAAGAACAAAAAAGGGCTGCTTAGTTGTTAGTTTGCATTTAAGTAGATGAGTATTGTTCATGGTTTTGTTTCCAGGCAATAATGACTTCTAATCATCAGGTTGATTTTGTCCAGGAGCAAGCTGATGATACAGCTTCCCAAGATAGCAACTCTGATATTGTTGCAAGAACTCCGCCTTCTAAAAGTGGTGGAATTAGTCCTGCTCCTTCAACTCCAGCTGGGAGCCATGCTACGCCTGTTCCTATGAATGTTTCGGCTCATAACTTGTCCAGTCCACCAGCTGTTGCATCTGTTATTCCTAGTTCAAATTCTCTTCGGAATGCCTTGGAGAATACTAGTACTGCCAATTCTTCAGCTTCTGCGAGTCATTCTGCCCCCATAAAGGAAGAAGAGAATAATAGCTTTCCTGGACGAAGACCATCTCCATCACTTGCTGATGCTGGGCTTGTGAGGGGCATTGGCAGAAACAGCCTTTCTAATCAAACCACATCCAGCATTTCTCTTGGTTCTAGCAACATGGTTTCAGGCAGTGGCGCCCTTAGTACAGCCCCTTCAGCTTCTGAAATAACTAAGAGAAACATATTGGGAGCCGATGATAGACTTGGAAGCAGTGTGGTGGGGCAACCTCTTGTGTCCCCCTTAAGTAATAGAATGATATTGCCTCAGGCTGCAAAGGTTAATGATGGAACTGGTTCAGTTGACTCTAGTAATGCTACCGAGGCTACGGCAGTATCTGGAAGAGTTTTCTCCCCTTCTGCCGTTCCTGGCATGCAATGGAGACATGGAAGCCCCTTTCAGAATCAGAATGAGGCTGTAAGCTTTTTATCTTAATTTTCCTTTTCTATTTGATCGCTCTCCCCATTCATGGATGCCTGCAGTATAACTGTGAACTGTTTGTTGATTGCCTCCTATCTTGCATTTGTTATTATTTTGTGCTAATGCTTGTAAATGACTGCATGAAGTGCTACTTTTCTCTTTGATTTTCCAACTGAAGGGTGGTATGTTTATCTTTAGACAATTAGAGTGAACATAAATAGCTGCAACTGAAGATATACATTATTAGATAGTGGTTTCTATTTGACCTATATTTGACCTAGTAACTCCTTGTGTGTGTTTGATGCAACAAATAAACTAGTTTATAACTTATTGAAATGAACTTTTAGCTTATTAACTTGATCAATAAGCTATTAGCTGGATTCTAGAATTGTTTGGCATATCAAAAACTAGTAGCTTTTAAGCTCTTAATAAGTTTTGCAACATAAGATAGTTTATAGTTTATAAGCTAGTAGCTTTTTAAAAAATTTTCAAAATTTCCCCTCTTTTTCTAATCAAAAGACAGCCTATATACTAACTATGTAAATAAATATTTAACATATCATCATTGATTCAATGTAAATAAATAAAAAATAAACAAGTAAATAAATATTTGATATCATAAAATATAATTAATTAAATTCTATGTTATTATATTATTATTTAAATAATAAATTAAAAAAATATGTAATGTTGTAAACATAATTAAATTTTGATTATATTCTTATTTCAAATATTTTGATTACATTAATATAATTTGGTCTGAAAATAAATATGAATTGATATATTGATATATATTAATATATCTTTTTATGTTATTTTACAACTTTTAGATAGTTAACAGTTAATTTTGTCAAATACTTTTAATACAATTAACTAGCTTACCAACTAGTTGCATCAAATAGGGCCATTATTTATAGTTGACTCAGTGTATGCACCTTGTTTTCCTTTTCTGCGATTAATGAGTTGAATGGAGGACTTACATCATAAGTTGGTTTCTACTGTTACATCCATTTAGACTTGCATCATTTTGGTCTGCAGAATGTGGAGCAGAATACAGTGTGAGAGTGTCTTGTAAAATTACAAGTCTAGAATTTCATGAAATGGAAACCGCCTGTGTAATTTGTCATTCTTTATCCTGTAGTTATACAGTTAAAGGTACTTATTTTATTTATTTATTTTTTTAAAATTCAGGTACAGCTTCGTGGAAGAACTGAAATAGCTCCTGATCAAAGAGAGAAATTTTTGCAGAAGTTTCAGCAGGTGCAACAAGGGCATGGTAACCTTCTGGGTTTGCCTCCTTTTGCTGGAGGAAATCATAAGCAGTTTTCTGCCCAGCAGCAAAACCCTCTATTGCAGCAGGTGTATTTCTTGTATCTCAAATTCGACCTCTTATTTCTTTGTGAATTATTTTTTACCTAAAGCTTCATGTAGGTCAAAATATTGCTCTGTAACATTTACTCTTCCCCTCTATGCCTCACTTCTGATATATCATCATTAACTATTATGGTCAGATGATTCTGGCATTGTAGGGATCCTTGAGTTGTGTAGCCTAAATGTGCAATATGCATTATGTGTCTTTTATCCGGTAATGGAGTTTTCCTGTGCCCCTTCACTTCAACTTCATTATATACACATTGTGCCTCTTGATTCTATCATGATCAAAGTCAGAAATGGAAGTTTTATTTTTTATCTTCTTAAGAATTTAAAAATAAATTTGGGGGAAGAAGGAAAATTGTCCCTTTTTAAATTGAAAAATGATGCTTTTTCTTTTTATGATTGAATTATTATATTATATGTATATATAATAAGGAAATATTTTGAAGTTTGGAAATAATAAGAATTTCTATCTTCAGTCTAGCACTGGACAAATAATAAAACAAGGGAAAGCAAAAGTATTTTGTGCTTGGAGCATGATACCAACTTATTGTGTTTTGAACGAAAAACATGATTGGACTTTTCTTTCTATAGGAGGATATCTATGCAGCATGCCTTCTATCGATAGACTTCCATTTCCTTTGTTTTTGTTTCATACACTTCTTTGTTGATTTTTTTTTTTTTTTTGGGGTCGGCTTAATAGCAATGTACTCTATTGAAGGGTGACATGTTTAACTGAAAGTTGTTCAGCAATTGGAAAAAAATGTTCTACTATATGTGCAGTTTAACTCTCAAGGCACATCTGTTTCATCTCAAACTGATTTGGGACTTGGAGTTCAGGCACCAGGTCCCAATAGTATTTCATCTAACTCATTGCCACAGCCTCACAATTCTATCCCTTCCCCATCCAGCCAACAGCCACTAATATCAAGTGTTTCAAAAGATGCTGGTATGTATCTTGTATCTTGTTTTGTTTTATATTTTTTATTTAAAAATGGATTAATTTCATCATTCTCTAGTTTTGACTTGTAATAAGAATGGGAGTAGATTAGTATTGTCTTTTATTGGGGACTACCAATCCTCCACTAACATTCTTTATTGGCTACGCTCTTTTGGAGTTTTGCTGACGAATGCTGATGAATGAAGAAGACTTTTTACTCAATTTTTGAATGCCAAAATCATGTCATTTTCTTAATATTCTGCCTGGCTTTAATGGTCTAATAAATCAGGCAGGGAGCTTGAGAAAACTTATCTTCTTAAAATGGCTGTGAATCTAATTTTTAAATTACTATCATACAGACAGATATTGGGTTGAATATCAGAATACGCAGATTTGCCTACACTAAGAAGATATTACATATTAATAATAATTACTTGGGGATTTTTAATGCATACTAGCATGTTACCTATGAGATGTGGGACATATGATTTGTGTGCTTTCCAGATGTTGGCAATTCCAAGACTGATGAGCAGCAGCAGCAGCAACAGCAGAATTTTCTTGCTGATTCGGCCACTGAATCTACTGCTAGCACTGGACTTGGGAAGAATCTGACAAATGAAGATGGTTTGAAATCTACATATGCTGTTGATTCTCCTGTATGCTAACCTAATCCTTGGCTTCTTATTTCCTTCAAGATACATTTGTCTATCATTTTCGTTCTTAACATAATAGTTTCATGTATTTTTTAGATTTGCTGCTTAGCTTTGCTTGTAATGCATCCGGTTTCCTTAGCTGGGATAGTTTGTGGTCAGCTTGGTTAAGCTTTGGATTGGATGTGGTAAAGAAATGGAGTATATGACATTGGCACTCCTTGTCATTACCATCAATTTTCCACCAACAGAGATGATTGATATGCAGTTGTCTAGGATGTTTAAGTAAAGATTTAGTTAACAAAATGGCCACATATAAATCTCTCTAAATTCTTTTCCATTTTCTTTTTGAACATTTTCTTGTTAAAAGTGAAGTGATCAATTAATTTATTATAGATGCCATGATATGAAATCCAGATGATTTGCTTTAAGTATTTAAAGGATGGATTGATTTCAACTTAGATTTAATTCTGCTTCAGATCAGGAACTTTTTGTTTTGATCTGACTGACATTTGATCTCAAACTACTTACGAGTATGTGTGATGATCTGAGTTGGCTGTTTTTGTCTATGCAGCCGGCAGGAGCATCTAGCTCTCTTACCGAACCTGCTCAGATTTCCAGAGATACAGATTTGTCTCCAGGCCAACCTTTACAATCCAATCAATCTGCTGGTAACCTTGGTGTCATTGGAAGGAGAAGCGTTGCTGACCTTGGAGCCATTGGTGATAATTTTAGTGGATCAATTGTTAATTCTGGTGGAGTGCGTGATCAATTGTATAATTTGCAGATGCTTGAGGCAGCTTACTACAAACTTCCACAGCCAAGAGACTCAGAACGTCCAAGGATTTACACTCCTGTATGCAGTGCCATTTGTATTCAACTTCATTTTGTTATACGGTCAATTTTATGGTCATATGATCTATTTTGCTTTTCTTGTTTTGCAGAGGCACCCAGCTATAACACCTCCCAGTTATCCTCAAGTGCAGGCACCTGTCATCAATTATCCTGTCTTCTGGGAAAGAGTTGGTGCTGAACCATATGGAACTGATACCCTGTTCTTTGCATTTTATTATCAGCAGGTACCTGAACATGCAGTGTGATAAGTATCTTCCATCATTAAATTGCATTATATTAAATATGTTATTTTCTGCAGAATACTCATCAACAATATTTGGCTGCAAAAGAGCTGAAGAAGCAGTCTTGGAGATATCACAGAAAGTATAACACATGGTTTCAGCGGCATGAAGAGCCAAAAGTTGCTACAGATGAATATGAGCAGGGGACATATGTATACTTTGATTTCCACATTGCAAATGATGACTTACAACATAGCTGGTATTTTGAGCTAGCATTTAGTGTCTAACTTCATATTATTTGCATTGCTAGTCATAATATGTTGTACATGCATATATAATTTATTTTGAGAATCATCTAACTTGAATTACAAGAGTAACGTCATTCATAGATATTGAAATTTCTCTACTTGAGAAGTGCTGTGACTATGTAAACTATCTGTGAAGGACTTGGATTCTTGGATATGTGCCCATGATGCTGGTTGCTCTGGGTGAATACATTAAGAGGAATTTTTCTGTGGTTTCCTGCATACCCTGACACTATTGGTTTGATATTGATTTCAGGTGTCAGAGAATTAAGACAGAGTTCACTTTTGAGTATAATTATCTTGAAGATGAGCTCCTTGTATAGAAGCTTCGTAAAAGATGCCATCTGGTAATTATTTAACTATTTTTTATTATTTGTGCCTGTCTAATTCTTATTCGTTGTTTTCATCAGATGTACTTATTAGAACTTTACTGGCTATTCAAATGAAATAAGTTCTTGTAAAAAGGGACCTCGGTGATGCAAGAGAACTGACATGTTCTCTATTCTCTAGTTTTTGGGTTACTGCATCTTTGTTAACATCTGTGTTATGTTGCCATAGTATATTAAGTGTATGTGAACATAAATAAATTTTCAAATATGTTAAATAAGAGAGAAATTTGTATTGCCATATTCTCAACTGAGTCAGGCAGTCACTATATCTATTATAATACAGGGTACATATAGTAGAATATAATAGATGTGGAACCTATTTACTAACACTCCCCCTCAAGCTGGGCTATAGATGTCAATCATGCCCAGCTTGTTACAAATTTCATCAACCCGTTTTCCCGGAAGAGCTTTAGTAAATAAATCAGCTAATTGTTCCCCTGTTCTAATATGTCTAAGACTAATAATTCCTTCTTGTAACTTCTGTCGAATAAAATGACAGTCAACTTCTACATGTTTAGTTCGTTCATGAAAAACTGGATTTGAAGCAATGTGAGTAGCAGCTCGATTGTCACACCATAATTGCATAATCCCATGAGTCTTGATGCCAAGTTGCTGAAGAAGATAATTAATCCATACAAGTTCAGATGTAGCATGAGCCATAGCACGGTATTCAGATTCTGCACTGGAGCGAGATACAACTGCTTGCTTCTTACTTTTCCATGATACAAGATTTCCTCCAACAAATACACAATACCCAGAAGTTGATCTCCGATCTATAGGACATCCGGCCCAGTCTGCATCAGAAAAAGCCTCCACTCTGCAATGACCATGATTTTTATATAAGACTCCTCGACCAGGTGCTTTCTTCAAGTACTTCAAAATGTGTGTAAGAGCATCCCAGTGAGAAGTCCTTGGGGAGTTCATAAACTGACTAACTACACTTACTGGAAAGGCAATATCAGGCCTAGTTATAGTAAGATAGTTTAATTTTCCCACCAATCTCCTGTACTGTTCAGGATTTTCAAGTAATTCCCCATCTTGTGGATTAAGCTTAATATTTGGAATCATAGGGTTCTCACATGGTTTAGCTCCAATCATTCCTGTTTCATTCAAGAGATCAAGCACATATTTTCTTTGGGATAAGAAAATTCCTTTTCTTCCTCGAGCAATTTCAATGCCTAAAAAATAACGAAGCGCTCCCAAGTCCTTAGTCTGGAAGTTAGCTTGAAGAAAGGCTTTCAATTGTGAGATCCCCAACTTATCACTTCCTGTAATCACAATATCATCAACATATACAGCCAAAAGAATACATCCTGAACTAGACTGTCTATAAAACACAGAGTGGTCATGATCACATTTCTTCATTCCGAATTCTGTCACTACTTCACTGAATCTCCCAAACCAAGCTCGAGGAGATTGTTTCAACCCATATAATGATTTTTTTAAACGTAATACCTTTCCACACTCCCCCTGAGCAATAAATCCAGGTGGTTGCTCCATGTACACTTCCTCATTCAAATCGCCATGTAAAAAGGCATTTTTAACATCCAATTGATGAAGCGACCAATCATGAGTAGCAGCAAGAGAGATGAGTAAACGAACAGAGGTAATCTTGGCCACAGGGGAAAAAGTTTCTGAATAATCAATACCATAGGTCTGAGCATAACCTTTAGCAACTAGACGTGCTTTTAAACGAGCAATAGAACCATCTGGATTCACTTTGACGGTAAAGACCCATTTGCAACCAATGGCTTGTTTACCATCAGGTAAAGGCACAAGATCCCATGTCTGATTAGCTTCAAGAGCTGACATTTCTTCCTCCATAGCAGCACGCCACCCATTATGAGAAAGAGCTTCAAAATAGGACTTAGGAACAGTAATAGAATCTAAAGAAGCAATGAAGGCTCGAGAAGAAGCAGGTAAAGAAGAATAAGAGACATAGGTGGAGATGGAATAAGGGTGGTGAGGGTTACCTTTCTGAGTGCAAGTACGGGTACCTTTTCGGTGAGCAATCGGAAGATCCAAATCAGAAGACACAAGGGGCGGATCTGCTGAGGAAGAAGCCGGTAGAGGAGATGAAGCTGACGGACCGTGGGAAAGTGAGGCTGGATCAGATGGCTGTTGCATAATCGGTGGAGGAGCTGCTGGTGGTACCTGCACTCTACGAGAATAAACAAACTGAATTGGAGGTCGAACCAAATTTTGTGGTGGAGGAACTTGTGAGTCTAGTGAAGGAGGAGGGACAAGGAAGTATTCATCAACATGATCTGGTCCTGGCAAGGAGGAGGAAGAGGGAGACGACCCAAAGAATGGGGTAGACTCAAAAAATGAAACATCAGAAGAAATAATATAACGATTTAACTCAGAAGAAAAACATCGATACCCTTTTTGAGTACGAGAATAGCCAAGAAAAACACACTTCAAAGACCGAGGATCCAATTTCGATACCTGGGGACGGTGATCATGAACAAAACAGGTGCACCCAAAAATACGGGGGGAAATAGGAAAAAAAGGCTTAGAAGGAAACAGAATAGAAAAAGGTACCTGACCATCAAGAATAGAAGAAGGCATGCGATTGATGAGAAAACAGGCTGTAGAAACAGCATCTGCCCAAAAAATTTTAGGAACTTTCATTTCAAATAAAAGTGCCCGAGAAACTTCCAATAAATGTCGATTTTTTCGTTCAGCTACTCCATTTTGTTGTGGAGTGACAGCACAGGAAGACTGATGAATTATACCATGCTGAGACAAATAAGCTGAAAACTGTGAAGAGAAATACTCTTTAGCATTATCACTGCGAAAATTACGAATAGTTGTCTGGAATTGATTTGTAACCTCAGCATGAAAAGTACAAAAAACATTAAATAACTCTGAACGATTCTTTATTAAATAGAGCCAAGTCATTCGCGAATAATCATCCACAAAAGTCACAAAATAACGAAAACCAGACTTTGAAATAACTGGGCAAGGCCCCCAAATATCTGAATGTACTAACTCAAAGGGGGATGAAACCCGCTTATTAACTCTAGAAACATAAGATTGGCGATGCTGTTTAGCAAATTGACAAGACTCACAATCTAAATGAGACACAGATGCTAAGCTAGGACATAATTTTCGTAAAGAGAGCAACGAGGGATGGCCAAGGCGACAATGTAATTGATGTAGAGTGGGGGTAGCAGCAGCAGCAATTGGTTGAGAAACTTTGTCATCCAGCACGTATAATCCCCCAGATTCATATCCCCTACCAAAAATCTTCTTCGTCAACAGATCCTGAAATACACAATAACCAGGAAAGAAGAAAACACCACAATTATAAGCACGGGTAATTTGGCTAACTGAAAGTAAATTAAATGGAAAATTTGGGAGGCACAAAACATTGGATAAAGAGATATCAGAGGTGAGATTGATCATGCCACTTCCAACAACAGAAGCAGTAGACCCATTAGCTAAGGTAACATGTGAAGGATGAGAATTAGTAAAGGAAGATAGTATACCTGTTTGACCCGTCATATGATCAGTAGCCCCAGAGTCAATGACCCATCTAGAATTGGAATGGGATAGACATGCAGTAGAATTACCTGTGTGAACTATGGTGGCAGTAGGTTGGGTGGGTGGCGGCTGTACAGAGGCCTTTAATTGCAAGTACTCAGCATATTCGCTATCAGATAATAATTTACCATTGATTTCTGACTCTTGTGCCATATGAGCAAACCTGGACTGCTGGGTATTCCTTCCTACCAACTTCGGACAAAATTTCTTGATGTGTCCTTGTTCTTGACAATGATAGCAAATCACAACTGAATCACCTCCTCTCCTTCCTTCACTAGAGTTATTCTGCCAATCACCTCCTCTTCCTCCTTCATGTCCTCGCCCTCTTCCTCTTCCCCTACCACCTCTAGAATTACCACGGCCTCCACGAGCACCTGAGCCAACTAATGCTGCTGACTCATTCATATTTGAAGATGGAGAGGAGGAAGAAATATCTTTGGATGCTCTCTGAATTCGATAATAAGCTGTTTTCCGGGTGAGGGGCTCAGAACTAGATAAGACCTGCTGTCGTGCGGTGCTAAACTCAGGAGGTAAACGCATCAAATAACACAAAGCAGCTAGTTGTTCTCGCTGAGAACGCATTGCATTAACATCACTACTAATAGGCAGCAGAGAATTCCATTGTTCATAAATACGATTGAACTCAGTATAAATTTGAGCATTGGTCTTACCTCTCTCATCTGATTGAAACAAGGACACAGTCAAATCATATACCTGATTCAGATCATCCTTTTTCGAATATAGGCCTTCAATAGACTCCCATAACTCCTTAACAGTACGACAATGAGCCGTGTTATCTTCAACTTCAGTAGCTAAAGTATTACAAACCAACCTGAACAACCGACGATCTTCTATGATCCATTGTTGATCAGGATCTTCTATGGGTGGCTCTTGAGTCAAGTGATGTGTCATACGAACTTCATCAAAATAGTATTCAATTGCTCTTTTCCAGGTAACATACTGTCGCCCTTCAATATCTAACTTCCGCTCTGTTATTTTTCCACCAACTGGTAATAATTCTGAAAAATTAGATCTAAATTCTCTCCTTGAGTTTCCAGAACCATTGGGACCCTCAGAATCGTTCATGAAATCAGAACTAGTATCCATATCCAGCCAGCACAGCAAAAAAACCAGAAGAAAATTATCCAGAAAATAGAAAATGCCACCTGAGGACACGAAACTGCACAACCAACCTTATAGAACCCTTCAGAGTCCTCCGAAACAGCACCAGACGGAAGATCTCCGCCCGAAGATGTCGCACGCGCCGCCACGCGCCGCCACTTGCCTCTGCGCGTGGGCTTCACGCGCCTCTGTACACACGCGCGTGTGATGCCACGCGCCGCCTAGCCGGGTCCGTCTCGGCCCGATCTGTTGTCCGGTGTACCCAGACCTTCCGTACTGGCTCCGGTTCTGCTTCTACGGCCTTGAACAGTGCTGTTCTGGTCTCGAATTCCGTACGACGCCGTACGCCGCCACCAAACAGCAATCCGGAGGCCTGGGCTTCCACCAATAAGCGGCTTAGAGTGCCGCTGATCCCACCGTGACCTTAGTCACGCATAAAAGAAAAAAAAATGAAAAGGAGGAAGAAGAGAGAGAGAGAAAGAGTTGGATTGTTGATTGAGATAGGTGAAGGATTATTGGAAGGCTCTAGATACCATGTTAAATAAGAGAGAAATTTGTATTGCCATATTCTCAACTGAGTCAGGCAGTCACTATATCTATTATAATACAGGATACATATAGTAGAATATAATAGATGTGGAACCTATTTACTAACAAAATAGATGAGAGAAATACATGCGGTAACCTTGTCAAGATTCTTCACACATTATTCATCTAAAATAGGAACAACAAAGTATTTTCCAAAAAATAATTGATTACAACAATAATAACAAAGCCTTATCCCACTAAGTGAGGTCGGTTACATGGATTGCACGACGTCATTGAACTTTATCAAAAATCAAATTTTCAGTGATATTATTCACCAAGAGAACCTTTTTTATAACTTCCTCTAAAATCCTTTTTGGCCTCCCTCTACACTTTTTCACAGGGTTAAAGATCATGTGATTAATTCTTCTCACTGGTGTCTCTAATAGCCTTTTTTGTACATGACCAAATCACCTTAACCGATTCAGTCATCTTCTCCTCAATAGATGCCATGCCAATATTTCCTCATATATAATTATTTCGTATTTTGTCCTTTCTTGTATGACCACACATCCATCTTAATATTCTAATTTTTGCTACCCTTATTTTTTACTCTTATTATCCCTTTAAAGTCCGACATTCACTACCATAGAGCATATCTGATCGTATAGTAGTCCGATAAAACTTCTCTTTAAGCTTAGTAGGTACTCTATGGTCACAAATCACTCCAGATGCCTTTCTCCATTTTAACTATCCAGTTCGTATTCTGTGTGTGACATATCCGTCAATTTTTCTATTGCTTTGTAAAAAAGATCCCAAGTACTTAAATTTAAATATTTACGATATGATATGCTCTCCAATTCTTATTTCCAACTCATTTCTATCTTATTTCTTGTTAAATTTGCAATGCATATACTCCGTTTTCCTCTGACTTAAGCGAAAGCCCTTTGATTTCTAAATCTGTCTCCAAAGTTCCAATTTATAGTTAATCTCTTTTTGCGATTCTTTAATTAAGATTATGTCATTCGCAAATAGCATACATTTAGGGATAGTCTCTTGTATGTCCTTGGTACTAACATCTAAGACTAGATTAAATAAGTAAGGATTCAAAGCTAAACTTTGATGTAAATCTATCCTTATAGTAAAGTCCTTTGTCTCTCCTCCAAGAGTTCTTACACTTATAGTTACTCCATCATACATGTTCTGTATAGCCTGAATATATGCGATACGAACTCTTTTCTTCTCCAGAGCTTTCCACAACACTTCTCTTGGAACCCGATCATAGGCTTTTTTTAGGTCAATAAAAATCATATATAAGTCTCTTTCTTTACTTCGATACCTTTACATTAACTCTCGTAGAAGATAAATAGCCTCTGTTGTAGACCTTTTTAGCATAAAACCAAATTGGTTTTCTGCAATCTTAGCCTCTTCTCTTAATCTGTACTCAATCACTTTTTCCCATAACTTCATAGTATAACTTATAAGTTTTATCATAAGTTTTATCTCTCGATAATTTGCACAATTTTGGATATCTTCTTTGTTCTTGTATATAGGCACCAAAATACTTCTCTTCCATTCATTCGCCATTTTCTTTGACCTCAAAATCTCATTAAATAATTTGATGAGTTAAGTGATACCTTACTCTCCTAAACATTTCCAAATGTCAATAGGAATACCATTAGGACTAATGACTTTACCATTATCCATCCTCTTAAGAACTTCTTTTACCTCCCCAATTTGAATTCTGCGGTAATAAGTCAAATTTTGTTCGTCTTCTTGGATTTCTAATTCTTTCATATCCCTAGTCATTCCTTGCTCGTCATTGAAAAGCTTATAAAAGTACTTTTCCCATCTCTCTTTAATATTTTCATTTGTTAGTAGAACTAGTCTTTCTTCATCCTTAATACACCTTATTTGATCCAAGTCTCTTGATTCTCTCCCTATTGTTGGCAAGCTTGTAAATCTTTCGTTCTCCATTCTTTATTCCTAGATCTCGGTAAAACTCCTCAAAAGCCTTAAATCGTGCCTTGCTCACTGTCTTTTTGGTTTCCTTCCTAGCCGTCTGATACCTTTCCCAATTTTCACCATTATCACATACATGCAAGGCCTTAAAACATTTCCTTTTGATTTTGACTTTTTCCTGCACACTTTCATTCCACCACCAAAATTCTTTATCTCTTGGTCCAAAACCTTTTGATTCACCCAAAATTATCTTAACAACCATCCTAACCTTCTTAGCCATCGCATCCCAAATATGGTTGGCATTTCCTTGTACTTCCCAATTACCTTCCTCCAATAAAATTCTCTTAAAATTTATCTGTTTCTCATCCTTGAACTGCCACCACTTAATCCTTGGATTGATAATTTGTTGTCTCTTCTTGTTACGGATTTTAAAAAGAACATCAAGGATCAAAACCCTATGTTGTGTAGTAAAGCTCTTCTACGGAATCACTTTGCAATCCTTACTTATTCTTCTATATGAGTTCCTTATCAAAAAGAAATCGATTTGTGACCTTGAAGTTCCACTCTTGTATGTGATTAAATGCTTCTCTCGCTTCTTAAAACAAGTGTTCGCAATTTTAAAATTATACGCCATCGAAAAATCAAAAATGAATTGCCCTTCCTCATTTAGTACTCCATAACCAAAATCTCCATGCATTCCCGAAAATTGCCTTACCTCACTACCAATATGTCCATTTAAATCTCCTCCGATGAAAATCTTTTCTTTTTGTGAAAATCCTTTAATCAATCCTTCTAGGTCTTCCCAAAACTTATCCTTCAAATGTGCCTTCGATCCTACTTGTGGTGCATATGCACTAATAATATTGATAGTCTCCTGTGCAACTATTAGTCTTAAAGATAAGATCCTATCCCCCGTCCTTTTTACATCCACCATATTCTTCTTCCAATTCTTATATACAATAATACTAACTCCATTTTTTGCTCTAAATTTTCTTGTATACCATAGTTTAAAACCTGTAGTGTCTAACTCCTTAACTCTTTCTCCAACTCATTTAGTTTATTGAAGACACATGATTTTAATCCTTCTCCGAATCATGGTGTCCACCACTTCCAAAGATTTACCTATTAGCGTGCCGATATTCCAAGTACCAAACCTAATTATGTTTTCATGGATTAGTTTCTTTACCCACATCCGTCCAGAAAAATGTGAGGACCTTTACTCATTTAACATATTGCCTGGGAAAAATTAATATTTTTATTGGTGCCGATGAATATGGCTCATCCAGCTTGCTCTGTCAAAGTAAAAAACACAGCTTTTCATCATGCACCTTTTTCTATAACCTGGATCATCACATTGTTCAATCTGGGCTGTGCAATTTTTTTCTGCGACATCTTATTTTTGTCGGTCCTCTCTTGTGATGATTGTGTGCTTTTGGAAGGGCTTATTTTTGTTGTTTTCCAATCATATGCAGGTAACAAGAAAGAATACTGGCTGCCCCGTGTACATTAAGAAAAGCAGGTTTTTAGGCTGTCTATTTATCCATATGCAGTGTCATAGCTGTTGTCTTTTTGTCTAATCACCTTAGCTTGTTTATTGCATGTAAAATACTGATGTATTTCCATTTAGCCTCTTATTTACTTTACTACTGTTGCTGGCCCCAATCAAGCTGTTTAGGGACCATGAGAGAAGAAAGAAATGAGATGGTATGTGCAGTGCATTTGAACATGTTCTCAGATATTTACATATTTTCTTTTTTATAGTTTTTCATGCGTACTGCATTCCAGAAGTGATGTCTGCATGACATGTAAAGTGAGTGAACCCCCTCATCTTTGGGTATGCAAATTGTATAGTTGTGTCTGCATGAAATATAGTTACTTAGATTTCTTGTGGGAAATTCTGGTTCCAAGGCTTCATCTCCTTGGAACAAAGAAAGTGCCACACTAAGAATGTCATAGAAACAAAGGGTTGTGAAAATTTGACACTATATGAGAGCTGGGATATCTGTAGCAGAAAATAGTTTTTTTTTTTTTTAAGAACTAAATCATTTTATTTTTTGCAATCTAACTGTTAAGTTACAAATAGCTTTTATGTTCATTCTGCACATTTTAAAAAGCGGACATCGGTCAGATGGCTAAAATGTACTTATATTTAGGAAGTATATTTGTTGACAATCTTAAGTTGTGATCTCTCAAAATAAGATTTGTAAAGGGATAATCGGACCAGAGCAAAACCCTGAAGAATTGAAGTCACCAGACGCAAGCGGTTATAGCTGTGGACCTTTTCATGAGCTGGTAAGCCGAAGGCTTACGTTTTGTTTGATATGATAGAATGGATGAGAGAACTTTGTTTGATAGATATTGGGAAATGAGAATGATCATTTTATCAAATAATAAAATTTTCATTTCATATTAAAAGTAATGGAATAATTATTCTATTATTTATGAAATTTTTTTTTTTTTTACATCTTTATCTTTTGCATTTTTGTATATTATAATATTATTTTTTATTAATAAATAATAAAATGATATGAATTTAAAAAAAATTTCTATTCAAATATTTTAATAATAAAATTTAAAATAAATAATTTTTTTATAAAAATTATTTAGTTTTAAAGATGGAATGAATTAAAATTTTGATTTTATTATAAATTTTTTCTTAATTATAATTTGGATAAAATTTTAAATATGATATTTTATGATTGATCATATTATGTAAATTTTTTTAATATGTTATTTTACTATTTAATATACATGCTTGACTGTAAATTATATATATGTTTAATTATAAATTTTTTTTGAATAAATAAAAAACAATAATACCATCTATATAATTATAGTTTTAACTGTACACTTCTCTCTTATTTTCGAAAGAATTATTGCCATTAAAACCTTGTTTCCATTTCATTCTACAATATTTATTGTGCAGAATATAATTATGGCATAAAATGCTCATTTCATTCTTAACCACATCAAACATAATTATGAAATGATTATTCCATTTCATTCATTTCCTTTTCTTCTTAGTTCATTCCTTTCTATTCTATTGTATTAAATGCAACATTAGGGGTATCATTGAGTGATAAATTACTACTCTCTTGAATTCTGAAATTTTGCAAATTATACTCTTAAGTTTTAAATAAATTACAAATTACCCCCTAATTTTTTGGGATAAACTTCAAGGAAAGGTTAGTTGTCTGTTAGATTTAATCTTAAACTATCAAATGTATTCTATGTATATTGTTGAGATCTTATTTCTTATAAAGTACTAAACAAGTACTATAACATGTTACTGGTTCCGGCTATCCTCCAATTTTAGATTATAAAACTCAGTTAATTTCTTGCTTTATACATGAAGAATTGTAAGTTCCTCAACAAAATATATGCAACACATCAAATTTAAATTTAAAATTAACAGTCACAGTTTTTCAAAATGTTTTGTAATTTTTTAAGAATTTAAAGTTTTAATATTTAGGTCTTAAACCTTAAAAGTGTAATTTATTACTCAGTTAAACCTTAAAATTGTAAAGTATGTTCGGCCTCTTTAATAAGTTGAGATGAACATGGCCATAAATGAAAAAGCGTGACCTGAAAAGTCAAACGACCGGGATAGATCGCCATATTCCATGAGTACCAAGAGTCATCCAATCTATCCATATTTGTGCGTGTAAAATCATTGTGACCCCTGGCTGCCATTCCGTTTTATATTGTGCTGGTGCTAGTTTCACAATTAATATTTACTATATTACCTCCCATCCTATCCTATCGGCTTGGAGGGGTTAGCTGATTGGAAAGCCTGCTTGTACACTCCACGAACGCGAGATGTACATGATGAGAATGGGTTGGTCGAGCACACTTTAATTTTTAAATTAGGGATGGGTAAACATAGTTTGATCCGGTTTTTTTATTTGAATTCAGCTGAAAAAATAAGGCTTGAACTGATAAATTAAGTCTGAAGGTAAAATTCTAGGCGCTCTTTTGTAATGAATGAAGTTTGGATTTGTATATTTAAAAATTCGGCCGTGTTATATATATATATATATATATATATATATATATATATATATATATATATATATATATATATATATATATATATATATATAATGTTAAATAATTTATTATATTATATTTTCAATGCATATTATGTGAAACAAATTTCAATCATAAAAAATTAATATAGGTGTTTTGTAATTTTTTTAATGATATTTTTATATTATATATGTATTAAATGTAATATATATATTAATATAAATATATTTTATATATTTATAGGATTAAAATTTAAAATCGAGCTTGGACATTCCTATTCTAAGAAGGGTGAGGTTTGAGCATAAAAAGTACTAAAAAATGTAGGGCAAACTAATGTTAGGGTTAAGCAAAATTTTCTTAATACTTGTATAAGCCCAACCCGAGTCCAGCCGGACTTGTTTTTTGGCACACTTCTAACTCAAGCAAATATGTATTTAAACAGAGTATTGGTAGGTAAAAATTGAATAATCTCAAGAAGTGCATACTTTGATCTTTTATAGGCCTTTGCAAGGCTCTAGTGTGACATTTTAGTGATTTTAAAGGACTAATAGGGAGTGCACATGTGGATAAATAGTTTAGGGGAACGATGAGTTCATTGCCAAGCGTTAGTTATCACTTTCAGTGTGACTTCATCGAAAGAAAAACATGCACGAGTGGGTATGCTTAGACGTATTGAGCTACTTCAAGTTAGGCTGGCTGATGATGGGTTAGGTGAGGCCCAATAAGTATGGTTTGAAAGTTTGCCAGCGATTTGTTTCGATATTAATTAGGTTAGGTCCGCCAAGTTTAAGCTGTTGGCCATTTTGGACCTTATCAACATAATTACAAGTTTTGTATATTAGTGTATAATCTGGATCTATATTTCATTGTGAGCAACTTTTAAATAAGCTGTAAATTAAGAGTATATTGATTATGTAACTTATCATTCTCTAATATCATCTACTAGTGACAATTTTCTATCAAGGCAATGCAAAAAGGGATACTTGAATCCTTTGTTTTTTTTATATTTTATTTTAGTGTTACATAAGTATATTATTTTTTGCGGATTTCACTTGGTATTAAAATGGAGTTTTAAATTATAGAGTAAGCCATTAAGTTACTCCATGAAGGATATGGGCATACCATATTTTTCTCGAGTAATTGTTTTATAACAACTGACAAAAATTTTGAAAAAAAATCTGATATAAAATTTATCTTTTAGGAACAAATTTGATACAAAAATTAGAGACTTGTATACTTATATAATATAAAATAAAATTTCAAGAAAAAAAATGATATAACATGTCTTTTAAGAATCAATTTGATGGTTTACTCAAAATTATACTACATATAAATATATTTTATCTATTTCACTTCATCATCGCACTAACAAAGAAAGAAATGGGGAGAATAAAAATTGAGGTAAATTTTGTCCCAAATGCTTAAAATTTTTTATGAGCCTTTTATTCACAGAAAGTCCCTTGTCTTGCGTATACAAAAAACAGGAAAATGACTTGGCATTACGTGCGTATTCTAACAATATGCTTCGATCATGTTTTCGGCTTTTCCCATTATTTGCCTTGATTTGTCCTTTCTCTTCTCGTGTGTTATTTACTTAGGAATTTTGTTGCATATGTCTATTTTTTAAAACACTTCACTAGCCCTTTTTTAAATTGTGAAATTTACAATTCACGATTTATTAAAAAGAAAGTATGGTGTATTTCTAAAATGGAAGTGTGTCAAGTATTTTGCCTTGTGAATAACTATATGCCCTCATGTCTGTGAGAAAAGCAACGATTTTCAAATGACTTTATATTCTCCTCACATTTTTTGTGGTGCGATCATAGTCTGAAAATTGAAATAGTGTAAAGTTGTATTTTCCCTATTGAAAGTATTTTTGATATAATCTTATTTTTTATAAGATTTTAAATGTTTTTATAAAAACCTTACATATTTTTTGTTGTAATTATACTTTATAGTTGTAAATTTTTATTAAAAAGTTATAATTTATTATAAATATTTTAAATTTTCATGAAAAGTTAAAAAATAAAAAATTATAAATTTTATAAAAAAATTATAACTTTTTTTACAAAAATACTCATTTTTTAAAAATGGATCAGTTTATTTTTTAGAAAATACACCAAATGAATTTTAAAAATAAATATAATTTATTTTAAATTATAAATTCTAATTAAAAAAGTAAAATTTAGAATAAAAATTATATGTTAATCTTTTTGAAAATAATAAAAAAGAAAAAAAGAAAGGATTCTGATGCAGTTTTTATTTTCCCAAGTGCCACGCAAGCAAAGCTCTTTAAATTGAAACTGTGATGGTGACCTCTCTTTGACTTCATAGCCCTTGTTTCACACGTATAATTATGATGTTTCGTACCGACACTCTCTTTCACATTCGATTACGGAAATGGATATAATAATTAAACCCGTCCTTACAAAAGTAATATTATTATATCTTTTAAATTTTATAATTAATATAATTAAATTATTATATTTATTTTTGTAATAATTATTCTTCATATTAGTATTGATTGGTTTAACAGTAACAGTAAGTTGAGTTGCAAAATATTTCAACTTTATTAGAAAATTTTAAATTCTCTGAAAATGTTTTTGTTAAAAGAAATTTATTATTTATTGTTTTCATTCCGACATGATTAAACTGATAAAAGTGGTATGTGGAGATACCTAGTGTAAATAAAAAATAATTATTTATTCATCAATTTATTCATAATGTTAAGATAAATAAAAATTATTAAATTTCATATTAATAATATTAAATATATTTTTTATTATTATTATTTAATTTAATATTACAAGTAAAAAAGGAATAAATAATTATAATTATAATAAAAATAATAATACATTAATAGTATTAGTTATATAACGGGAATGACATAGTCACCAGTTCTCTGAAAGGAAGAATCTGTTAAATCGAAGTTGCATTAGTTAAATTAATGTCGTTTCCGTGATTAAAGTGTATTTTAGGTTCGTGTTGAATTACATTTTGCATTTTCCTCTTTGACAAAGAAGGATGATTCAATTACATTTTGTATTGATAATTTTATATTGTCATTTATCATGTATTGTAATGTTATTAAAAGAAAAGAGTTGGTGTAAAATTTTTTACATTAACAATAAATAATATAAATATATGTCATTAAAAAATTAATAATTTTTTACTAATAATAAAAATATTTTAATATTTTTTATTGATATAATAATATATGAGATTATAATAATAATATAAAATTAATTTATACTGATAATGTATTTATTCTCAAAAGAATTATTAAAACAGTCATGCATGTTATTTTTTATTCATTAAATTTTTTTCAAAAAATATTAATCTCATATTAACAAAAGATGAAATTTTAGCTACTAGTATAATTGTTGCATTTTTAATCTTATGACAGTGTATAGAGACACATACAAATTGAGTTGAATCAAACTACAAGTCAACTCACCGTGACTCGAATAAATTTAGTTTGGTTGGAAATTTAACTCGTATTTATATAAATCAAAATTTTTATTTCATAGCTCATTTAATTTAACCAAAAGAATTAAAATTTTAAGTAAGAAAATTTAAATCTAAACGAATCAATTCAACCCGTATTATGATACATTAATTTGATTCAATTAATTTAAAATAATTTTAGAAAATGCTATTTAAATTTATTTAAATATAATACATACTACATTTAATATCATATTCATTTCATAAATATTATTAAATTATATTTATATATAAAATTAATTTATCGAATTGATTCCTAAATCAAACAAGTCAAATTGAATATAAATTGAGTTTGATTTATTTAGAAATAGGGTCAATCTTTTATAGATTCAAATTTAACTCATTTAATGTATAAACCTAATTCATCAAACTAATTTTTGAATTAAATGACGAGTAGTTCCAGCCTTAGCGATGCATAAGCATGTGACTTCATCTAAAATCGTATGACTTAACTTAGATTTTTACATGTTAAGCCCCAGAGAACTATATATCATAATTATGAATTTAAATATCATGTATATTATATTTTGTTTTGATAATAATATACGCGATTAAATTATTAAATACATATCTAATTTTAAGATTGAATTTAATTAAAATATAAAAAAATTAAAATTCTCATATAACATTACTTAAATTAAATATTTTAAACATTCATTTGTATTATATTATTCATATGGGATATGGGCTGTGCTTGAGATCCTAAAGTTTTTAATTAGAAAAAGAACAAATAAAGAGAAACTTCATATTCTTTCCCTGGAAATTTGTAGTTTCTTTAGGACGAAATTTACTTATTTGTTAGGTATTTAGCTACAATTACATCCATTTGATCAGAGATTTAATGATAATTTTCCGAGACATTTCCAGGAGTTTTTGAAAAGCCAGTGATTAGAAACCTCTCTGTACGCGCCCGTGATTGCCTTGATCTCCCAAATCTCACGTTCGCGAGGCATCCGATTGGTTTTGTGAAAATATTTTTATATTTTTATTTTCAATTTTTTAAGATTTTAAATTTTGGTTTGTATTTATTTAAATTTTTTTCACATTATAATAAATTAACACTTGTATAGTAAATTATGCCACAAAAACTTAAATTTTTTTGATAATTTTATCTTTTGTCACAGGAATAAAAAATTTAAATAAATATACAAAAACTTAAAAATTATGTTAAAAAGTTTTACTTATGACAAAATATAATTTGTATTATGGTAAGACTTTGTCCGTAGTAAAATATTATTTGTGTTACAAATTAAATTATAAAAATACATTCCTAATTACAAAACATCATTTATTTCATTATAAAAGTTTGAAATATTTATTTGTAATGAAGTATTATTTATACAATGAATTAATTTTATGAATAAATTTATAACTAAATATATAATTTTTGTGCCAAATATAATATAAAAAGATCAATTATAATAGATACATTCCTAATTATACACATAATAGATATATATTTAGTTATAATCTTTCCGTATCAATTATAATAGATATGGAAATATCACTTGTGCCATAAATTAAATTATAAAAATATATTCCTAATTACAAAATATCACTTATTCCACTATAAATTTGAAATCTTTATTTGTAACAAAATATTATTTATATTATAAATTAATTTTATGAATAAAGTTATAACTAAATATATAATCTTTGTGCCAAATATATATATATATATATATATATATATATATATATATATATATATATATAAGATCAATTATAATAGATACTATATATTATAATATAGTAAATAATAAAAAATACAAATATTTATATATTGAAATTGTTTGATAAATCACTATTTCATTAATTGAGTAAATAATAAGATCAATATATATATATATATATATATATATATATATATATATAAGATCAATTATAATAGATACTATGTATTATAATATAGTAAATAATAAAAAATACAAATATTTATATATTGAAGTTGTTTGATAAATTGCTATTTCATTAATTGAGTTAATAATCTTTAATTAATTAATATGTATTTAAATTTATTTTTTTAAAATAATAATTATAAAATGATTCCCCATGATATTTTTGACAAATTACAATAAATATGAATATTAATAGTTATGGAGAATAGTACCTATGAATGGTAGTTACAAAAGTAAAGATAAGAGTGTAAGGTGAATTGTTGATTAAGATAATGATGATTGATTGTGATAACTGTGATGGTGAGGTAATGACAATAGTGATATTGATAGTGTCGATGATAATAAAAGTGAATGTGAAGTATTGATAATGACAATAATGATGATAATAAATGTACATATAAAACAACCTTCAAAATTTTTTAAATAGGAGTATAAAATATTTTTTCTCCATTAAAAATTTAAATTCGTCCTAAGGAATTTTATTGTCTTAATAAAGAAAACAATTTAAAGTGGAATAATACTATGTTGACTCAAATTTTCCTCCAAGTTTATAATTTGTTGTTTATTATATATTTCATAGATTTTGATTTAAATTGATCTTATTTTTAATTAATTTATTTGTTAATATTCTTACACACATTACACATTTAAGCATATATGATTATTTAATAAAATTTGTCACATTTTCTAATATTAGTGGTAAAATGACACCTAGTCTCTTGGAAGTTCTCTAGTGTTTTAAGTTTAAACATAAAGCATTGCGTGTATTTATGTTAAGTGATTTATTACACGCTTGTCACCAAAAATAACTTGTTGCATACTTATCATGAAAAAAATAACTTGTTACATCAAGTTAAACCTAAAATGCTAAAAATATTGAAATACTTTACTACCCATCTAAATTAATATCTTTGAATAGTTAGAAATATGATGACATATTAAAAAAAATTAAAATTCAATCAATACATATCCTGTGCTGCCCGTTGATCTTTAAATGAAGAAAATATTTATTAATGGCTATCCAAATCATTACAAGTAATTTTAATGATTATTTAATAATTAATTAAATTTAAAATAATAAATAATTATATATTTATTTTATTTAATTTTATATATTGTCCCAACATCTTAAATTTTCTAAGTCCGTCCCTACGTGGTGAGGTGGAGGTAAGAGATTGTTAATGGGCAAAAGAAAATGATAGTAGCAATGATTTTCATGATTTATTATAATAAATTTAAATAATTTTAAAATAATCATTGTGTTGAAATGGAAAAAAGGAAATTGATATTTTCAAAACTTCTAGAAAAAAAATTATTTTATCATTCAAACACACTTTCCCCATCAATCATAATAAAAACAAGACTTAAATTATGGTGCACCATCTTATAGTGCATCAATGCTTTTAAATCATCAAATTTCATTTAACTTGCCTAGTATTATGCAAACCAGTAAATTTGAGTCATTAAATCCAATGTACATCATAAAAATGGTACACCGAATTCTAATCCTAAAAGTAAAGAATAATTAAAATGAACTCACCTTCCCTGTTTTACTACAAATTGCCAATTTTATTTCTCTAAATTGTATTTTTCATTTTTTATAAAGTAAGATGCAGCATGATAATTGCTAACATGATGATTAATGGTTTTGGTTCAATGACTTATAAATACAAAAAATATTATATTATAATTATTTACTGTCTTTTTTTGGGGTAAAAATTCATTATATCTATAGTTGATCTTCTAAAATAAGAGGTGCATCTTAAAACAATCGAATTCAAGTACGTGTCTCTTGTTAAAAATGAAGTTAATTATAACTGTTGGGAAACTATCGAATGCAGTATGATAATTTTTAACACGAAAAATATTTCAACCTAACAAAGGAGCCAAAATAAAAAAGAAAAATGTAGTGCTATCAAGGGTTTGATTTTTTTAAGAAATTAAATATTTTCATTATTCGATTGTATTTAATACATTAAATTTTATATTTTTAATTTTAATTTATTAATTTTAAAATTAAAAAAATTAATGATGAAACACACTGCCTCTTAAAAAATGAGTTCTCCATGATATTACTCATTAGAAAAAAGTTAATTGTTCTAAAAATGAGTTCTCCGCAGCATTACTTATAAAAATAAAAATAAAAAGGGTTAATTGTTGCAACAATTGTTCGCACTTTGCCCCTCTTTTGCAAGTAAATAGAATGCACACAACTGGGAAATTGCATTCAGGAAAGAACCCTCCTACCTTCCAAATAATTTCATGAAAGATTCACTTACCCAGCTATTTAGTGCCTCGAAACTTTACCCTTCATTGCACCCAAATTTCATCACTTTTTGAACTAAACCCAAAGCTCTACGAAAAGACAAAAAAGGGAACCAATTAAATGTAATATGGAATTTCATCGATCAATGATGTGAAATAAATGGGCATAATATGATACAAAATGTGCTTGAATCCTAGGACAATGACCAGCGAAATTATTACTTGATTTTAAATTTAATTGGTTACAGTATAATTTTTTCCACTATCCGAGAATAAAAAGATATTATATTATTAAAAAAAACTAATTTCTAATTTAATTTTGTTAAGCTAACGTTTAAGGATGATAATTTATAATGGGTATCAACACTTTTTACGGAGCTCATAAAATGGACATAGATATATGTGAGAGGGCTTTCGAGAGAATTTTATTATATATGAATACGAAAACTATAGTACTTGATATATATTTAATTATATAATAAAAAGAAAACGTAAAAATATGTATGTAATAATTCTATTTAAATATAAAAATATTTTACGCTAAATTTCATCAAAAATTTTATATTATCTATTATTGTGTTAATATTATTAGTAGTTTTGAATAAATGTTATTATATTCTCAGATGTAAATTTTATTTTTATTAAAAAAATTGATAAAGGTTTTGATAAATATTAAAAATTCTATCTATAGATATAAATACAAAAAAGAGTATATTATTTTAAAATGGGAACAAATACAAGGATTTTAATCTTCATACTCGTACCATTCTTTTAGTCATTCTTACTCACATTTTTTTTTTTTTACTCACATCTAACCCACTCTCGCTTATAACATAGGTATTGAGAATTGAATCTTAAATTTAAAAATATGAAATCTAGAAATAAATGTAGTTAGAATAATATAAATTCTTCAAGTTTAAAATAAATGATAGTAATTGGTAAAAAAAGAAAAAAAACAGTATAACTCCATCTTTTGAAATATATTTTATTCCTCAAATGATTGAATTGTGTAATTAATTATTAATTACTTTAATTTCGGAGATTACAGGGGAAATGAGAAGATAGGACGTCTTGATTTGAAGGCAACGAAAACGAGACGGGAGAATACAAAGTGCCTGGACACATGGTTGGTAAATGGCAAAGCAAAGGCCATCTTCTCGGGACCAGCGTCTGAATGGGTCGGTCGGATGTGGCGATAAAGCCAACCTTATCATTTCCATTATATATATATATATATATATATATATATATATATATATTTCTAAAGAAAAGTAAAATTGCGCGTAAATATTATTTTTTTAATAATTAAAAGTGTTTAAATTATTAAATATATATACGTAATATTTATAAAATTGGTGAAAGAAACTAAAATTTTTAAACAATATATTATATTATTTGAGTCAAAGATTTTTAAACCATTAATAATATATATGCATGTATAAATGAGTAGAAATCAATTAATTTATATCAAGATTTATACCATTGAATAACTTTTTTTCTAAAATGTGACTTGAATCAATACAATCATTAAATTATAAGTGATCATAACAATGGTTTTTTGAATGTCAATTTTTTATGAAAAAAGCAAGGATATAATATAGAAGTAAATAGTTAACTTTTTCTCATTTTTGAAAAAAAAATTTATGTCAATTTCAAAATAGATGGATGGAGTATCAATTCATTTTAGATTGATAGAAATTTTTATAGATATAATGTGCACAAATAATGTTTTGAATTCAAAGTTCGTTTTGGGGAGAAAATCTTTACCATTATATAAAAAACTAGATTTTGAACCCGCGCAAAGAAACATTATTTATGCAAATATATATTTTTATAAATAAAATTTTAATGACAAAATATTTGAATTATTCTTAGAAAATTATATGAGTAAAATTTTAATATATAAATTAAAGTCTTGATTATATTCCCTAACCAAATTAAGTCATATCATAAAATTATGTAAAGATAAAAAGTTATTTTAAACTATAATTAAAATAAAAATAAGATAATCAATATTTTATAAAATATATGATTGTTGCATCACTCTTAATTGAATATTTTAATTGACTTGAAAATTTAAAAATACTTAATCGAATACCAATAGAATATTGAAAAAAATAAATTATTCAAAAATTTTAGAGAGTTGCATAAATTACAATATAAAAATATTATGGAAAAAATTAAAAAAATTCACAAAATTAATGTCTAGCAATAATTATGAATAGTTTTACTTTATATGATTAGGAGAAGTTCAATCTAATAATAAGATATTTTATGTTGATTAGCAAGAAAAATGAATAAAATATTTAATATAATCAGAAAATAAATTTTATTTAAATAATATATTTGCTTAAAATTTAGTTTGAAGAATTAAACATAATTAAAGAAAAAGTAAATGATTAAGTTCAATAAATCTATAAAATCTAAGAGAACACTGTGAACAAATAAAATACAATAATTAGTAAATACTGAGTAGTGAATTTTGACTCTAAATTAATTAATTAAATTGATAATTTTAAAATTTTTAAATGTTTAGTGAAATATTAAAAATAATAATTTACATTATAACAGAAAATTATAAAAATTAAGGTGAAAATATTTCATAAAATAAAAAATAATTGTGAAATTAATGATTAGTAATAATTATAACAAAAATTGGGATATTTGTAATTCGTGTGATGAGGGAAATATAAATAAGGTATTTATATAATTATGGAGAAAAAATTTGATAAAACATTTAATATGATAAAAAAGAAAGGTCATACGATTAGGAAGAGAAATCATTTATAAAAAGGAGAATGCAATTCAACGAAAATTATAATAAAAAGGGCATTCAACAAGTTTCTTAAAACCTGGTTAGATAAGAGATTGCTTGAAAAGAAATAATTCAAGAGGCACAAAGTAATATAAAAGTGAAATGGAAATAAAATAAAAAAATAAAAAAATATTAGTGGAAGGAATTAGCATCACATGAAGTAAGAGAAGGAGCCCAAGATAAAAGGTAAATAATAATTATTAAAAAAAGGATAAGGGTGAAAATAATTCAAAAATAAAATTAATACTTAAAGAGAGCATAAAATAAAAGATAGCAAAGAAAGGATATATTGACAAATGTAAAAAGTACAATCAATCGATAGATATCAATAAATTAATAAAACAATGATAGTAAAACAAAGGATAATATTATAATTCCTGAAAAAAATATTCTGATTGTACTTAATATATTATGTGTGTTATCCTTTGAAATTCAAATATTGTCCATTGTCCAATAACATGAATTTTAATTCTGTCCTTTATTGCCTTACAATTATCATATGCGGTTCTAATAATTTTGGAACAAACTTTTTGGATCAAATAGCAAAAAATTTGTTTAAAATGAACCATAGTTATTGGTTAATTAGTTAGTTTTACATATTCAAAATTGTATTATCTACTATTATAATTTTATTTAAGTCTTTAAAATTAATTAAAGTTAAATATATAAATAAATTTTATACTACTACTTATTTATATATTATTATATTATAAGAGATTTCATAAATTTTTATTCATACATTATAATATTAATACATATGCTTTTAATGAACTCTTTTATAAACAAAAAGTTGCACAAAATGAGTGATGATTAACCATTTAAATAGATTTAATAAAATAAATATTTACTTTTATAAAAATTAAAAATATCTTATTAAAAAATTAAATTCAAACTCATTAAAATTTTCATTAATGTTATTAAATCAATTCTGTAACTTATTTTAAATTTTTAGTAAGAATAAAAAGAAATGATATTGTAACATAAAAATTAGAAGAGGATTTAAATTTTTAAAACAAAATTAAGAGAATCAAATAACCAAAAATTAAAATTAATTGATAAATGAGTCCACATAAATAATGAAATTAAAAATATAAATATAAATAATATTAAAATATAAAAAGGGAAGAGAAATAGCTGAACTGAAATCGTCTTACAAGTCCATATTGTGTACATTGGAGGAAGGCCAAAACAAATAGAAGAAATAATAATATTAAAATATACAAAAGCGAATGAAAATGGTGAGACATGTGTAATTTCCATACAAACCCAATATTTATATATAGATAAACAAGCAAATGAAGTAAAAAACGAAGGTAAAAAAAGCTAATGCAGCGAGTGACAATGTATGCTCTCACATACAACATAATGTGAAGTGAAAAATGAAAGCTAAAGAGAATAATGTAGCAAGTGAGAATACATGCTCTCACAAACAGCATTGTTAAAAGAGGAATTTTCACGGTGTTTATATTATTATATAGATTATTAGATGTGTTTAAATTTGAAATATTATTAGTGTAAAATATTTTATATTATTAATAAATGATAAAAATTTTATTATTAAAAAGTAATAGTAATTAAAATATTTTTAATAATATTAAAGAAGTTTAGATAGTTCTTTTTTGATATAGTAATATATAAATAGATGATAGTATAAAGTTAATTTATATTAATAGTGGATCACATTTAAATTCATAAAAAATTATATAATAGTGTGTGTATATATATATATATATATATATATAACAAGTTAAAGGACAAAATTTAAGTAAATTTCTTTATGTGCTTGTTATAAGGTTGTCCAATTATATCATGATATGTGTGTATTATATTTAATTATTTTTATTAATTATAATTTAATAATCACAATAAGTATCAGTGTGCTAATTAATTTTTTAAATACATTAATTAACACACATATTATGATTTGATTAATGAATTTTATCAAAAGCATTAAAAAAACTTTATCAAATTTTATCTTAAATTGAAATAGTGCTAGTTCATCCTAACACAAATTCATTAAGAAATAATTTTTTTAATAGGAATTTACACATTAGTATTTTTTTTTCTATTTCTCAAGAAACAGTATACGGAAAGAAAAAACCAAATTTGACAATACAAATCGTCAACCATAAGAATACTAAATACATAGCTCTACTTGCAAAGTAGAAATACATAATATAATATTAAAAAAAGAAAAAAAACAACAATAAGACCTTTTACTTAACCTCTAACATTGCTTGGTGGTTGTCTATAATCCACTCTTACTACAATATGCTATCTTAAATGAAGTAACTCTAGACCATGTATTTTACCCTGTTGATAAATATCCAAATAAAGAAAGAGAGCAAAGCTTAAGCCATTCTTGCAATAGGAATTCATTTTAAACTGGAAGCCTAAAGCATCATTCTTGCACTTCTTTTGATGATGTGAGATTTCCTTAAGAAATTATCTTGCATCTTTGTAGAAACTGGTGACTCTTAGGAGGAAGAGAATGACTAGGCCTATTAGAAATTAGCTTTAAAACTACTTGAGGATTGACTTCATAAATATTACTGGCATTGGTAGAAAGATTAGTTTTCTAATCAATCTCCTAAATAACTTTCATATCTTCCATATAATCACACCTCTCAATGTTATTGGAAAATGAATATTGATGTACATTATCCATGAAGAAAGATTGTAAACTAGTAATTCCAAATAGCAAGTTGGTAGTTTGCATCATAAGACTTGTTTAAGTAGGATTACCATGTGATTGGGGTTCTGTAGGATTTTGAAGAAAATAAAAAGGGCAATGCTTAATCTTATTTATAGATGCATTACCTTTACAAGGCTTGATACATTTGGCCAATACATGTCCAACCTATCCATAATTTAAACAAACTTGCACAACCTTTTCTTTTTTAAAAATAATGAAGGGTATTACTTACCTTTGGCGACACAAAAGCTCTAAAACATTTTGTAAAAGCCAATTTTTATAAATTTCTTCCAAAATGACCATAATGACATATGGAAACCATAGGTTGTTGAGGCTTTTCCAACAATTGTAGTTGTTGTTTAAGTTTGACTTTTTGGGCTTATAAACAATTTATACCATCCTTCAAACACATGTACTACATACTAAATCTTGATACAATTATTAATACACCGATTTAACATTTCATATCACCTCTCTTTATCAGTTATTACTCTCACCACATTAAATCAAATATGTTTCAAGTAAAATGACAAAACAACTAATATTTCATCAATACCATCACATAATCACAAAATCCATCAATTTAACTAAATTATCCACTCATCTTGTATGGAAAAAAGTGTTAGGAAGTTAATTTGAAGATCTTTTAATCCTAATCACATCAAAATCTATAAGTTCTAGAGTTAAGGTTTAGAATACCCAACAAAACTAAGTAATCTCAAATTTCTTTCTTGACTAAGAAAAAAATAAGAAAGATTCTTGATGAAAGTAATATTCTTAACTTGATTGTATAAAAAAATAAAAAAGAATTTAAGTTCTCCTTGCTTGATTGATGGAGTGGTGGAAGAGATTATGTAGAAAGAGTTAGAAAGAAATCGAAAAATGAAGTGAAATAAGAGATTAGAAGTTTCGAGGCTAAAAAATAAGGAATAATCCTTTAGGAATATTTTCGAAAAATTATTGCTAAACCTTTTCCACACTCACACACTCACTTATATTAGTACAAAAGTTTATAATTTATGATTATAATAAGTTTTCCCCATCAAATTTTCACTAAATTCATAGTGTTATATTCTTACTTTTATTTTATTCCATGTTTTATATATAAAATTCTTAACTCAAGTGAATTTACTAGTTATTTTAGTTATTTTTTCTCATAAAATAATTTCTAATTTAGCTATAATTAAAAAGCTTGTAACACTATATCCCTTCAAAATCAATTTTCAACACTTTATATGAGTTATAAAATGGTAATAAGCTTAATTTGGAAGCCTTACACCTATGGAGGTTGGTGGTTTTTATTCATAATACTTCTTATAAGTTTGGAAAGTTAGGCTTAGTAGTTGAAAAACATGTCTTTAAAAAATGCTCTGATCATTTTAAGGGATACATTTTATATGGTGAACATTGTGATGCTAGACTGACAAAAATCAAATCTTGAGATATAGGTTTTCTAAAAGATGATTTTTCTAGCATTAGCAAAGTCAAGAAATTCTTAAACTTTATGAGTTAGAGGAAACTCAATATTAAGCCCTACTCTCATGAGATGGTTCTAAATCCATAAAATCATGAGATTATTAATAGCAATAGGAGTATTACTAAAATTATCAATGATAGTGGGAGGGTTTCATCAGAACCTTATTTAGATTCATAAATATGGAGAAGCTTGTGTGGAAATGTTCCTTACAAACACTTTGAAATAAAAGATGAATCCTTATTAACTATTGTTGTGAATATTGATAAGCCTTCTTTCTATAAAGAAGTGGCTTGGTGCCATAGAAGAGGAAATATGTTTTATCATGAATAATTAAGTTTGGAAGTTAATTGATTTACCACTTAGGCATAAGAACATTGGAAATAAATAGATCCTAAAAATCAAACGCAAGGTAAATGGATCAATCAACAAGTACAAGGCTCAGTTAGGGTGAAAGGATAAACCTAAAAGAAGGGTGTGGACTATGAAGAGACCTTTTCTCCTATGATGAGATTTGCCTTCATTCAGATGATCTTAGCAATAATTGCACATTTAGATTTGGAATTATTCCAAATGGATATGAAAATGGCTTTTCCATACAACAAGTCTTCATTCTACATAAACAAGCAATGATATTGAAAAAAGTTGCAATTTTGCAAGAATTTTGTAAAAAAAGTTATAAAATTAGTAATTTTTTTTGCATGATTTTATAATTTTTAATAAAAATATTATAAATACATAGGTATTTGTATGCAATAAATATATAAAAAAAATGCAATTCCATAACTTAAAATAACAACAATATTAACATGTAGTAATTCCAATGTTCGATCCAAGCATAATATAAGAAGTGCAAGAATAATCAAATTCCACTTCACCTAACATATAAGTAATGGACTTTAGATGCAAAAAGTAACGATCTTTCTTTCTACATGTATGATCATTGAATGACATATAGACACTTATAAAAGTGTAGTAGAAAAATGTAATTATAAAAATAAATAATAAAAATTTAATAAAAAAAGTAATAGATTTGCAAATTTTCAAGCATGTTCATTCTTGGTTTGATTTTGAATTATTAAGTGTGCAAATCTACAAAACTAGTCACTTTTATGTTTTATTCGTTTTGGCTTAAAATATTTTTTATAAAGATATAATTATAAATCTTTATGATGATGGAAAATGGTTTAATGTACAATGTCAAATATAAAATTTTTTAATAAATAATAACTTCCCTTTTTTCAAATAGAAAGCTATTTTTCTTAACTATTATGACTTTATGTATCATTTTTTTAATATAAAATATAGTTATATGTGGTACTCTTTCATTTTTATATAATAAAATAATATTTTCATATGAAAAATATCCTATAAATAACAGCACAACCTTATTGTCAAAAAAATAATATTCATTCAATTAAATAACAGCACAATGTTATTGTCAAAAAAATAATATTCATTCAATTTTTTCATAAATTAAGTGAAGACTTAGGTGACTTGTGCTATACGTGAGCCAACCATTTGATATCTAACAATATTGAGAGTGATTGGTTAGTTAGGTCCCGAAAAAATGAAAGTAGAGAAACAACATTCAAAGTTGACTCTATCTAATTGACAAGCAATGGATTATACTAATCTATTTTAAAAATAAGATGGTTGTAATTGAAAATTTTCAATATAATTATTTCAAAACTTGCCACATAATTCTAGGTCTTGAAACTCTAAAAGCAACATAACAAGTATTGGTAAAACTATATGTAATTTAAAGCCTGGTATGACGTCGTGGTTGATGTTATACCTTGAATACAAAATTAAAATAGTTAATACCCTTATTTATATTTCTTAAAATTCAAATTTTTACCACTTAGAATGCTAAAATTCTATTTTAATCTCTTATGCACATTGTAGATGTTACAGCTATTTTTCTTAGTTTAAGATTGGCTTAGCCTGAAATTTTTTTATATTTTTTATGCCTATACTTAATCCTTTTTGAAATAGGGATAAGCCTAATTTTAAAATTTAAATCTATATTATAATTAAATTCTATAAACATATAAAATATATTTATATTTATTTATATATTATATTTAATATATATAATAAAAAATATCATTGAAAAAAATCATCATATATATACTAATTATATATGATTAAGATTTGTATCACATAATATATATTAAATATATAATATAATAAAATATTTAATCTATAAAAATAAAATCATGTTGAATTCAAGTAAGGCCAATTTTTAATATACAAGCCCAAATTTGATCTATTTATAAAACAAAGCCTAAGATTTTGTTCAAATCCGACCCTTTGATCTAACTTTTTAATCCAAATTCTATTTATTTCAAGTTAGATCCATATTAAAAATTGGATCAAGTTACATTTGTCTACCCTAAGAAAGAGAATTAGCTGTTCACATGTAATTTCATTTAATTTTATATAAATAGAGGAGTTTTGTTACATTTCTAAAAATGGAGTATTTTTTTATTTTTTTTGGAGAAATTTGAAATGTTTTATTTTTCTAAAAAAGGAAAAAAATTAGTGAGTAGATTTAAAAATTTTCCTTTTAGGTTTTTTATTAATTTAATTAGCATTGATTATGGTTAATAAAAATACATTAAAATAGGCTAGAATTAAGAATTTTAATGTTTCAAAAGGTATTAGTATTAAAAAGACCATTGAAGTTATTTTTTCAAAATTTTATTTTGAATTTCAATTAGAATTTTAATGTATTTTTTTTAAAAGTATTTTTGAATTAATATGGATTAAAATACATTTAAGATTAATTTTGTGCAAAAATTGCATTTTAAAACATGTAAAATGATTTTTTTTAGCCAAGATAAAACTGAGATACAACTAGGTTAGGTAACTTGATTGCAAACTTGATTAAAGGAAAGAGAAGAAGAACAATGCAAGTATACATATCTAAGATGTGTGCAAGCAATGTGTCATGCTAGCAGCATCTAATAGCAATGAAAATTGCACCATTAAGCTCTACTCTCTAACTTGTAATTACAAGCAATTTTTTAAAAATAAAATAACTTTTTTCTTATTTTATCTAAGCGCCCTTTAATTTATCTAATTCTAAAATTTTTCTATATGATTCCTATAGTTTGAGACTCTACATTTTTTTTGAATTTATGGTTATCATTTGGCCTATGAATTAATTTTGTATTGATATATGCATAAAGGAATATTTTTATAAGAATAATTTTGGACTTATGTTATGTTATGAAATCTTATGTAATTATGGACTCATTTATTGTGAGTCTAATTACATAAAATTTTGTTAACATTTATTAAAACATTAATTAGACTAAGAAAGATGTTATGTTAATAATATTTTAATACTTTATAAGTATGATATTATTAATATAACTTATTAATAATAACATAAATGTAGGATTGAATATTATATTTCTAAAAATTTTGAGCACCTTACTGGTGTTAGGTTTTAAGAATATAGTATTTGATTCTTGTACTATATGATAATGTCTTCAATGCTTTACTAGTGTTAAGTCTTATGGTATAATACTATACATAATTACATAGTTTAGTCAGAAAATTTTCAAGCATGATTAAAGTAAAATATGTGTTAAAATATTGAATTTATTTTCCTTAATTACCTTGCCTATGCAATTAAATGCTATTAAAAGGCTAAATAGGATAAATCATGAGGATTGGGCTAAGTTAGTGAAACTTTATTTGGCAATAATAAAACTTTATTTGGTAACCTCTAATCTAGATTGAGCCCTCAGGGAAACAATACTTGCTGTTGATATTAATCCTACAAAAAAATAGAAGAGTCATTATGAATAGTAGACCTACTTGAATAAGGTCTTTCTCATAGAAATGATATATATGATGAATAAAACCATTAGAGAGAGTATCTTAGAGAATGATAACATAAAAGCATTCATGGATTCTATGGTTAAGAGATATAAAAAATTTGATAAGGTTAAGAAGGGTGATACTTCTTATTGCTTGAACAAATAATATACGGTGGTGTTAGTAGAGTGTGAGAGCACATACTGAGATTGATAAACTATGACAATCAATGAAAGAATGTTAAAGTTGAACCAAGTGACAATTATTTGGCTTAGTAAGTGCTAGAATTTCTCCTAACTTAATTTAATATTTTGAAGACATGTTATGACATTCAAATGAGTGAGTGAACCATAAATGATCTAATCTTGATAGTTACTCAAGCTAAAAAAGATATAAAGAAGGGATAAGTTTATATGGTCAATTGTACCATTTATGGCTAAACTTTAGAACATGATATAAGGATAATAAAAAAGACCATAAAGTTGATATACCCACAAAAGTAAAAAAGGTGAAACTAGTGGACAACACTATAAACTTAAGAAAGTTAAGTTCAAGGGTAATTGTAAATTATGTAAAAAGTATGGGTATAAAAAGTTTGATTCCTTCAAGTATAAGAAATAAACTGAGAAGAAGAAGAAAGGCACTTACTAACTTTAGTTTGTTTTGAGTCTAATATAGTTGATATACCATCAAACACTTGGTAGTTAGACATTAGTGCTACCATTCGTGTTATAGATTATTTCTAAACACTTGAAAACTTAAGGAAACTAAGTGAGGGAAAGTTAATTGTATGGCTTGGAAATAGAGATAAAGTAAAAGTGAAGCATATTGTATCAATCACATTAAGTTTAAATTTTGGACATGAGTTAATTTTAAAAAATATAGTTCATATGCTTTTTATAAGAAGGGATTTGATTTTTACAATAGATTTAGATCGTATTGGATATTCTTATCATTTCATAAATGGAAAGTTTGAATTGTGTTTAAAATTTTTTTATTAGCACTAGCTCTTTGCATGATAGATTGCTTGGAATTGATCTAGATCCCATTTTCATTATTTCCATATATGCTATTGTCAAAAAGAAAAGAAGTAAAATTGATAAGAGCTTCTTAATTCTCTGGCACAAATGGTTAGGACATATTTCTTAGGAAAGGATATAAAGACTTGTAAAGGAAGTCTTGAATTTTTCCAATTATGGAATATATGTTAATTGCATTAAAGGGAAGCTTCTTACAAGAGATAGAAAGGGAAAGAAGAATTACAAGGAAAGCATCCTAGAATTGATTCACATTAATATTAGTGGACTTATTACACTAAGTGCTATGGATGGATTTAGAGACATCATCACCTTCTTCAATGATCACTTAAAATATAGATGAATGGAACTACTCTGTGAGCAGTTAGAATCATTAAAAGTTTTTAAGTTATTCAAGGCGATAATGGAGCTTAAATCGGGAAAGAAATATGTCAATTTTAATAGAGTAGGTAAGTATTATGGTAGGTATAATGAAACTAGAAAAAATTAAGGCTCTTTTTGTAAGATATCTATAAAAATGTGAAATTAAAGCAAGTTACACCTTGCTTGGGACATTGAAGCAAAACGTAATTGCAAAAAGAATAAATCGGAGACTCATAGAAATGGTGAGGTGTATATTAGCTAATGCTTTGTTACTAGAGTTTTTGCTGTATGATGCATTAAAAATTACTGCATATATTTTGAACTAAGTTCTTAGCAAGTTAATACCCAAAGCCTCTTACAAGTTGTGATATGGCAAAAAGTCTAATCTTAGGCATTCTTTGTGTTTAAGGTTGTAAAATTAAAGTGAAGCTATATGTCTTTTCAATAAGGAAGTTTGATTCAAAGATAGTTAATGAATTCTTTATTGGATACTATAGTGGCTTGAGAAATAACATATTACTATCTAACTTATAAATGTTGATATCTAATTTTGTCTAGATAATAATAAATAATAAATAATTAAAAAATAAAAATTTAAAATGATAAAAATAGTAAATTTATAAAATAAAATAAAATAAAATTTTTACAATATAAGAAGTTATCGACATTACATCTTACCCACTTATTACACCTACCGCATTCACCTCAAAACATAGTACAAATCTTCCTTGTGAGAAGCTACCACTTAGTCAAATTTTCTTTGATGTTTTTAAAACAAAGCCCCCATTGTTGAATTTGGTGAACAATATGCTAAATGCCCATATGTCTTGTTCTTCTTATTCTATTTTAGCTCTTTTTTCTAACCGATTCTTTTGACTTCCTCCACTAATTAAATAAAATAAGTCATGTAAGCTCTTACTTATATAAAGTTGTTTTCCAAGCACAAAAAAGGGAGGGGGAAACAAAAAAAAGAAAAAAAAGAGACACAGAAGAAAAGAAACAGAAGGCAAAGAAAGATAAAAAAATGTAAAAGAGGAAGGAGAAGTAAGATACAAAGAAAAGGAGAAGTATTTTATAAAAAAAAATCTAAAAAAGGGAAGAGAGGTAGAATACTTGTAGAAAGATCTGAAAATTTTTAAAGAAGGAAAAAGAGATACAGAATGGAAAAGAAGTTATTTAGAAAGAGAGGGATCTAGAAAAAAGAATAATTTTTTTTAGAAAAATAGATCGAAGAAAAGAAGAAGAAAAGAGGAAGAACAAGAAGAAGAAGAAGTTTGCAAATGAAGAAATAAGAGAATATGTAAAAAGGGTGGAAGAAAAAAAAAGATAAAGATGAGATGATATATGATAATACATTTCATCCATCTTTTTTATTTATTTTATTTTAATTTTTTTACATTTTTATTTTATTCTTATTAATTATTATTTTATATTTTATTATTTAAAAATAAAATAAAAATAAAAAAGGCTTGGGGGACGTATTTTCTGACAGTGGACGTCCTTCCCCCACCTTTATTTTCAAAAACAAATGAAAGGTGGGACAGTCAGACCATCCCACCTTCCACCTTTTTTATTTTTTATTTTTTTAAATTAATTAATTAATATTTACTTAATATATAATATCAATAGTATTTTTTATGCAATTCCTATGACGGAATAAAATAAAATAGTTTAGAAGTTCAAATTATTTAACATTCTTGAAGTAAAAGATACTTTTAAAGATCGAGTGAGTCGATTAAATTAAAGGATCTCAATATTCTTGCACATAAAAATTATTTTATGCTTGTCATGTATACTTATAATTTATATACAATTTTGTGATGATAAAATAATATTGAAATTAGTTGCAGGTACAATGAATATAATTTCAAATTTTTCTAAGCAATCATTTAATCATGACCATGAAATTGAGCAAATTTGATATTTTAAAAATTATAAAAATTAAATTAAATTATGATTTCAATTTTTTTAAGTAGTTATGTATTCAAATTTGATTATAAAATTGACAAATTTAATACTTTAAATTTTTGGAATAATATTGAAATTATAATTTCAATTCTTCTATATTTTTATTTCAAATTTAACCATGAAGTTAGACAAATTTGATAATTAAAAATTTAAATTTATTTATGCCATGATAAACAAATGAATAAATAATTAAAACCACTTAAAATGATTTTTTTATTTTATTATCTTTAAAAAATTTATATTACAAATATTTTATTAAAAATATTCCAAAAATGATAAAATAAAAATCTTTATACAAGGATGAAATACTAAATTCATCAATAATAAAATAAAAATCTTTCTAAAATAATAAAATAAAATATTTCATAAATAATAAAATTTATTTAAAAATATAAAAAATAAAAATATTTTAAAATTAATAAAATTTATGCCTATGACGTATTAAAATTAAGTAATCTAATTGGAGGTGTGATCATAATAGTATTTAATATTATCGAAACATATTATTTTGTTCAAATCCTATCATGAAGTTGAAAGGATTTAATAACCAAATCAATAAATCATTTAAAAATCTTTTAAAAATGATAAAATAATAATCTTAAAAAAATAATAAAGTCTGTGCCTATAACGTATCAAAGTTAAGTAATCCGATTGCAGGTGCGCTCATAACGGAACTTAACATTATTAAGGCACTTTATCCCATCCAAATCATGCCATGAAGTTAAACATATTTGGATAATCAAACTGATAAAAATAATTAAAATTAAAATTATATTCTCAAGAAAACACACATGTAATATAATAAGGACCATCATAATTTAATTCATAAGATAAAATTAGAATAAATGGACAATCATTTATTGAACGGACGTTGTAGAATGCTAACATCTTCCTTACATGTAATCTACTCCCAAATTTGAACTCTGTGAATGCATACCATCTTCAGTATTCCAATCACACTATAAAAAATGATTGGTGGTGACTCTATCTTCTTTTTATTCACACTACACATAAATTATGTTTCTAGAGGAGGTGCGAAAACTTGCTCACCTCCCTCGAATCCCACCACGAGGCACATCATGATAATAGAGTTAGAGTAATTAAATTAGGCTGGGTTATTTTCTTTAAGGATAAGTTGGATAGTGGGAGCTAAGTACCTCATTTCATCGACTTCACTAGAGAAAGCATAATTATTCTACTAGCACCTAAGTTAGAAGGGACATCTTCTATTATCTTATAAGATTCAATGTAGTTGAAGTTAGAAAATGTTAAACTAGATAAGATAGTTGAAGAAATTCCTTTGAAGAAATATCATAGAACTTTTAAATTAGTGATTCTTAATGATTGTTTGGTATATCTACAGAAGCATAAGTATGATGTCAATGACGATATTAATTCCATGACATTTTCACAAGCAGATTCCAGTTCAAATTCTTTGAATAGTTGAGTGATATAAAGGTTGCGCTGGCTTTAATGTATAAGAATGAGATGTAGGATTTGGTTTAATTACTTTCAAGATGTAAGCTAGTTGGATGTAAATAGATATTTAAGACTATGAGAGATGCTAAAGGTGAAATAAAAAAGAATGGAGCTAGATTAGTAGCAAAGAGTTATACTTAAAAGAAAGGCATAAATTATAAAGAAACATTTTCACTAGTTCCAAGTAAAGACTTATTTTGAGTTATTATAATGATAGTGGCTCATTTTGATTCAAAACTAAGCCATATAGGTGTCAAGACAACCTTCTTAAATGGTAAGCTGTTGAAAACTATATGAAACATCCATATGGTTTTCAAAAGAAAGGTAAAGAACACCTTGTATATAAGCTCAAAAAGTTTATATATAATTTAAAACAAGCATTTAGACAAGGGTGTCTCAAATTTGATAAAGTGTGACTTCTCTTGGGCTTAAGGAGAATAATATAGATTAGTGTATTTATATATTGATAAGTGCAGAAAATTTTATGATACTAGAATTGTATATAAATGACATTCTCTTTGCTCGTAATGATTTAAATTTATTGATTGAACAAGGCAAAAGTTATTAAAATATTTTGATATGAAGGATTTAGGGAATGCTTCATATGTTTTAGGCATAGAGATCTGTTATGATAAATTATAGGGTTTACTTGATTTGTCTCAATAAAAATACATTAAAATATATTAAAGAGGTTTAACATGGCTACATGCTCTCAAGTTTTAAATTCAAAAGGATGAGATTTTCTTAATGTCATAGTATTCTTAGAATGATAAAGAAAAAGAAAAAATGAAAAATGTTCCATATGCATTAGTTGAAGGTAGCTTAATGTATGCTTAAATTTCAACACTCATTTAAAAAGATGAGATTTTTTCAATGCCATAGTATCCTTAGAATGATGAAGAAAAAGAAAAAAAAATGAAAAATGTTCCATATATGTCAGTTATATATAGCTTAATGTATACTCAAGTATGTACACATTCTGATATAAGTTTTGCTATTGGTGTACTGAGGAGGTACTTAAGTGATCATAATTAGAAATATTAGATTACTATTAAAAGAGTTATAAGGTTTTTACAAGATATAAAAGATTATATACTGACTTATAAAAGATTGAGAGATCTCACAATTATAGGCTACTTAGACAAAGATTTTATCAATTATCTAGATAATCATAAGTTAACGTTTGGTTACATCTTTATAATTGTAGCTGGAAGAGCTATATTGTGAAAAAGTGTTAAACAATCCTTTATAACAACCTTCATAATGGAAATAGAATATGTTGCATATATAAAGCTACTTGAAAAGCTATGTGGTTAAGAAAATTTATGGCTAGTTATAACATTATTGAGAGCATCTCTCTTAACTATTTATTGTAATAATATTGTTGCTGTGAACTTATGTTGAAACAACAAAAGTTCAACCTATACATAATATTATGAAATATTAGTTTGTGAAAGAAAAGATTCACGAGTATATTACTTATATTCTACTAATTGTATGCTCGCAGATCCACTAATTAAAGGTTTAGTAAGTTAGTAGGAGTATTTTTTATAATTATTTATTTTGAGATATATATCAACGAAATATTCATGATTTGTCATGCATTGTTAATTGTGCACATTTTATAGGTATGACATATTAATTAAGACATTTTGACCATGTCTTAATTATTATGTTAAGAATAATGATTCTCATGAGGCATCTTAGGTAAATGTTATGACCTTTGTGTAAAAATTTATATGTAGTCATATTTTATTATTATATAAATCTTATTATGCATATCTTATTAATGTCACTATCAGATAATATATTTTGTTTGGTCAGTGAAGTGTGGGTGTACAAAGTGTATAGTATTAATATCCGTTTCAAATATTATGTTATATATTATTTGACACTTACGATCTCAAGTTAGACTTATGGCTATAACGGTATCATACTTTACTTTAGCATTTTAATAAAGAAGTCACTAGTATTAAATTATGAGGTCTAAGCAGGAGATTATTAGAATAATTTTATTTTGGATCTAATAATTTATTAATTTAAAATTAAAATGCTACAATGTTTAGCCTAAATAAAAATGATAATTTAGTTGAGCCCAAATGGCATTTGAACGATTCATTACAATGGGTGGTTTTTCGATAGAGATATATAAGTCACTTGGCTTACAGGGGTAGATTTCAACTGGGTAGGGCTAGTTAAGATGGCCTAACCTACTCAATTGAATGTATTCGAACAGTTCAAAAAATAGCTTGCATTCGACTACTAGTGGACCTTAAATTGAAATAAACTATAAAGCATGATTATGATAGGGTAATAGTATTTTTAAGCAATTGGACATACCCACCAATACATGGTTAATTTCGCCATGAAATAGAAATCTATCAAACAATTTTGCCAAAAGCCATAACTTTATACTATTGGAGCAATAATACAAGTTGGGATTCAATATTTATATATTAAACTTATGGTTGGGAATTTGGCTACTAATACATGGCTAATTGGGTCATGAAATAGAAATCTATCAAACAATTTTGCCAAAAACCATAGCTTTATACTATTGAAATAATAATATAAGTTGGGATTCAACATTTATATATCAAACTTATGGTTGGGAAGCAAGCAATAGCAAGAGTAGTTAAAAAATACATGACATTGTGTTGCATAGTGATTATAATAGGAAGACCTATAATAAAGAAACCAAATGCTTTGAGATTATAAAGTTAAAGAGAAAATTAGTAGAAATTGATATTATTGTTGTAACCTTAGAGAGAAGCTAAATATGTTAAGAGAGAGAAATAAAAGAAATGGAGAAGCTTACTGAGAATGCAAAATGATAAATCTCAACTTAAGCCTTTGATCATTGATCAAGGAAAAAAGTGAAGGCAAAAACAATGAAGTCCTTTAATTTGGGAAGACCTATTCAAAGTTATATGATTATGAGAATCAACCACTAATGTAAGCATCAATGGCTAGATGTTGTGCAATAAAGGAAGCTCTCTCTAGTGGGGTTTTTTGAGAAAAAGATGTTATGAAAATGATGAATTTGCATCACAACTGAAACTTGCTAATATTTGAGTGCCTCAAGCTCAAGTCCACACACATAACTTCAAGCTTTGGCAATCTTCCATGGCATTGATTAAATCACTTTTCCCATTTCTATAGGCAACCCATTTTTCTTAGCAAGGAAATCTCTTAGACCCTTCTAGGTTTCAATCAAACCTCAACCTTTAGATTTTGATTATAGGTTAGAAATTTTGAAGAAATCAAGAAGGGTGATAGTTGAATTTCACCCCAAGTTGCTTGATTTGGGTGAGAATGGGAACTTGGTTTTGATTGAGAAGAATCAGTTTGGCTCTATACCTTCTTGGAAAGGTGAGTTTATGAAGCCTAAGGCAATTTGGTTAGTTTGTTAGCATTTCCATTCAAGCAAAATGTTATGGTTTTACTTTTAATTTTAGTCAGGTTCGAATGTGATCGGTTATGAGTGCAAGACCTATTCTTAATTATAGCTTAAACAACTTTCCCTTTTCTATTTCATATTTGCTTGAATAGGCTTAGAAGCTTGCATTCGATCGAACATTTTTAGACAGGGCCGGTCGGTTTATGCCTAATTGTTATAAAAATTCCACCCTTATCAGCTCGAAAATTTATAGGTTTAGGCTTTTTTGTTATAAGTTGAATATTTATTGGGCTTTTTACTCATGACTTAAACAATATTCAGGTGGGGTTTAGGTTATAATAATATGAAATAGGTTGGCCTAACATGATCTAATTATATAATTTTTTCATTAATATAATTATATATTATAAAAATAATTATATTTAATTATTTTTAATGTAAAATTACTTAATTTGATATAACTAAAGATGTTGTATATTTACATGTCTTAGTAAGTAGTTAAATGTGCATTTTTTATATAAAAGAACTTATTTTTATTTAAAACAATAATAAAAATAAATTTAACTAAACTTTCGAACTGAGCCTTAGGTTATGTATAATTTTAATTAGGCTAAGTTAGGTTAAATTTTTTAAAAACTAAACATATTAAACTAGGGTTAGAGCAATTGCATTTCATATAATTATGCAAAAAAAAAAAAATTTGGCTCAAAGCCCCAATGGTCCAACCTATAAATACATCTATTATTCGAAATGAAATGAATTTAACTTTTTATATATTATATATTGTAGTTATTGATATTTATTAATACTTTTAATAATATAAAATTTATATATTATATTATTTGTTATTTATATTTATATTATTTAAATATAAAATAAAATTAAAAATATATTTTATAACTAGATTAATTTTTATTTATGAATAATTCAAATCAAGTAATAAAAAATATAATCTTGACCCATTTAAAATTAAATTTAAAAAAAAAATTCAAGTCAAGTCGATCTAGAACAACTTACAATAACTCTATTCATTTGTATCCCAATCCCACAACCAAAATAGTTCTGCTCGGGAATTAACAATGTGACATATAGTTTCTTTTCGGATGAAAGAGCATGAAAAGCAAATGCAGAGTAGCCCAGAGAGCTCCCTTTATGATTAAGCTGTTATTTATTTATTATATAGTTGAGCTGTATCTGAGATCCCATCCCAAGCATAATTAAAATCCCAGGGGCCACTTAAACAACCCACATATCAGCTTAAATGGAAGAGATGGAGTTTCTGGATGTGTTTGTTGGAAGCACGTTACTTGTTCTACCGCATCCATTTATTAGAACTTGCACAGGTTATAACTTCTAATTCATAATTTTTGTTAAATCTTATATGCAATTTATAAAGTATAGATAAATCTATTAATTTTATGACAAAGTAATATCATTTAAGAATTATTATTGTAATTTTTGAATTGCGCTGCCCATACATAGAAAAAAAAAATTAGTATAAGGGAATTACATTAAACGGGAAAGGAGTACTAAGGGGAGAATCAAACTCCCGCCCCCTTGATGCCACGACCTTGGCCTAGCCAAGGCCCCTCAGTGGCCTTATAGAAAATAAACATTAATAAAAGAAGTGATCAAAATGACCTCCTCCGTTTTGTTACAATTTGTAATTAGACTTACCCACTTAACGTATATTTTTTCTATTCTTATTTATTTATTGTTATTAACTAATTCACACATATTAAAAAAATAATTTAATTTATTTATTTTTAGTGAATTTTATAAGGTTACCCTTTATACATAAAATTTGATATAGTTAAAAATAGAGAGAGAAATATAAAAAAATAAATATAAATTAATTAATAGTGTAAAATAATAAAATATTTATTAATAAAAAAGAATAATAAATTTAAAAAAATATTTAATATTTTATTAAAATTTTAAATTGACAGATTAAAAAAGAAATAATTTTTTTTTCAAAATGTGATAGATAAAAATGCGACAATATAATCTTTTTTTAATTTCTAATCTCCGTGTAAATTTATATACTTCAAAAAGCATAAGAGGACTTATCGAGACGAAGATGTATCCTCTTCGACCTGGCCTTTGCTGGATTGGACTTATGGCAATTGCTTGTCTTGGACCTTAAACTAATAAATTTTATTATTTATGATGGAAAGTTGTTTTCTTATAAATTATAACAACATTTTTTTGACAAAGATTATGTTTTTCAGTTGCCCAACTTTCGTGTATGTCCAAACATAGGGAAGTTCGAAAATTTTTTTTTAAAATAATAATATTATATCCAAAAAAATTATGTTTAAAATTAAATTTTAAATATAAATTAATAACTGTCATTAAATATAATATAATTAAATAGATTTATAAAATTTAATTTAATTAATATAAAAGATTGAAAAATCAATTTTAGATTTTGTTTTTAATATTAATAGCATTTTTTGTTTTAAAAAATTACTTTCCTCCAACTTGAAAGCCAATCTATCTAATAATATATTAGCCATGGTATTTTAACAATTCATTAATGATTCAATATTTTCTCTGATTAGAATGTGTATTCTACTTGTTTTCAAAGAAGTCAATGCTTTTTTGTTATGAGAAGGTGTATTTTACTTGCCAGCTCGAGACTTTTTTTTTATTTTAATCTTGCTAATTCATTGAAGGAAAAATAACTCCTAATTTCTTGCATTTTCTACAACAAATCCTATGTTTATATTTATTACTTTTTTCCTATAAATGTTGTCTTTATATTTGGTAATTTCTTCTACTTCCTTAATTCTTGCATTTCTTTAATTCTTAATTCTTCCTTAATTTGATGTTTATAATTTTTTCTTTTATTATATAGATATATTAATTTTTGTTAATAATTAAAAAATAATAAATATCCATACAAAGTACAGGTAAAACTGTAGTTATTAATATGATGGTGTATTAATGTATTAAATTTGATTATTGATATATTATCACGTAATATATAAGATATGATTTATAAAAATAAATTTGATATATAATTAAATTTGATAATATCTACATAATTATATATTTCCCGCGGTTTTAATCGTTCTTCATTGCATTGCCATAATAAATCTCCTCTTAACATTTAAGTCACTTGTCATTTCATGAGCAAATATTTCTTTCTCTTAATTGTGCATGCCACTCTCCACAATTCTCTACTCTCTAGTAAAATCCAATCTCCTATTCATCACATAATCTCTCTATCAAAATCTTTGGCAGTGAATGGAGACATCGTTTCACATTTTAATTACATTTTAAGTATGTTAAATTTAATTAAATTAGTTGAGGTCAATATTTGATTGAAAATTATCTTCATCTTTGTCAATTTGATGATAATATGCCACCAATCATGCATTTTAGTAATTAATGATTCATAATCAATTTAATAATTATTAATATCTTTAAATATGTTATAAATTTCTATTCTTATTTATTTTATTATTTCTCAAAAAATTTCATAAATGACCAATTTTATTGAAATCAGTATCACATTATTTATTTTTTGGTGAATTGATATGTTTATGTGCTTATGACTTTTGAAATTCAAAAGTATTTCTAGCATGTTTTCTATATAAAATAGAAGTCTTAAAGTTGGCTTTTTTTTTACCTATCTCACTTTCATATTTTCTCCTATTTTTATTGTTGATTTATCTTTCATCATCCTTGAGATCTTTTATTCTTCTTTGCAAGTATTTACAGATTACTAATTTCATTTTCTTTTCAAAGTTATGGATTTCTTTTGTTATGCTCTTTTTAATGTTGCTCTCTGATTGACTATTTAAGTGTTTGTTATTAATAAGTTATTTTTCTTTAGAGCTTTGTTAGTATATGTGTTTATCTTTTTTTTATTTTTTTTGTTCGTTTTCACATATAACTATTAGCATGCCATTTTGTTTATTCTTCTATGCCTTGGAGCTTTGAATGTCCTTTTTTTAGTTTAGTGTTGTATTGTTTTTTATATCTCTTTTAACCAATAATGTTCAACTAATGTTTTTGTTTCTTTTTTTTATTATTCTTCATTATTTTTCTTCTAACAATATCCATTTTGATATTGTTGTAGTTATGATTTATTCTTTTCTTCTCATTGTATTGTATTCTTTTCATAGGGCATGTTCACTATTTTCTTTTATTTATTTTTTGTTTCATTTGGTTTTGAGATGAAAGCAAATGTGTAATCTATGTTATTTTTCTTACCATATCTATACTAACACAAGACTTTGTTATTCAATAAATTTATTTGCTTTCAAGGTCTTTTTTATTCTTATGATACCCCACGTTTATATTTATAGAATGACTAAAGATGAAAATATCTAAAAGTGAAATGAATTTGAAGTTTGGATTCCACAACAATAGAAAGGAGCTTTATTTTTTAACAACAGTTCTTTTTGCACCTATTAATCTCTTATGTTTCAATTTCATCCATCTATTGACAATGTGTAATGTGCTTTCACAGATATTTCTTGGAATAAGATTGTTCTTTTTTATATTTTGACTTCATTTTCAAGCATAGATTCTTTTTACTCAATGAGTACTTTTATTTTCTATTCACTTTATCTTTTTGCTTTTAAATTTTTATTTGTCTAAGTTAATTCTGTCTATTATAACTCTTTGTAAGTTAGTTCTGGCTATTATAATTGTTTATGTGTGTTGCTTTGTTTCCATAGAAATCACTCTTAATGGTTTGATATGTATCTTTTATATTTTTTATTCCAAAATTTAAGCCTTTCAATACTAAGAGCTAATGCCATGATTTTTTTTATTTTACTATCTAAAGATGTGCCTATTACAGGTAATCTTGCTTTTTTGCATATTTATCATGCCTTATCATTTGACTTTTTATTGGTGTGTTTTATGTGTTTTGTCAAGCAATAACATTACTTAATTTAACAAATCTAATGTTCAATTTGTGCTCAACCAATCTTCTTCTCGAAGTGCATGAGAGATAATACAAATTAATTAACTTTAATGTTAGTATCCACTATTTTAAAGTATTGGTATAATTGAATTATGTTGTAGTTTGTTTCGTTAGTGATCGTAAATTTTTGTTAATTTTGTTTACCAACCTTTCCTTTATCATTGTTTTTCCCTGATTTATAGTTTATGTTTTATCTTCTATGTTTTTTTTTATACCTTAGTTTGAAGCATTTTTAAATCACACTCGGCCTGATACTATTAAACTAGATACTATATAATCAATTTATATAGAAACTACCAAACCCATTGCATTTTGTAGTTTTTATATTCTTATTTGAAATTTAAATTAAAATTAAAATTTGATTTTTATATTAAAGTTCTATCATTTGAATGTGAATTTTGCAAGACATAAATATAATGATAAATTTTAAATTAATCATTTGAATGCCTTTTAATTTAAAATTTAAAATTTAAAATTTATATTATAAATTATTGCTTCTAGAATTAAATCTAATTAAATTCGTGCATTGCATGGGTTAAAAGCTAGTTCATATAAATTTTCGGCGGTCATTCGGCGTCAATAAAAAACTATGGTGATAACCTTTTATAAAATAAAATTTTCATGACATTTACCATTAAATCAGTATATTTTTCTTGTCAAAAATTTTCTACAAATATGAAATTAGTTATTGTCACGTCAATCATAATTAAAATTGACGTCAAATATGCCTTTAACTTATAAGTAAATTTTAACTATTTAATTTCTTTTTTCAATTTTTGTATATAAGTTGAATATAACAACTACTTATGAATTAATGCTTACATTGAAAAAAAATTAAGACATTTGTTGACTTCTATAAATGTTTTAATTTTTATGAGTTTCACCTTAAAGATTTATATGTTAATTTTGTAGAATTACATGTTTGAAAAATTTATACATGCTAATTTTTAAACATTAAATTATAATTAACTTTTATTATCAGATGAAACTAAGGCAGAATCAAATCAAAATCTAACGTTATACCTCATCTAAAATTAAGCAAAGGCTATGTTTAATGCAACGAATAAGAGTGGCACCTAAGTTGAATTTGTAAAATAATTTTATGCACTAAACATATTTTAATATATAATTAAATTAATATTAATTCAATGTTATTAATATAATAATAATCCCTAGACTTTGTATTTTATTAAAACTCTAAAGTGTGTGCATACACCCTATTCTAGATTAATTGTGATGGGCCAATTAATCCTAGTTGGGTTAGGGTTAGGATCCTTATCCACCTCCTTAAAAGGTGAGCTGCAGTCTCCCATCACATTACAGTTTGTAATTTCAAATATTCTCTCTGAGACTCACCTGATGAAGAATGGGCAGTAATCCAATCAATTCTATAATCAGACATCATGGATGCAGCAGAAGGGACAAATAAATAAAAAAAAATTTATTTTATTTGTACAATTATTGTACTTCTCTTAATGGATTTATGGTTGTACGAATATTAAATTATTTTGTGAATCTTAAAAATTTCTTATAATTGATATCAGAACCTAAAAATCCATATTAATGAGTTGAATTGTATAAATTATAATATTTTATTATATCTAGTATGAATTTCTTATATGCTTCGACCATAATACATTAAAATCAAATTATGGCAATATTACTTTAGATTTATTATTTCTTATTTATTTTAATTGGTATGTTATTAATTTTAAATTGGGATTAAATTTTGACAATGATTTTCAATTTGTTTCAAAGATATGGAAACTTGATAAACTTCTGAAACTTGATAAACTTGATATGAATTTTCTGGTTTTTTTTTGAATTCGGCATTTTATACATAAAACAAGCCGATGTTCACTTTATATAAATATATATATAGTTTTGGCTTGTGATTCTTTGACTTTTCTTCTCGGTTTCATATATATATATATATATATATATATATATATATATATATATATATATATATATATATATATATATATATATATATATATACTTAACTTTTCTACACGATTCTTTATATATATATATATGGTTGTGCTCCACTCTTCGAGTCTAATTTTTGATAATTTTTTCATAATTTTTTGGAAATAAAATATTTTATTAATTTTTGTTTTAATTTTTTTGAGTATTAATTTAATTGAATTTTGACCTAAATTTTTTTACTGTGTAATCTTTATATAATTGTGAACTGTGTAAAATTTTTTCTGGATAATTTATATACTATATGCATATTTTCTTAATTTTATCATTAGTATGCAATTATTTTTAATTTATACAAAGATTATAATTGCTTATGTTATGCCTTTAAATTTTATATAATCAAACTTACTTATCATGGGTTAATTGCATAAAATACTTGTAATGTTTTATTTGATATATATTGTGTTGATTAAATTACTATTATGGTAATTAAATTTTAGAATAATTAAAATTAGGAGAGTACTATACTAATAAAAATTATACCCTATTGGTATAATTCTATTAATGTAGTTTGTAGGTGACAATATGAGTGTTAGAATTATATGTTAATTTTTTAAAATTTTAAATACCCTATCAGTGTTAGGTTTTAGGAATTTAGCATGTAGTTCTTGTATAATGTTATAATACTTATACCCTATCGGTACTAAGTATTATAGCATTATATTGTAAATAGTTATATAATTGAGAGAAAAATTTAAGCATAATTATTGTTCAAACATGCAATGTTGTTAATTTATGATTAATTTCATAAATTTTAATAATTTTCCTTAGCTTCTGTTCCTATATAACTGACTTTTGTGAAAACTTTAAATGGAACCAATCATGAGGATTGGGTGGAATCCTTGAGACTGTATTTGGCAGTATCTAACCTTGATCTGACTTTACATGAAGAGGAACTGGAGATCAATAAGGAGTCAACTCCTGCTCAAAGAGCCCAACATGAAAAATAGACTCATTCTAATAGAGTCTGTCTAATGGTGATAAAGTACACTATGGATAAAACTATTAGGCAGAGTATTCCTGATAGTCAGAAGGCGAAAGCATTCCTGGATTCAGTGGCTGAAAAGTATGTTAAGTTTAATAAAGCTGAAAAAAGATATTTTCTGTCCTTATTGAAGCAGACTGTGTATGATGGAGTGAGTAGTGTTTAGAAGCATATAATGAAATTAGTGCATTATTACAACCAATTGAAGAGCATGAATGTTGATCTAGGAGATAGTTACCTGATTTGGCGAGCCTTGGAGTCGCTTCTTCCTCAATTTGATGTGTTAGAAACATCTTACAATACTCAGAAAGGAGAATGGACCATCAATGAAATGATTTTTATAATAACTCAAGCAGAAGAGGATATGAAGAAAACAAAGATGCAAGTGGCAAATTTTGTTGCTCATGGTTCGAGTTTTGGACAAGCAAATAGGCCATTCTAGAAGGATAATAAGGGGAAATCTAATCATGAAAGGAAGAAGAATGATGTGAGGGAGCAACAACATAAGCCAAAGAAAGCTATGTTCAAAGGAAACTGTAAATTCTGCAAGAAGTATAGGCACAAAAGGGTAGACTACTTCAAATTTAAGAAGTGGCTTGAAAAGAAGAAGAAAGGTAACCCTTTAACTCTAGTTTGTTTTGAATTTAATAGTGTTGAAGTTCCTTCTAACACTTGGTGGCTGGATACTGGTGCCACTAACCATGTCACTAATTGCTTGCAGGGGCTGAGAAATCTGAAAAGGCTAAGTGAGAGTGAAACAGCTTTGAGATTAGGAAATGGAGATAAAGTACAAGTTCAACACATAGGAGTTGTTTCTTTACATCTGTCTACTGGTCATATTTTAGAATTGAAAAACATTATTTTTATACCTTCCATGAGAATGAATTTGATTTCTATTACTTGTTCAGACCAAAATGGATATTCATGTTTATTTGGAAATAATAATTTTAAGATATATTACGACTCCTGTGTTGTTGGAACTAGTACTTTGAATAGTGGCTTATATAAAATTGATTTGGATGATACTTTTGAAAATTCTATTAACTCAGTTGTTGGAAATAAAAGACCAAGGTTAAATGAAACTTCTTCAATGCTTTAGCATAGAAGATTAAGCCACATCTCCAACGAAAGAATAGAACGATTGATAAAAGAAGGAGTTTTACCTAATCTTGACTTCTCAGATTTCAGCGTCTGTGTAGACTGCATCAAAAAAAAATTATCAGGTAGAACTAAAAAAGGGAAAAGAACCAGGAAAGAGAGTATTTTGGAGTTAATCCATACTGATGTGTGTGGACCCATCTCACCCAGTGCAATGGGAGGCTTCAAGTATTTTATCACCTTTACTGATGATTATTCGAGATTTGGATAGGTAGAACTTCTTTCTAAAAAGTTTGAGGCATTAGAAGCCTTCAAAAGGTTAAAGGCTGCAATTGAATTGAAACTGGAAAAGAAAATCAAATGTGTACACTCAGACAGAGGTGGTGAATTTTATGGCAAATATGATGAAACTGAAAGAAACCTTGGTCCTTTTGCAAAATATTTGCAAGAGTGTGAAATAAAAGCTAGTTATAATATGCCTAGCACACCAAAGCAGAATGGAATCGCAGAACGGAGGAATAGAACACTCATGGAGATGGTACGATATATGATGACTCATTGCACTTTACTAAAATTTTTATGGGGTGATGCTTTAAGAACAGCTACATATGTGTTGAATTAAGTTCTAAGCAAATCTGTACCAAAGACCCCATATGAGCTGATATATGGTAAGAAACCTAGCCTGAAACATTTTCATGTTTGGGGATGCAAAGATGAAGTTAGACCTTATAACTCACATACTAAGAAGCTTGAAGCAAGAACAATTAGTGGGTATTTCATTAGCTATTGTATTAGTTCAAGAGGAAGTAGGTTTTATTGCCCATCTCATTCATCGAGAGTTATTGAATTTGATCGTGCCGTCTACTTCGAGGATGAGTTGGACAGTGGGAGAAAATCACTTAAGATCTCCCTAGGAAAACAACAAAGCAGTGTCTCCCAAAAACCTGATAAACATAGTGTCATTCCTCTAATATTGCCTTCTGAAGAACCATCTCACATAGAACCATAAATTGATCTAGTCCAACCCGTAATTGAATCGATCCAACTGGTGAATGAACCAAATGAAGAAATTAAGGAAGTTCCCCTTAGAAGATCACAAAGAACTTGCCATCAGGAAATTTCAAATGATTACGTCGTTTATTTGCAAGAACATGAGTTTGATGTAAATAACGATTCTGATTAGCTTCTCGGAAACTATTTCGAGTTCTAATTCCTCAGAATGGATTCATGCTATGAAGGATGAAATAAATTCAATGTACAAGAATAATGTATGGGATTTGGTGGAACTACCTGAAGGATGTAAACTAGTAGGGTGCAAGTATATTTTCAAAACTAAACAGACTACTAAAGGTGAAATTGAAAGATACAAGGCCAGATTAGTAGCTAAAGGTTACACACAGAAGGAAGGAATTGATTATAAGGAAACCTTCTCACCAGTTTCGACCAAAGACTCATTTTGAGTTATCATGACTTTGGTAACTCATCTTGATCTCGAGCTATATCAAATGGATATGAAGACTGCCTTCCTTAATGGTGAGCTATCGAAAACAGTTTATATGAAACAATCAGATGGTTTGCAAGAGAGTGAAAAAAAACACTTAGTGTGTAAGTTGAATAAGTCGATATATAGCCTGAAACAAGCATCCAGGCAATGGAATCTCAAATTTCATGAGATTATGTCCTCTCTTGAATTTAAGGAGAATACAGTGGATCAGTACATCTATTACATGATAAGTGTGGGCAATTTTATGATCCTTATGTTGTATTTTGACAACATTCTCCTTGCGAGTAATGCTATAAATTTTTTGAACGAGACAAAATTAGTACTGTCACAGAATTTTGATATGAATGATCTTGAAAATGCGTCTTTTGTGCTTAGCATGAAGATCCACCGTGATAGATTCCGAGGTTTGCTTGGTTTGTCTCAAAAGGCATATATAGACAAAGTGCTTAAGAGATTTAACATGGCTTCATACTCGTATAGTGCTACGCCCATTCAAAAGGGTGAAACATTTTTCAAAACCCCGTGTCCTCAAAATGATGATGAGAAGTCTAAAATAAGTATGGTTCCATATGCTTCTGTTATCGGTAGCCTGATGTATGCCTTGGTGTGTACAAGCCCAGATATTGCTTTTACAATCAGTGTGCTTGGGAGGTACCTAAGTAATCCTGGTCAAAAACACTGGATAGCAGCCAAGAAAGTCATGAGGTACCTATAGGGTACAAAGAATTATATGTTAACTTATAGAAGATCCAGTGATTTGATTTGTATAGACTATTCAAACTCTGACTTTGATGGTTATCCAAATGATAAGAAGTTAACATCTGGATATATCTTTATGCTTGCAGAAGGAGCTGTATCGTGAAAAAGTGTTAAATAATCTTTAACAGCAACCTCCACTATAGAAGTAGAGTATGTCACTTGCTATGAAGCCACTCGAGAGGCTATATGGTTAAGCAATTTTATCTCTAAATTCTGCTTAGTTGAAAGCATTTCAAAACCCTTAACCATTTATTACGATAATACTGCTGCTATTAGTTTCTCTCAAAACAATAAAAGTTCTGCCAGTACAAAGCACTTTGATGTGAAATTTCAATTTGTGAGAAAGAAGACACACGAGCATCTTACTCATATTGAGCATATTTCGACAGATTGTATGCTTGCAAACCCATTAACCAAAGGCCTAACTGTAGGAATATTTAAAAGACATGTATTGGATATGGGCCTTGTTGAATCTTTTGATGTTTTGGATTAGTGGGAGTATTTGTGTATTTTGAAACTGAAATTATGTTGATCTCGAGATTTTATTGCCATTTTATTATGTTATGAAGTATACTTATTTGAATTATGGCAATATAAGGAGACATTAAGACTCTGTCTCAAACTATTGTAAAGCATCTTGAGCGGATGCATGGATCATTTTGTATATTTTGATTATGCACACATTTTATATTGTTTGGTCTTCTGGAATGGGTATTTCATATATGTATATCTTTTCAACCCTATCGGATGATTAGGTATGCATTTAATGAAATCTCATATTTGACCTATGGTTGTAATGGTATGAATTGTATTAATGACATTGTTTAAAAGTGATCACATATTGTAATTCAAATTATACATTAAAATGCGTTTGTCCAAGTGGGAGATTGTAAAATAATTTTATGGACTAAACATATTTCAATATATAATTGAATTAATGTTAATTCAATATCATTAATATAATAATAATGCCTAGACTTTGTATTTTATTAAAACTTTAAAGTGTGTGCATATACCTTATTCTAGATTAATTGTGATGGGCCAATTAATCCTAGTTGGGTTAGGATTAGGATCCCGATCCACCTCTTTATAAGGTGAGTTGTAGTCTCCCATCATATTATAGTTTATAATTTCAAATATTATCTCTGAGACTCACCTGAGGAAGAGTGGACAGTGATCCAACCAATTCTACAATCAGACATCATGGATGCAACAGGATGGACAAGTAAATCGAAAATTTTTTATTTTATTTGTGCAATTATTGTACTCCTCTTTATGGATTTATGGTTGTATGAATATTAAATTATTTTATGAATCCTAAAAATTTCTTACAGAATTGTCCGATTATCTGATGAGTTTGGCTTGAAAATAACTTAATTCAATTCATCTCATGACTTATTTTTATTAATTTTGAAGAAAAAATTAATTTGTTTAATAATTTAAATTGAGCATATTTTATTTTTACTCGATTCGTTTAATTTGCAAGTAGTTTGTTTATATATATTCTTTTAAATTTATACTTAAAAATAATTACAACTTACTCTTTTATTATTAAGTAAAATTAAATTAATTTTATGTTAAAATGATTAATTTCTAACTAATTGAACTCAAATCAAGTATGAAATTTATTTATAGTTTAATAAATATTTTTTTTATCATTATTGAACTAATTGAGTTGATCAATGAGTTTTAATATTTCAAGTTGAGCCAAATATGAATTAATTTTTTTATTATAATTTAGGTTTGTACAGAGCATGAGCTTCTATAATTTTTTTCCTAACCATAATCAATTAAGTTAAAATTTGATTTAATTTAGCTTGATTCCACCGTAATAGTAAATAAAGTAGCTTATAATTTATTAACATGATAAATAAAATTTAAGCTAACCTTTAAAAACATTTAGTATACTAGCTTATTGTGTAAAAAAAAATCTGATTTAATAAATTTTACTAAATCGCTTATGGTAGTTAGTTTATACCTTATCTTTATTTTTTTTCTTGGAATTTGCCTATCTCTCATTAATTAATTGACAACTCATGATTTTATAATTAATTAAATTTTATATAATTATACTTTTATTTTAAATAATAAATAAATAGAAATAAGTTAGTAAATAAATAAGTATATGATATTATAAAACATAATTAATTAAATTTTAAGTATTTATGTTCTTAATTTGAATCATATATAAATGTGTAAATAAATATGTAATATCATAAAATATGATTAATTAAATTTTAAGTAATTATATTCTTATTTTAAATAATAAATAAATAAAAAATAAGTACACAAATGAATAAATAAATATGTAAAGTCAAAAAAAATAATTAATAAAATCTTATATAATCATTTTTTTATTTTAAATCTAAATATCTTAATTGTGTCAATATGATTTGATTTTAAATTAAAATTGAATTAATTTAATGTATATATTTATTTATATTAATATTTTATATCATTTTATATTTTTAACTAATTTAGTAATTAATTTTATTAAATATTTTTAATACAATTAGTTAACTTATTAGTTATCATTTAACATGTCAACCAAGTTATTAATTATTTACGCTAAAGAGTATAAACTCAAATTAATATATTTTAATTAATTAAATAATAATATAAGCATACTTTTTTTAAAGAATTGAATTTTTACATTAACATGACTGCAAATGTATTGAATAATACAAACTAAAATTTACTAAAATAAATTAAAATTTTAATTTACAACAAGAGAATATAAATAAATATTGTCCTAAAATATTATAGTTAATCTACTTGTATATTAAATAAATTAAAAGAAGCTCGGGCCAAGTCGAGCCCGCAGTTCAAGGTTCCCATTTGTTTGGCATCATCATTTTTTAAAATAAAATTTATTTTATTATAAAATATATAATTTTACATTATTTATAAATATATCTTATTATTTAAAATTATATTACAAATAATAATTTTAATTTATTTATAAATAAGTTTTTTTATTTAGAATAAATTAAAAATATATGAATTCAATTAATATATATATATTGGCAGTATTACGATAAATAAAATGTTAAAAAGAGATTAAATTTTTTATATAATATATATTTTAAATTAAGTGAAATAAATTTTAATTAAATTTTTGTTAAACTGATAAATTTTAAATGATATAAAAGTTATTAATGAAATGATTTTTTATTTTGTCAAATATTATTTAAAATTTATTTAAATATAAAATAAAATAAAATAAAATATTATTTTTAGTTAAATCAAGGTGTACGACTCATGAACTGTACGCAGTGGACAGGGCACTACCGTAGCAGAGGAGCGTGGGTGGCAGAGTTGGAAGTTGAGATGCGGTCACCGACCACCTGGGCCTGAGCGGCTGACCCTGAGGTGCGCCGCTCCGTAACGCAAGCTAAGGTACCGCTAACGCTGACACGACTCCTAACCATGTCTCAAAAGAATCGACTTATTATCTTCGGCTTTCTTCACACGTTCACTTCCATCAAGGCCACGTCATCGTCTGTTTACGATGCAAAATTAATTTTATGTTTTTTATTTTAAAATATATTCTTCAAAATTATTTTTTAAAATTATTTATAAATTTAATAAAATAAAAAATAAAAAATTTGTCTGAAATAAATAAAAAGTCCAAAATTTATTCTTAAAAATTTCAAGAAAGAATTTTAAAAATAAAACGCAAGCAGATCCCTTAATTTTCTTTCATATATATATATATATATATATATATATATATATTAAATTACATTTACCATTTCTCAATTTCTTCAAAATAATACTGAAGAAAATAATGCTACCAAACTGTTAACTTAAGTCACATAAGATTTTATACCTTTTTTACATTTAAAATTTAATTTATTTCCTTTGTATATATATATTTAGTGATCTAACTATCCATAATATTATTTTAAAAAAATCACCAATAATCATGAACTTTTTTTAAAAGAAATTCGTTTAGGATCCCTTTTCTAATAATTGTTGTGAAAATTTTCCGTGCTTGTTATAAGTTTTTTTATAAGAAATACCACCTAAATTTTCACAATAACTAGTCATACCATTACTTAAAAAAAAATACCACCAAAAATCATGAACTTTTTCTAAAAAAATTTGTTTAAGATGTGTTTTTTCTAATAAATATTGAGAAAATTTCCTTTGCTTGTCATAAATTTTTTATAAGGGATCTGTTTTACATAATAAATAAGTTAATTTATAATATTAATTTAATTAATAAACTATAAGCTAATATGTACATATGTTTCTCACACTAACTTATAAATTACTTAAAATAACTTATAAACTTCGATTTAATAAGTTACCTAAAATAATTTATAACTTATAAGTTATTATTTTTTAAATTCTTTTTAAACCTGTCCTTATTCTTTTTATTAATTTATAACTCATACCCTTTATGATATAAATCTAAATAATTTTTATAGAATATAATTAATTTAATTTTAACATAATTATATCTTACTTTTAAATTATAAACATATAAAATATATATATTTATATAAATAATATCATAAAATATAATTAATTTTATTTTAAATAATTAAAATTTTATAATAAATAATAAAATAAAAATTATATAAGTAAATAATATATAAGTTTATAAAATATAATTAATTAAATATTAAATATTATATTTTTAATTTAAAATTTTTGATTATGTTAATATAATTTAATTTTTAGATAAATATAAATTATTTTAATTATATATCTATTTCTATTAATATATTTTTTATATCATTTTATAATTTCAACTAATTCAATAATTAATTTTATGAAACACTTCAATCAATTTATTAGTTATCAGTTATTAGTTAACCTATTAATTATTAATTAATTTATTAATTATTAATTAATTTATTAATTATTAATTAATTTTTCAGTTACTTATGCAAGAGTTGAGATCAAGATTTATAGTAGCTTATACATCTACTTTGGTAGAAAAATATATTCAAGAAGAATATAGTTATAAATTATTAATTTAGTAAAAAATATTATATATTTAATATTAAATATAAAAAATTTAATAACATAATTTTTTATTTTTGTAAAGAAAAAATTATTTTATCTATTACTGTAATATTAGATATTTTTTATAACAATGTATAAAGATACTATGACAATTATTTATTTATATAAAAGTAAATGAATTTTTTTATTACAAAAATCTTCCAAAAAATGGACGAACTTTAATTTGTTAAACTGCATTCTATTTTCCAGCAGGTTGCAATAAAATAAGGAATGATGAAATTTAAAATAATATATACGGGAAAAAGTGCAAAAAAGAAAAATCTCTTTAAATTTTGAAATGGTTAGATTTTTCTCCTTTTTAAATTGTATTATAGTTTTAAATTATGCAAAATTTTAAAATTATTTACCTTATTACATTATATTTTTTATAAGTTTATTATAGCTTACATTATTATTATTATTATATCTTATTTAATATTTTTTACACACAGCTTTTTATATCATATAATTAAAAAAATTATGTTATTTATATAAAATTTTAATCAAATACATGAGAGTGAATTTAAATTTAGGTAAGAAAAAATAAAGTGAGAAGCCAAAATACTAATATTCTGTTTTCTAAAAACCCATAAAGATCCAAAAACCTAACTAATAGCAAATAAGATTTCCACCTTAATCAAGTATTTTTAGAAGTTTTGTTAACGTTGATAACCAAAAGGATTTTGATATACTCATAGAATGAGAAAAACGAGTCTTACTTATTCCATAAAATAAAAGATAAAAAATAAGTAGAATAACGTTATAAAATCTAGTCAAATAATATGTCAATTGTCATAAACATTTAACATAAAATTGATAATTTCATTAACCATTTATAATTAATTATTATATAAAAAATATTAATACTTATCATACTTATTTACAATCAATTATCTCATAATTTTATCAAACAAATTTCAAATATTTTCTTCGGAGCATGTTGCAATTTCTACCAAAAATAGAAAAGAATCGTACTTTCACATAAATGTCCTTGTTCCATTTCGAAAGCTACTTTCCGAATCTCTCAATCGCGGGGCGAACAGCGACTTCCGAACTGATCTCTTCAACCGAAAGAATGAAAGATTTCTCAAAAATTTTCCCTTTTTTCGTAATTTCCTTTTTGACCTCTTGAATTGTAATATATTTTCTCCTATTTTTCACACTAATTTCCATCGCCGTTCCTTCTCTTTCCCTTGTCTGTTCACAGTTATAAAAAGGCTAGAAAGCCAAACAAAAGCTCCTCAAATTGTAGCCGTTAAAGCCCTCTATACCCAGATTTGATTTCAAATTTTGTTGTCATTGAGGGGAATTTGTGTTTGTTCCCTTTCAACATTTTCGATCTCTCTCTCTCTGAATTCACATTGCTATTTCCTGTTCTCCTTTTATCGTCTTTCTCTGTTTTCCCAAATACTACTTCAAACTTTTTCCTCTCTGTTTAAATCCAAACCCCTCTGGCTTTGGCCTCTTTGTTTCTCTTGCCAGAAGAAGCCAGTAAGCTTCAATCCACATTTGCCGATCTGGGTATCTTTCGTGGGTAAAAATCAAATTTCTGATTTTGTTTTTATAATACATTCCTTATATATATTCTTTTCCTTTTGATTGTTATTAGTTTCGATTCATCTCACTCTTCGTGGGGCTATAGTGTAGCTAAATTTTCGCTGATCTCTCAAACGCACTCCCATAAACGGTTGCTTTCTTTTTCTATAAATAAAAGGAGGGTTTAGCAATTCAAAGCTCATATTTTTACCACATTTTCTTATCCAATCTCCATCTTTTTTCTCTTTTCCTGGAAAATTTGCTGTAATTTTCTTGGCAAAATAATGGAAAGGATGCGGACTCTGAGATGGGTTTTGCTTGTGGTTGGGATCATGGATTGCTGGTATGTTGAAGGGCTCGGAGTGAACTGGGGGACGCAGGCAACTCATAAGCTGCCACCGGATACGGTGGTTCAGATGCTGAAAGACAATGGGATCCAGAAAGTGAAGCTGTTTGATGCGGACGAGTCCACCATGAGTGCTTTGGCTGGGACTGAAATTGAAGTTATGGTGGCGATTCCTAATAACCAGCTTGCTGACATGAACGACTACGATCGGGCTAAACAGTGGGTCAGGAAGAATATTACTCGCTACAACTTCAAAGGAGGAGTCAACATTAAGTAAGTTTAATCTGCAGATATTTTTTTTTTCTTTTTTTCATATGAGTCAACAGATTGGGTTACTGATCTGCTATGATCCTCATGCCATTGTTTTAAGTTGGAACCCTGTTTTTAATTTCCGGTTTCCACAATATCTGGATTAATCTAGATCGCAATTCTGTGTATAGAAAACCCTAATTTGGACTTCGGAATAATCAAGAGAAGGACAACTAGAATGAGAAATATCTTAAAGGCTTTACCCTTTTTTTTTTTCCTCCCCTTCCTCTTTTTAAAATTTTGGAATCTGCAGCTTGATAGCTTTAAGAGCTTCTACGAAGGCGGTAACAGTTATTATTTCAGCATTTTGATTTATAAGTGCTTTTGAAGCCAAGTCCATGGATTTTTATTTAAATTTCTTCCCTGGAGAATTTTTTGTTTGGCTAGTTACTTTTAATCTCTCCTTGTACAAAAGGGCATTTTCTTTCCTTCCGAGGAGCTGAGGGCAAGGAATCCTTGAAAAGTGATACTTGAGTTGTTTTTTCCCCTCAAGCAAGCTCCATGTCAATTCCCTTGAATCGGGTTCTTTCTTATTAGTGCCTGCTTAAAGTAGCTTTTTTATGGCAGAGGGAAGGGACATTTAGTCTCAGTATCATTTTGCTATCTTAGAAGGTTATTGCTATGTGATTTTATTTGGTGGACGTAGTGCATCGAAAAGGAATAAAAATAGTTTGGAATTCGTCCGTCACGCTTTTGGATTCTGTGGCTTTCAGTTCCTCATTTTTCACCTCTGGAAATATTTAATTTTTTCCTGTGAGTTTGTGGAATTTTCTTGGCAGATTCTGTTCTTTGCTGTTTATTTTTATTTTTTGAGTTTAAATCAAAGTTGAAGAATATATCTAGGAAACAATTTAGAGCTATGGTCAAGCCAGGTCTGACATTTAACTTGCGACATTAACATAATGATATGTTGTCATTGGATTGGAAGACTCTTTAAAACCACATTGTCCTGCATGAATACTATCACAGACTGTTGATTGATGTGTTCGTTGATTTTGTATCATGTGTCTGATGAGAACAACATTGCACTCTAGTCTTCCTTTTTCTGATTATATATATTTATGCATTATATCTTTCACAGATACGTAGCAGTTGGGAATGAACCATTTTTGAAATCCTACAACAATTCATTCTTGAATGTCACCTTCCCAGCACTACAGAACATTCAAAACGCCATTAATGAAGCTGGTTTTGGGGACGCTATAAAGGCTACTGTGCCCTTAAATGCTGACGTCTATGAGTCTCCTGCGAGTAATCCGGTCCCATCTACAGGAAGATTCAGGTCTGATATAGGTGATTTAATGACCCAGATAGTCCAATTCTTGAGCAAGAATGGTGCGCCATTCACTGTGAACATTTACCCGTTCTTGAGTCTTTATGGGAATGATGATTTCCCGTTTGACTATGCTTTCTTCGATGGAGTGACAACTCCCATAGCTGATAATGGGCTTCAATACACTAATGTGTTTGATGCAAATTTTGACACGTTGGTTTCGGCTCTGAAAGCAGCAGGTTATGGGGACTTGCCCATATTGGTAGGTGAAGTAGGGTGGCCTACAGATGGGGACAAGAATGCCAATGCAGGTAATGCTTTAAGGTTTTACAATGGACTTCTTCCAAGGCTTGCAGCTAACAAAGGCACACCACTCCGGCCTGGCTTCATTGAAGTTTATCTGTTTGGACTTCTTGATGAGGATGCCAAGAGCATTGCTCCCGGAAACTTTGAACGTCACTGGGGAATGTTTAGGTATGACGGGCAGCCAAAATTCCCGATGGATCTTTCCGGACAAAATCAAAACAAATTACTTGTAGGTGCACAGAATGTGAACTATCTCCCCCAAAAGTGGTGCATGTTTAATCCGGATGCCAAGGATCTAAACCAACTTGCTGATAACATAAACTATGCCTGCACTTTCGGAGATTGCACTTCACTCGGATACGGCTCTTCCTGCAACAGCTTGGATGCTAATGGGAATGCATCATATGCATTTAATATGTATTACCAGGTACAGAATCAAGATGACATGGCCTGCAATTTTCAAGGTTTGGCCAAGCTCACTACACAGAATCTTTCACAGGGCAATTGCAATTTCCCTATTCAAATAGTTACTTCATCATCCTCTGCTTTGAGATACTCCCTGGCAGTTCTTGTGTTTATTGCGTTATCAATTCTTATTTTGTAGATTTTGATTGTACATACAATTAGGTTGTTGCTGTTATTTATCAACATTTACATCAATTCTGGGTAGGTTTGAGATAGTCAGGGATGATAATTTACTTCACAGATTCATTTAATAAGAGTTTTACAGATTTGAGTATTGTTGCTTCAGTATTCAACTTATGCCTTGTAAGGATTGATGATCTATAATAGTTTATGCATTGGATTTGTGATCCAAACATGTCTTCGGATTTATCATCCCATTATTTAAGGATGATTCATGTGGGAAGTCTGTGTATCCTGATGAGGAGTGATGCTTCACTGAAGTGGTCGACCACATTGATTCATGTGGCTAATCCCAAAAAAGTGGCTAAAAAAGTTTTTTTTTTTTGTTTTAAAAAAAAAACTTAAAAAGCCATCCTTGGGGAGGAGAAAAGTTTGCCAGCCTGCCAATGTCATCGGTACTACCACATGCCATTTTTCTGCAGGGAAGAAGGGTTAGAAAATGAATCACCTTGTGGAGACTGACCTATATATTTTTTAGTGTATATTCTGGTGAGAAAACGAGAAAGTATAGCGGAGATGATTTAGATATGCTGCCCCTTTGTTTATTTGAAGGAAAACTTTGTTTACATTCAAATAGATTATATTCAACTTCTGGTTTTCATTTTTTTAGAATTATTTAATTCTACTCTTAAAGTACTTCTACCTTTCTGAAATGTAGCAATGTTTGCTTTTCAATTGTAATCTCTTCTTTACTATTACTCCTCAATGACATTTTTTTGGTAGCTTTACCTCTCATGTCCTCGTAATGCACTTGGACAAAAGAGAAGAGATTATTTTTATTAGGAATAAGGTGCTTTCTATGTTATTCATGGGGGTTCCAAACCCATGGGTATGTGGCATAATTGGAGCCATTGGATGAGTGAAATCATTGACTTGGTCAACTCATCCAATGGCTCCAATTTAACCACATACCCCTGGGTTTGGAACCCCCATGGGTAACATAGAATCCCCCTAGGAATAATTATACTTTATCTTTTTGTAATTTTTTTTACTCTTCACTTAATTCAACTGTGCTTTCAAGTAGTAAAATTTGTTCACCTGTGCTTTTTAATGCTAACATTTTATTCATTTTAAATTTTTTTCCTTCCAATTTTTAATGAAATATTTCATAAACAATTGAGTTAAGTGAAATTAGATGAAATTGTAGAGACTAAAATATAATTTGTTTCATATTTTTATGAATTCTTGTTTGATATGTTCAATTGGGACTTAAAAAATATGTTATTATTATATTTTTATAAAATTATTAGTAATGAAATATAGAAATTTTGTTATTTACAAATGTTAAGAGTTTTATTTTATTTTTTTAATTTAATGCTATGTATTGCAATAGATTCGTGTATTATTAAAACAAGACAAAACTACTATATTCTAGTCCTTATTGAAAATTCTTAATATTATTTTATATAAATATAAGAAAATTACACTTTACTCACATTTGGTTTTACTCAATTTAACTTAACTTGCATATTATAGAATTTTTCGTTAAAAATTAGATAAAAAATTTAAATGGGCAAAGTGTTAATAGTAAAAAATATATGTGAGCAAATTTCAATACTTGAAAATATAAATAAATTAAGAGAAAATTAATAAAATTAAAAATGGATAAAATATGAGCTTTTATTATTATTATTATTATTATTATTCAAGGAAGGAGTATATTTATGTACAAAAAAGTAAAATAAAATGGTTTCCTGGTTATGAATAGCAACTCTAGAAAAGGGGTTACAATTCTTTTTCGGAAAATAAAAAATGGTAGGGAGATGAGGTTCTCCCCGTCCGTACCAATAGCATGTCATGATTATAAGTAGAGACCTACTTAAAAATTATTGTGAAACTCAATTAGATTAAAAAAATAACAATTTAACTAGTCATTGACAGCCAGAAGATCTTTTTGAGAATGATTACTTACCAAGCGGGGCAATAAGTATAATTAAATAAAAAATATAACTTAAAAAAATAGAAAAGTCAAGTGTAATTAAACAAAATTTTATAATTACGAGAACAAATTACCCTCATTTTAATGGAATCGTCGTCGCATCTTTGGAGGGTGGCAGGTGAGAGCAAGTTGCAAGCAACTAATACGAAATTAAGAGATTACAATTGAGTAAATATAGCTGTTGCAATCATTTAAGAAATTTGAAAATTTGTTCAAACAAAAGGGGTAGATTTGGTTGAATATCACTGTCAGCGTCGGATGCTTAAAATTGGAGCCATGCTAATTGAAGCCGACACCTAGCATCACCGTTAAAGCTGCCAGCCGATTTGTTTGAATTTGCCTGCATGCAACGCATGCGTTTTCATTTTTCAAATTATATTTGGTGTAACTGATTATATCAGAATTAACTGATTTTAATAGATAATTTGACGCGTTGATATAATTATTTGTTTACATAAAAATATTTAATAAAATTAAGTAAATTATTATTTTTAAAATTTTATAGGTGTATTAAGTAAAAAATTACTCCTATACTTATAAAAGAAAAGGATATTATTATATTCATTCATTTCTTATTATATACATATTTTAATACAATTTATTATACTTATTTAATTCTTTAAAAATAAATTATGATAATTTTTTTAATAAATAAATAATTATAAATTACAACTCTCTTGTTTATACCTTAAAAATTGTATAACTAATTTGTGAGAGTATTTTTTTTTACGTTAAATATAAATGAACTATTTCAAAAAGTTGAATTCCTTAATTTTTTTTGAATTAATGGATTGGAATCAATCACTAAAAAAATTATTTCTCATATATTAACATTAGGTTAAAAATATTTTTTTTGAATTTTTGAATACTATAAAAAATCAAAGTTGGAAAAGATGTTGAAAAGTGTCTTGGAAATCATCAAAAAGTTTTCTCACGAAATAAGTATAAAAAAGAGGTGTCAAAATTCATAATTTTAAAATTAATCTTTTGTAAAGTTTATTAGACATGTTTGTTAACTTATGATGCGAGCAATTTTATAATTTAACAAGTTACTTTTTTTTTTCTAAGAAAAATAAAATTAATATTTTTATTATTTTTATTTATTTTTATACATTCAAAAAATAATAAGTGAAAAATAATTTTTCATATGTTTTACCTCTTTTTCTACTAGTTTTTATATTATTTTCTACATATTCTTCACCACAAAGGCAAATCAATTGTGTTTAATATAATAAATAAATAAATTTATAATTTATTAATTTGATCAATAAATTATAAATTAACTTTAAAAATAATTAATGTATTAATTTATTAAAAATAAATTTTAATTTAATAAATTACTCTAAATACATTATAATTATTTTTTAAATTTATCATTTTTAATTAATTAATATTATATTTTAAGTAATTATATTCATGTTTTAAATAGTAAATATATAAATAATAAATAAATATGTAATATTGAAAATATAATTAATTAATGTTTAGATGATTATATTTTTATTTTTATTTTAAATATATTTATTATATTGATATAATTTGATCTCAAAATAAATATAATTTAATTTAATTTATATATCTATTTATGTTAACATATTTTTTCATATTATTTTATATTTTTCAAATAGCTTGACAATTAATTTTATTAAATAATTTTTAATACAATTAATTAAGTATTAACTATAAATAAATAATTACCAGTTATAAATTAATTTATTAATAATTACTTACGCGCTAAACGAACTGTTTATCAAACATTCGTTTATATCTCTCTCCTAATTAATTTAATATACACAGTTAAATATACCTTTTCTTGTGAATCAGACAACCTGATGATTTAACAACGTGGGATCCTATCGTTGACTGAACCTAAATTTTGAAATTAAGATTGGTGGGGAATTTATTGCCATTAAAGCTTCAACGTTAATGATATTATAATTATAATTATAATTAATTAATCAGTTCAACATGGTCCGAATCTCAAACAAGTTGGTAATCTCTCTGAAGAGTAAAGGTCCCTTGAGGGGATTGCGCGTGATGAGTGAAAAGGAATCAGCAATGAAAAGGAATCAGCAATAATTAAAGGGCAGTTCTTAGGTACACTTCCTTCCCATACTGCCATGTACTCACGGCGGAAATGTAACAATATTCTTACACGTGGCTAAAAGAAACTTTGCTGCTAGGCACAAAAAACTGATCTTTTATTTTTGGCCGTTAAAAAAATATTAATATATATGTATATATAATTCCTTTATATTATACTTCATATGCCAAAAAACACTGCAATATTTTAAAGATGTAATTAAAATTTTAAATTATATATATCGTGTAAAAAGCCTATCTATTATGTTTCCTTTCAAATTCATTTTCTACTATTATTTTTTAATGTGTTTAATTAAATAAAAATTAACTTTTCAAAATTAATTTTAAATTTAAAATTCATAGTAATATTTTTTACTTTCAAGCTTAATATTTAAAGCAAAGTTTCAAATTAATTATTTATAATCAATATATTAACAATTAATTCTTCTATAAAAACTTCATAAAATATTACCCCTTTTGTTTCATCCCATAGCATTTTGGGCATCTTTTTTATATGTATAATTTTTTTGTTATTTTTTTTCATATATAAAATTGAAACGTGGTTCATATGCTTATAACACATTTAAAGATAAATTTATAAATAACTTCAAAGAAAAATAAAATAAAATAAATAAAAATGTTTTTAACTCAAATTAATTGAATATAATGACAAGAATATATAATTTGTTTAAGCAAAATATAATTAAATAAATTATTTTTAAAATTTTACTTAGGCATACATATATACATAAAAATGTTTTTTAAAGCATTTTGGGCATCTTTTTTATATGTATAATTTTTTTGTTATTTTTTTATATATAAAATTGAAATGTGGTTCATATGCTTATAACACATTCAAAGATAAATTTATAAATAACTTCAAATAAAAATAAAATAAATTTAATAAAAATGTTTTTTAACTCAAATTAATTGAATATAATGACAAGTATATATGATTTGTAAATATAATTAAATAAATTATTTTTAAAATTTTACTTATGCATACATATATACATAAAAATGTTTTTTAAAAAATCATAAAAATATAAAATTTTAGTGGTATTTTTAAGTTATATTTAATTTTATAAAAATAATTTTATAAAAAATTATATTTGTAAAAAAATGCTCAAGATGCCAGAGAATGAAATAAAATATAAAATAAATTTTAAAGTTATTTTGTAGAAAAATTAAGTTTAAATATAATTAAATATAAATAAATAATTTTAAAAATTATTTTAAATATTAAATTTGATGGAAAATTATTAATTCTAAATTTTAATTTAAAATTAATTTTTTATAATTAAACATATTAACAAATAATAGTAAGAAACCTTCTATGATTAAACATTTTGAACGAAGAAAACAGAGAGATTTTTTGCATAATAAATATAATTTAAATATATAATTGTACCTTTTAAAATATTAGAAGTCTATTTGCATATTAGGTATAATATATTGAAACGTATTTTCTCTGTTAAAAATATTATTTTCATATATAATAATGAAAGAGAGATATGTTATTTGTATTGATAATTAAAAATATTTTATAAATATTTATTTTTATAAAAAATATTTTTCATAAAATTTTATTATAAAATATTAAAATAAAAATATTATATTTATTAATATTAAATATAAATAATTTTAAACATAAATTTTTATTTTAAGAAATAATTTATTTTTTTCATTATCATACATCAAAATATTATTTTTTTAATTATCAATACAAATAACATATCACTTTTTATTATTATATATGAAAATAATATTTTTTAACTGATAAAATATGTTTGAATATATTATACCTCATATGCAAATAGACTTCTAATATTTTAAAATCTACAATTATATATTAAAATTATATTTATTGTGCAAAAAATCTCTTTGTTTTCTTCATTCCAAATTTTTAATGATAGAATGTTTTTAACTATTATTTGTTAATATGTTTAATTATAAAAAAATATTTTTTTGAATTAATTTTATATGTAAAGTTAATTTTAAATTAGAATTCAGAATTAATAATTTTCCATCAAATTTAACATTTAAAATAATTTTTTAAATTAATTATTTATATTTAATTATATTTAAACTTAATTCTTCTACAAAATAACTTTAAAATTTATTTTATATGTAATTTCATTCTCTAGCAATTTGAGCATTTTTTTTACAATTACAATTTTTATAAAATTATTTTTCTAAAATTACATATAACTAGAAAATACAACTAAAATTTTATATTTAGATAATTTTTAAAAAAATGTTTTTATGCATATATGTATGCACAAGTAATATTTTAAAAATAATTTACTTAATTATGTTTTCCTTATATAAATTATGCATACTTGTCATTGTATTCAATTAATTTGAGTTAAAAAAACATTTTTATAAAATTTATTTTATTTTTCTAAGAAGTTATTTATAAATTCATATTTGAATGTGTTATAAGCATATCAACCGCATTTCAATTTTATATATGTAAAAAAAATTATACTTAACAAAAGATTCCCAAAATGCTATGGGATGAAACAAAAGGTGTAATATTTTTTAAAATTTTTATAGAAGAATTAATTTTTAATATAATTGATCATAAATTGAAAAATTGTTTTAAATATTAAGCTTAAAAGTAAAAAATATTACTATCAATTTTAAATTTTAAATTAATTTTGGATATAAAATTAATTTTATATCCAAATTAATTTTAAAAAGTTAATTTTTATGTAATTAAACATATTAAAAAATAATAATAGTAGAAAATCTATATAATTTGAAAGGAAATATAATAGATAGATAAGCTTTTTACACAATATATATAATTTAAAAGTTTAATTATATTTTTAAAATATTATAGTGTTTTTTTGCATACGAAGTATAATATAAAGAAATTATGTATATATTAATATTTTTTTAAAAGTCAAGAGTAAAAGATCAATTTTTTGTGTCTGCCAGTAAAATTCCCTTTAGCCACGTGTAAGGATATTGTTGCATGTCCTCCGTGAGTCCACGGGAGTCTGGCAGGGAAGTTACCCAAGAAACTCCCTTAATTAAATCACGAGGCGTCCTAAGCAAGAAACACGTCTTGCAGAAAATGAAGGTGTCTCCGAAGCATAGACACCCTTAAATCATAAAGGGAGAGTTGCCACGGTACTTGATGTCACTGAGAGGGCTTTTTCCTTTGGTGACTGGTGAGTTTCCCGGTGCCCATGCTTCATAGTATTTTTAATTTTATTTCAATGGCTGAGTTATTATTTTAGAAATTAGTTATATTAAATATAATTTTTTTTTATAAATTACATTTAATAGTACTACTACATGAGATAGTAATCCAACTATCCATTAACTTAATTTATCATTTTATAAATTTACATATTTTTTCATGATTATTTTAAATAAGAATCATAATATTATAGTATAATATTTTATCTTTTTTTACAAATAATTTATGTTATATAATTTATAGGAATTAAATTAAATATATAGAGTTTTAATTGAATAATAAAAAATGAGTTGTAAAATTATATGTGAAAAATGAAGAAATAAATCAATATATTGTAATGTTGTAATTTTAGTTTAAAATATTTTTAAAAAATCATATAATTTGATAAAATTATTAAATTAGTTAACAAAGGTTGTTAATTTCAAATTGTATGAAATTTAAAGATGTGATTTCCAAGTTTATAAAGTAAAAAAGGCAAAATCTAACAATACCAAAATTAAGGGCCATACTTTGCTCTTTAAAAAAAAAGGAGTTTTCTCTTTTCTTTCTTGAATGTCTTAAAAATAAGAGGAAGAAAAAGGTAAAAAAGAAAAATAATTTTCCTTTTGTTGTTTAAATAGAAAAATAAAAAATTAAATTAAATTAAATTGAATGATAATTTATCATTTAAAAATAATAAGTTAGCTTTCAAGTTAAATAAATTAGAGAGTAAATTTGTAATAAATCAATTTTTTATTTATTTTCTCCTTACATGTGCCGAGAAAATTTTTTGGTTGGCTCCATTCCCTTTTTTATAACTCATTTTCTCTTCCATTTAAAAATAAATAAAGAGTTATAGGGTGGAAATAAAACTCAAGGAAAGAAAATGAGTGGAATAAAATATTTTCCCTTATTTAGTTGTAGGGTGGAAAATAAATAGAAGAGAAAAAGATTGAGGCCTATTAAAAAGTTTTCTTAGCATATGTGAGTGAAAAAATAGTAGGAAGTTGACTTATTACAATTGTACTTTTGATTTTATTTAATTTAAAAATTGACTTCTCAATTTGAAGGATAAATTTATCATTCAACTTAATTTATTTTTTCCTCTTACTTTTTTTTATTTAAACAAGTAAAGGAAAATCATTTGCTTCCTTTTTTCTCTTTTATTTTCTCTGCATCCAAGTAAAAAAAGAAGAAAACTCTTTTTTTATTATTTTCCTCACTCTTATTGTCTTTCCTTTCTTTATAACCAAGAAAAGGGTTAGTTCTCTTTGAATTCATATGTTTTAGGATATGGAGTATTTTACTAATTATAAATTTACTAGTTATTGTACCATGCCTTGGCATAAATGTCTCTTATTTTTATAGTATTAATAATAAATACTACATATGTGATAAAAGGAAAAAAATTAAAAATAATTTATTATATTTATTTTATAATTATATATTGAGATTTGTAAATAGAAAATTCCTAATATTCTATACATTTAGTATGAGGTGTAAAGACTTGAAAAAATATCAATTGATATATTTTAATATTAAATATAACATTTAAAAATTCGTATCATGAAATATTAAAAATTTTAAATAAATAAATTTATTTTTAATTTTAAGTATTTTTATTTAAAAATATAATACATAATTAATTAATTCAATTAACACTTTACATAATGAAAAATTTAACTTATCTAAAATATTTTTATAATAGAAATAAAATATATTATATTATATTCTATCTATATTATTTAATAATATTAGTGTATAAATTATTAAAAAATAAGAGTAAACATGAAAAAAATACAATGAAGTAAATAAAAAAAAGAGAAATATGGTGTAATTTAAAAAGTAATAAGAGTTTAAAATAGAATTAAATAATGAAAAAGTAATCTAATTAAAGTTTGAAGGATTCATGAGTCTTGCTGGGGTTTACATGATTGAAGAAAAATATGTCACAAAGGAAGAAATTAACTTGCTTAAGCGAAGTGCAAAAAAAGGTTAAAAATAGAGAAGGAGGCTCTACGGGCAGTAGGGAAGGGTTTAGGTAGTATAGATATTTCATCATGAGAGAAAAAAGGACATGTTAGCCAGAAATTGTCACATTTATATAAGGATGCTTGTTTAATGAAAATCAGGTAGAGAAGCAAGAAGATGGATGTGATAAGGAAGAGATAGAGAGGAGGAATAAAAATGATGACTTTAATGAATTTGAAATTATTAAAGAAACTAAGAATAAGGGTAGAAGTTGTTCTATCTTTGTCATCTTTTAAAAACAAAAGGAAAGAATGAGTAAACCATGCAAAAAAATGTTAATCATTAATTTTTTTCAATTGGAGGATTGGATTCAAGGCCTTAGAGAATACGTTGCATCAGCTTTAGGTTAGAGAAGGAATTCTCAACATCATTGATCTTATTAATGAATTCTTTTTAGTAGAGTTTAGGGCTTTGTTTGATTATAAGTTTGCTTTTATGAGTGGTCTATGGAATATCTATGATCATTACCAAATTATTAAACAATTAGATTTAAAGTTTGATTTATAGTAGTGTGGATATGACTTCTTGTTTAGCCAATATGTTTTTATGATGAGAAGTTTTTAACATTCCTAAGGAATAAGGTCAGAAAAACTCTTAAGGTTGATGCAATTACCATTGATCAAGCTTAAGGTAAATATGCTTGTGTGTGGACATTGATCTTAAAGAAAAGTTATTAGATGACTTTTCTATCAAGGGGAATAATTATTACATTGAATACAAAAGCATACCTATGATATGTTTTCAATGCAAAAAGTGCAAACACTATGCTAATCATTATCCCTTGAAGCCATAAAGTTTAAAGAGAAAAAAGGCAAATGAGATGGTTTCTAGAGAATAAAAGTCTAGTGGTATTGGAAGGAATCCAAAAGCAAATATGTATAAAGAATGGATGATAACCTAAAAGAAAAGAAAGTCGACGAGTAATAAAATTGCTAATGGAAAATGCCATGGTTGAACTAAGTCTGAGCAACCTTGGATTAGTTCAATTCCAAATTTGATATGTTAGTACATGAGAAGGAAAAGAAGGAAGAGAAGTTGATGATGAAAGAAGGTGTGCAAGTGGTAATGAGGGATAACTGTAAGAATTTTAATCATTTCAAAGAGTTAATTACTTATTTTAAAAGAATTTTAGTTTACTTAATGGCAAAATTATAAGGGATATGATTTTTAATTCACATTATAAACTATTTTAATATCTTTAATGAAATTTATAGCAACGAATTAATTTAAAAAAGTTTCAATTCATTTAATGGTAACATTTTAAGGGACATGGCTTTTTTATCTATGTTATGAATTGTTTTAATATATTTAATGAAATTTATGGCCATGGATATGAGTGAATAATATTAATGTGAGACATTATTGGCCTTAATAAGGGCATCACAAGCTATATTGAGGCATTATGAGCCTTAATATGATATTCCTTCATTAGAGGCGAAAGATTTAAAACTTTCCTATAAATAACCTTTCTTTTCTGTTATAAAATAGGCAAAACCTAAGGTTTGATAAAGAAAACCTTTTGAGAGCCATTTTAAAACTAGTAATACTTGTAGCTAGCATTGCATCAAAGAGAGAAAGACTTCATTCAATTCAATTAGAGTATTAGACCACTTATGTGGGCATTGTAAAGATATTGCCCCTTTTGAAAAATGTTTGTGATTTGTCATCCAATTCATGATGAGCACTATTTATGATTACACTATTTGAGTGTTTGTCATCAAATTGCTTATGTCTATTGGAAGTATATGTGATTTATACATGCATTGATTTATGTTTCTTTTGCATAGATCTATTAATTAGTTTTGGAAATTTTTAATTTTTCTTTATGTTTTCTACATCTGAAACCTAATAGTGGTATCAGAGTTGCTTGTGAAACCATAAATCAGATTAATTTTTGGTATATGTTTATACAATAAATATAAATTACTTTTGGATAAATATATATATATATATACATACATATGTATGAATCAATTTTAATACATCTTAATGTATATGCAATATACATGTTTGAATAATTTGGGAATAACTAATCCTGGTAGCTATAATTCGAAATCAAAATCCAAACTCGTTTGAAAAAAATAAAAAAAATTAAAAATGATGTTAAATTTTAAAGTTTAAAATAGTTTATTATTATCTTTTGTGATGTTTGCATACCTTTATGTGTTGTATGATGTATGGTGCATAAGATGGCTCTATTAAACCAATATGATTGAAATTTATTTTATGGTTATAATTTGAAATACAACATATATGTCATGCTTTTCTTTATAATCTTTTCTCACATAAATTTCTCTTGAATGTAACTCTAGATTTCTTCTATATTATATAATGTAATTGATAAACAAACCCTTAAGGCAAACTGAGATGGAGAAAAGGTTTGAAGGACATATAAGGACAACCAAGGAAGGTATTTAGAGAAGTTGCTTCACTTTAGGTTTAAAAATTAGTGCTCTTATTGGCTTAGGAAGATCTAGGTAATTAGAGTTATATTATGTCATATTTATTTTATGCTTTATTTAATGTATGTATGAGATATGCTAGATATGATGCATAAAAGTTAATAATGATGAGATCTAAAATGATTAAGTCAATTAAATCTCTCAATGTAAATATTAAGTCAATAATAATTAGTGATGCCTTTATATGCTGGATACTCGTTAAGGCTCAATCCATATAGAGTGAGTTTGCCAAAGCAAAACAACTTATTAATCTTAGTAAGATGCAATAAGATAATAATGATATTAGAATATCAATTATTGGGTTTAACTTAACTAAGCTATCTCAATTGGATTAAGAGCCTAAAGGCATGGAGTTGGACTTTAGTTTATAAGATAGACTAGAACAAATGTTATTAACCTAACTATATAAGAGTTATATATGATCAATTGACAAATGTTGCTAACTTAAATAGGTAAATCTTTAGTGATCAACTAAAACTAATTTGAGACTAAGTGAAATATGAATCTTGATTCACTAAAAAGCTTTGACGATATGATTTTTAAAATTAATAGTGATGGTTATTAATTTAAATAAAATAATGGGGGAGCATTCAATAAAAAGCCTTATTAAATGATTAAAAAATGGTACATATTTTGAATATTATGTTGTATAAATTAATAGTAAACACATCAAATAACTTAACAATATAACCAATCCTTGAGAATGATAAGTTGATTAGGATAAACTTTTTGGATTGATATAGGAATTTGAGGATAATCCTTAAACATGAGTGAAAATTGTATATCCTAGAGGAACCCATTCCTTAATAACCCAAAGTTGGTGTAGGTAAGGAAGGAAAATGCTTTCATTATAGTGAGACTACATATTAGAAGAGGAATTGTAAAGTCTACCTAGAGGATCTTTTGAAAAAGAAGGAAAGTAAGACTTTCACTTTAGGTATTTATAAGTTAATATATCTTTTTCCACATTTTAGGTATTAGATACCAAATGTAGTTCTCACATTTCTACCAATGTGTAGGAACTCAATAAGAGAAGGACTTTGGCTAAGGTGATTTACAAATTAGCAATGGAGCAAAAGTTACTACCTTAGTTGTAGGAATATATTATTTATCTTTATCCACTAGTTTGCCTATTTAGTGAAAAGATTATTATTTTATACTTGCTATATTATTTCTATTCCTTGTTTGGATAAGAAAGAATTTTCATTTTAATAAAGGATAAAAATTATTCAATTTATTTAAATGAAATATTTTGTTATAGTGCACAATTGTATAATGAACTCTATATTCTAAATCTTGAAATGAATGTGTATAACTTAAATGCTAAATGGTTCAAATCCAACAATTTGAACCTAATCTATCTCTACAATTGTCACTTAGGCTATATAAACATGAAGAGCATATCAAAGCTTTATAAAAATGGACTCTTTGGCTTGTTTAATTTTGAATCATATGAGGTGTGTGAATCTTACTTATTAGGCAAGATGACTAAAATCCTATTCAATGGACACAATGAAAAGGCTAATGATTTATTAGACTTCATACATAGTGATGTGCTTAGACCTATTAGTTCATCTAGTAGAGGTAATTTTTAATACTTCATCACATTTACTGATGATTTTAATAGATATGACTATATATGCCTTATGACACACAAATCAAAACCTTTTGAAAATTTCAAGAAATTCAAGAATGAGGTAAAACTAATTTTGTAAAAGTATTAAAACATTTTCAATCAAATTATGGTAAAGCATACTTAAGCTAATAATTTAATGATTATTTGAAAGAGTATGGTATAGTATCATAACTCACTCCACCTGAAATGCTATAATGGAATAGTGTTGTAGAGAAAAGAAATCATACCTTATAGACATGGTGCAATCTATGATGAGTCTTGTAGATTTTTCAATTTTCTTTTGCAACATTCTCTAAAGATAACTGCTTTTACACTCAAACATATCCCTTTTAAAATAATTTAAAAAACTTAATATCAAATATGGACTAGGAAACATCCTATTATGTCTTTCATAAAGATTTAGAGTTAGAAAGCCTACATAAAATATTAAGCCTTAAATAAGCTTGGATTTAAATAAGATAAATGTTATTTTGTAGGGCATCCTAAGGAAATTGGGAGATATTATTTCTATAATCCTATTGAAAGTAAAGTGTTTATCCCATGGATTAGTGTTTTTCTAGAAAAGGAGTATATTTTGAGAAAAACTAATAGGAGGAAATTTGAACTTGAAAAAGTTTAAGACTTACGAAATAACACTAACCTATAATAAAACTTGAATAAAGACCATTAAATTGTTATGGATTAGAAACCTACTCAAGTAACATAAGGCACATGTAAATTTGATAGGACATGCTATGAGCTCAAGAGATATAGATTTTTTATGATTCAATATGGCAATATTATTCATGGATTAATATAAGCCCATACATTACTAAAAAGCAATTAAAGGGGAAGATTATAAGAAGTGGCTTAAGGGTATAAGATTGAGATGAAATCTATATATGCCAACCAAATATGGACTTTGGTTGACTCACTTGAAAGGGTAAAACTTGTTAAGTGCACGTGGGTTTTCAAAAAGAAAATTGCTATAAATAGCAACATATAAACCTTTAAAGGGTAATTAGTCACTAAAGATTTTAGGTAAATTCATAGTATGGATTATGGTGAGACATATCTCGTAGTTTTCAAGTTTAAATCAATTTACATTTAGTTGCTTTTATAGCTTTTTATGATTACAAAATCTAACAAATATATATCAAAACTATCTTCCTTAATGAGAAGCTTTTTGGGAATGTGTACATGATACATCTTAAGGGTTTTGTTATTCTTAAAAATGCTGGAAAGGTATGTAAGCTACATAATCCATTTATGGATTGAAGTAAGCTTCACAGAGCCAGAATGTTTATTTTGATAATACAGTCAAAGAGTTTTGTTTGATTAAAAATGAAGATGAATCTTATGCTTATAAAAGGATTAATAAGAGTATAGTTAGTTTTCTTTTGTCGTATGTGGATGATAAACTACTCATAAAAAAAGACATCCTTACATTATAGGTTGTAAGGACATGGTTAAGAAATTATTTTTTGATAAAAGACTTGGGTGAAGCTATCTATGTACTATGTATCGAGATCTATAAAGATAGATTATGAAAATTGCTCAATTAAGTCAAAGTACATATATTAACAAAGTTCTACTATAGTTTAGCATGAAAGAATCTAAAAAAGGATATTTACTCATGTCACATTGTATAAGTTTGTCTAAAGCTCAATATCCTATGATCAATATTTTAATACTCAAACCAACCAATCTGGTTTAACTGGTCAAACTAACATCTAGGTGTAAAAACAAATTAGACGTACCTATAAACTCGAATTAGAGAAAAATCAAGATTCACCTGCTCAAACTTAGTAAAAAATTAGTCAAATTAATTTTTTATTTAACACATTTCATTTTTTTTAAGTTTTGGACTTAAACTAGACTTGGACCAAGTCCAACATAAAGTTCAAATTTCAAAATAAATAAAAAATAAAACCTAAATATTAAAAAAAAGACTAAAATATAATCAATTAAATCACTCAATTTGATAAATTGAACTAATTCCATCTTCACCTTGCCATTTTATTAGGTTGGATTCTAAAACATTGGCCATGACACAAGATAAGTAGGATTGTATGAATAAGATTCCATATGCATTAACGATTGGATCTATCATGTATGTCATATTATGTACATGTCCTAATGTTTTATATGTTTTAAGCATGACGAGTAAGTATCAGTTAAATCCTTATAAGTGTTAAAGCATTATTGTTAAGAATATCTTTAAGTACTTAAGAAAGATTAAGGATCCATTTTTGAAATATGGAGGTGAATAAAAACTGGTCATAAAAAGTTACACTAATGCCAATTTTTAGTTTGATAAGGATAATTTTGTATCATAATCAAGTTATGCATTTTACTTAAATAGTAGTGTTATAAGCTAGAAGAGTTTGAAATAAGAAACAATGGTAGATTTGACCACAGAAGTTGAGTATATTACTGCTTTTGGTGTAGCTAAAAATGTTATTTAAATTAAGAAGTTTATTACTAAACTTAACATTGTTTCTAGCATTTTAAACCTTTTGAACCTCTGTTATGGTAACAATGGCCATTGCATAGGCTTAGAACCTATATCTCATCAGCGAGGCAAGCATATATTTCAACGCTTCCTTCTCATCCATGAAATTATTAATAAGGGAAATATGAAGATATGTAAAGTACCAAAACATAGGGCAAAAATAAAAAATATTGAATGAATGCATAAGTTACTTGAGGAAGTAGACGAGAATAAGCACAAAAAAGAAGACTCCACTTGCTAAAAAAGTAAGACTGTGGTTTTCCAAAGAAAGCTCAAGAAAGTGATGAAAAGTGCTAGAAAATAAGAATGGAACAGGTGAATAAAATTTATATATTATCCAATCTAATAGGCACAACCTAAGAAGTATATAATTGATGCATAGAAATAAAGTAATACTTTCATGATGGATGGCATAATCAATAACCAAATGAAAATCGTAGTCAACTATCATCAAAAGACACATGGATATTTGCACTATCATCATGATTTATGCACAAAGTAGTAGAGATAATAAAGGAATTGATGGCCTATTACCTAAGGAATGGTATTAACATAAAGACAAATTTAAAATGATATGAGAAAAATAGATTGGCAATGAACCCCAAATATTGCTTGACATATGCCCATTAAATAAATGAAAAGATAGGGCAAATGATATCATCAAAATTGGCTAAATGGCCTAAGCTCAATAATCATATTAATTAACTTAAAAAATATTAGGATTATCCCTAACCTAAGTTGACATTATCTATGTTAGTCAAACGAACTAACCTAATATACTTAACTTTACATGGAATTAACCATACTAGCATAAGGCCTTAATGTTTCCTCTAAATTAAATTAGTTCAACTTCTAAACAAGCTCAATTGGCATAAGACACCTTATTGTGCACACTACTTATGTTAAAATCACACTAGAATAAATGAATATTCACACTTTTGAATTAGCTCAGCATTCATATTCTCTTAAACTACTAAACCCACGTGTACATTCCTTAGTAGCTTCTTATATCACATTGAATATCATCCTCAGACCTTATAGAGGCCTATATAAGGCCAATATATGAGCTTTTCTTCTTCAAGTTATTTCTCTTATAGTTATTCTTTTTAACTGACCTAAGCATCGAAATATACTTGGTAGAGATTCCCTCCACTATATGCATTTGACATTTGTTTTACAAAAAACTTACACCATAAATATTGAAATTAAAAAAGCTTTAGATTATTTCCCATTTATTTTATGAAACATTACAACTTCTTTTTAGAAAGAAGTTACATATTAAAATTAATTAGAACACAATTATTGAGGTTAATTTGAATTTTGACATCATTTTCCAAAATTTGGACATCTAAGATTTTTCTTCTTATAATTACAAAAGTAATAATCCATTTAATATAAACACGCAAAATTAAGGATTTAAACCCACGATATGAGGAGTATAAAACCTTTAATACAAATCAAATGTCATTGCACTAGTAAAGATTTTAGTGGACACTTAAGATGTTTTATTTATGCTACATGTTCCTTTTGCAACTCAAGATCATTTGATGCTTTAGTGATACAAAGTTTTATTCTTCATATGTTCAACATGAAACAACTCTTATCTCTAGTTTAAAATTATAAAAAAAATTAAAATTCAGATAATTTGAAATTAGATTTATATATAATTTTATATAGTAATTGAGTAATTTTATAGAAAGTTTCACTTCTGAAAAGATTAATTGCTTTCATTGTTGAATTGTTTTTTCTTAAATCTCAAAGCAAGTGAGTCAAAATAAAAAAAAATATAAATCTCAATACATCAAAAACAATCCAACAATAAAAATGCAATTGATATTTTATCATTTTAAATGGCTCCAAATAAGAAGTTGATAAATCGAATTTTTGTAAATTGAAAACAATGGAATAAATTCTTGAAACTATGAGTTCACTACTTGAAAAAGAAAAAAACTTCAACTTAGTTTTGATATCAAGACATATTATTAATTTTTTAGGGTTTACATTAATACTTATAAGGTTGGAATTTTAATTTTGGATCTTCCATACTTTATAAAGTATTGTTATTAATGTCAATATAAATTTAAGAATCTAATTAAGTGACCATTTTGATTAAGGGCTTAATTTAGTGCTCAGTCTTAAATGTGATATAATTGGGTAGGGGTCCTTTGATGGATATAATCAATGAATTGTTATATTATGGGTTTCTACCTTTCTAACTTTATCACTATGAGAATTCATCCCACTATAATTCAGATAAAGTTTTTCAAGTGAGGGTCTTGCAGAGGAAGTGACTCCCTATCACCATCTTTTCTTTATGTTATTTTAGTTAAATTCTAAGCGAGCAAAAATATTTAATTGGAGACGCAATTTGAATAATTTGATGATTGATTGAGCAGTTGAAATCATGAATTAGACGAAGGACATTTTTAAGTTGGGTATTCAATCTAACTCTTATTTTCTTTTCTACCCAAATATTCTAGAAAGACTAAATTTGACACTGATCATTATATCATGCTACGATAACTGATAGGATCCGGGAAATTGTTAAATTCTAATTTCATTTTTTCAACATGTAAATCATCTAAAATTTTAAAATAATTGACACAGACTACGACATGAATCATCAAACATACTAAACCTTACTTATTAAGAGACAAACCAAAAATTCAATTCAAGCACTTCAATGGGTATAAGATTATTTCCTAGCTAGATGATCAACTTCCGAAACTCCAAACTCTGTAGAGACTTTTCGATCTTATTTATGGTGGGTGATCAATTTTACTGTGCCCTTCAAGTTTCAACAATCTGGGGATGACGGATCCACGTATATTTTAATAGAGGCATGTATTTTCATTGGTCTTTCTAAGATTTACTGTGATATTATGGTTTTATTTAATGCAATTAACTGATAATTTCATGGATGGTTAATAAATTAGTTAATATGTGATAACTAATAAAATAATTAATTATCTTAGAACTGTGCGATAAAATCAGTTATTAAATTAATTGAAAATTTTAAAATAACATAAAAAGTATATTAATATGAATAGATAAATTAATTAAATTAATTTATATTTATTTTGAGATTAAATTATATTCATACAATTAAAATATTCAAAATAAAAATATAATTACCTAAAATTTAATTAATGATGTTTGTGACATTACATTTTTATTTATTTAATTTTAATTTAGTTATTATTCAAGTAATAATATAATAAACTAAAATTAATTAATTATATTTTTTGATATTATATATTTATTTAAATTTAATTAATAAAGATATGATTCTTTTTTTAGTTCAAATTAATATATATGTATATATATATATATATATATATATATATATATATATATATATATATATATATATATATATATATATGCATTTCATGTTTCAAAAATAAATATTATCAAAAAAATTATTAAAAGGTTAATATAATTTGTATAGTTAAAAAATCATAATTAGAAATATAAAAATATACACATATCTAGATAAAAATATTACTTTTATTTCCTAAATTTTCTATAAAAATCTTCTATTTAATTAAAAGTTTAATATAAGATATTAACCAACAATCAAATAAAAAAATTAAAGCCTAAGAGATAAGATGTTCAATCTCATTAAATCCACATATTTAAAAATTAATTTAAAAGTATAATGGTAACTGCCAATAAATACACTGCAACTTATCATACTTGAGTATTATAATGATTTACTATATGGGCATACATAAATATTTCATTAGGAATATAAAATATATATTAAAATAAAAAATAATTATTTTACATTTTACAAATATTTTACCCTGAAATGATTTTAAATCTGGTGTGTTTGTAATGTCAATTAATAAGAATGTAAGTAAAACTATAAAATTAACAATTTAAAGTTCAATATAATTTAAAATATAGTGAGAAATATATTGTAATAATTACTAAATTTAATTAATAGTACGAAGGGATAGTATTATAAGTAAAATACTTAAAAAATATATAATTATAATATAAAATTTAAATATATATAATCTGTACATTAAATTAATTTTAGTAAAATAAATTGGAAACAAATATAAAATATATGAGAGAATTATAATTATAATAATATTAAATAAATATGCAAGAACATTATAATGATTTACAATACAGGCATATATAAATAATTTATTAAGACTATAAAATATATTTAAATAAATATAAATAATTATAATATTTTTAAGATAAGTATCAAGGATGGTTATTAGTAAATATTAATATTTTTCATTTATTTAAAATGGAATAAAAAATAAATAATTTTATTTTATTAAATTTAAAAAGAAAGTAAGTTAATCGAACAAAATATGAAAATAGTAGACATCTCGTCAAATGTAGTTTGATATGAATTTTTTTGAGGTTGTGTTGGAAGGAAATTTTGCAAGTGTAAAAGTTTTAAAAAAAGATAGTATAATTAAATTTAATTAACAATATGAAATGATAGTATAGTAAATAAAATATTTTAAGAATATAATTATAGTATAAAATTTAAATATATATTTTCTTTACCATAAATTAATTTTAGTGAAACAAATTAGAAACAAATATAAAACATATGCTTGTCTAAGCATTATAATTATAATAATATTAGGTAAATATGTAAAAGTACTATAATAATTTACAATATGGTTATATACAAATAATTCATTAAGAATATAAAATATGTTTGAATAAAAAATAATTAATTATAATATTTTTGAGATAAATATTAAATATGATTAATTAGTATATTATGAAATTTTTTATTTATTTAAAAATGGGTAAAAATTAAATAATTATAATATATCAAATTTAGATAGAAAGTAAATTAATTAAATAAAATATGAAAATGATAAATATTATATTAAATGCTCTTTTGACATGAATTTTTTTAGAGGTTGTTTTGAGAGAAGAATATTTTGTTTTGGGAGGACAATTTGTAGGTAGAAGAGTTTTAGAAAAAGATATAAGTTCCATTTTGCATAACAAATAAGTTAACTTATAACTTATTGACCTAGTCAATAAACTATAAGTTAACTTATAAAAGTGTTTCTTACACTAACGTATAAGTTACTTTAAATAGTTTATAAGTTCTAATTTAATAAATTACCTAGAATAACTTATAACCTAAAGTAACTTGTAACTTATAAGTTACTATATAAATAATATCATAAAATATAATTAATTATATTTTTATAATAAATAATAAAATAAAAATTATATAAGTAAATAAATATATAAGTTTATAAAATATAATTAATTAAATATTAAATATTATATTTTTACTTTAACATTTTTAATTATGTTAATATAATTTAATTTTTAGATAAATATAAATTATTTTAATTATATATATTTTTATTAATATATTCTTTTCTATCATTTCACAATTTCAGCTAGTTTTAACAGTTAATTTACAAAACAAACTTCAGTGAGTTTATCAATTATTTGCGTGAAATACAGCCATTGAATATAGCTATCAAATATTCATTTACATGATTAAGATATATAGAGGTGTCAAAATGGGTTGGGTTTAACGGGTTGGCTTGATATTGGTATAATTTTGCCTAGCCTGGGACTGGGGCTGAGACTGGTACGGAAAATGATAACAGTGGCCCGATCTGGTAAGGGACTGGGACTGGTTAGCCCGACTTAGTAAGAGATTGGAACTGGTAAGTGTTAACTCCTTAGATTATTGAGTTAACCCATTAACCTGATAATAGTAGTAAATAATAAAAAATTAATTTATTATTACATGTTTAATTTTTATATAGATATTAAAATAATAATTTTGATATATTAAAATTAAATTTTAATATATATAATATTAAAATTATATATATATGAGCAATATTAAATAATTTTTAATGTTAAAATTAATGAATTTATATATTTAATATTGTCAATATATATTATATAAATTTATCAAAATAAATAATTATATTAAAATTTAAATTAATACTTTAATATTAAAAATGTAAATTATTTAAAAATTTTAAATAAATAATTTTGATATTAATTTTAAATATATTTAATTTTTATATATATATTAAAATAATAGTTTTTGTATATTAAAATTAAACTTTGATATATATAATATTAAAATTAATAAATTTATATATTTAATATTATCAATATATATTATATAAATTTATCAAAATAAATAATTATATTAAAATTTAAAATAATAATTATTTGAAAATTTTAAATAAATAATTTTGGTATTAATTTTAAATATATTATATACATATATATAATATAATACATTATTATATATTTTTATTATTATATAAAAATTATTATAATTATTTTTATTAATATATTTTATAAATAATTATTTATTTATATATATTTGATTATATATAAATTATTAAATATATTTATTTTTATATAATACTTTGGCATTGATCAATATATATTTAATAATATATATTTATTTTATTAAATAAATTATATATATTATTATATATTTATATATTTATATATAACAAAATAAAATTTATTTTAATATTTATATAATATATTTATTTTTATATAATACTTTGGCCTTAATCAATATATATTTAATAATATATATTTATTTTATTAAATAAAATGAATATATAATATAAAATTATTATTCAATATAAAATTTAAATTATTTTATTGAATGTATATATTATTAAATGCAAATTCACACATTTATTAAATCTTAATCATATATATTTATTTTATTAAATATATATTTAATAATATGTATTTATTTTCATATATAATATATATGACTCATTGATATAAATAATAAAATTTTAAGTCATAATAATAATATATAATTATATTTAATAAATAATAATATATTTTAATTAATTAATGATATAAAATTAATAAAAAATAAAAAATTAATATGATAATAATAATAAAATGTAACGGATTATAAAAACCCGTCTGAACCTGCCTGATAAATGTCGACTTGGGATTGGGATTGGGACTGGTACTGTAACAACCCAATCTGGGCCTGACTTGGTGAAAAAGCAGCCTAGCCTAAGATTGATTCGACATATAGTTTTTGCCTAGTAGAGTTGGATTAACCCATTTTTATAGGTCTAGATATATGTTGTTATTTGATTAAAAGAAGATGGATAATTTTAGAAAAAATTTAAAAAATTACTAACTTATAAGTTATAAGTTACTTTATAAAACTTATTAAATATGATTTTTTTAAATAAATTATTATACTAAACACTTCTAAAAGTTAACTTATAACTTATTAATTAAGTTAATAAATTATAAGGTAATTTATTTATTGAAACACACACTAAATATAATATCTAAAGTATCATATTGAATTTTAATTTTTACTCTCATAGAAAAAATTGAAACACGCAACAACTAGTCCTCCGGAAAAATACATAAAATCCCTCTAAAATTTGTTTTAATATCAAATTTGGTACATAAATTTTAAAATTCTACAAATCACCCTTGAACATTTTTGTTAAGCAAAAAACACAACTTTTCAATTTATATTACACACCAATTTATATTGCATCAATAATTTAATGTGAAGTTATCATATTTTAATTATTATAAAATTATAATTTTTCATTAAAAATATAAAATTTATAAAAAATGTTTTACCAATTTGGTTCATCGATTTTGATTAGTTTATATTGCTTTTAATCAATTTACACCGATTTGTATATATTTCTAATTTAATAGAGATAAGCCGACCAACTTACTAACCAATTCATCGATTCATAGATTAACTAGCCAGTTCGATTCAATTTTTAAAATTATAATTTTTAAAATTATAATTTAAAGAGCTAATGAAGTTCATTGTTTATTCATAGTGCTTGAATGAAATATCTACTTAGTTTTAGGCTTTGTTTCGTGTAAATAATTGATAAATTAGCTGATAACTGATAAATTAGTTAATAATTGATAAATTAATTGATAACTGATAATTGATAACTAATAGCTCATAAACTACCTAATTGTTTAGAAAGTGTTTTACAAAATTAACTATTAAACTAGTTGAAATTGTAAAATAACATAAAAGGATATATTAATAGAAATAAATATATAATTAAAATAATACATATTTATGTAAAAATTAAATTATATTAAAATAATTAAAAATTTTAAAATAAAAATATAATATTTAATATTTAATTAATTATATTTTATAAAATTAATATTTATTAACTTACATAATTTTTATTTTATTATTATTTTTAATAAAATTATAATTATTTAAAATATAATTAATTATATTTTATGATATTATTTATTTACATACATATTTTTATATATTCATAATTTAAAATTAGGATATATTTATATTAAAATTAATTTAATTTTGTTTTATGAAAAGAATATTTAAATTTATATTATAAAAAATAAAAAAAAATTTAAAAAAAAATTTATTAAATTAAAATTTATTTTTTTAATAAATTAATATATAAAAATATTTTTAAAAATTAATTTATAACTTATTAATTAAATTAATAAATTATAAATTTATTTATTTATTGTCCGAAGCGAAAACTTGGAAGGCTCATGCCGAGCTCTCATGTAATTCTTTCAAAGGACGATGCTGGTTAGCCACGTCAATACCATAGATTTTCTCGGACCATTTGAAAAGCAGAGAAAATTTATCATTAGGCAGCAACTCTACTCCAGCTTTTTTGGCAATTTCTTGGGATTTTCCATACTAGCAGTGGAGTCAGGATTTGAGAGTTGATAGGGGTAAACGTATTTCAAAATTTCAATAGGGGTAAAATTTACAATTTAGTGAAAATATTTTGAATTAAATATATAATTTTATATAAAATTTTATTTAAGTCAGTGGAGACACGTATCACCGCTAGAAAACATATATCCCCACCACTTTCAAAACTAAAACGGAATAATTGTAACAACTATGTCAAATAATTAAAGGCATCAACTCCAAAGAATTCCTTTTCCTTCAGCTCATTCTCTAGTATTTTCATTTGTTCATGAAACTCTGCCATGGCCGTTTCCTTTTCATTCTTTGAGCCAAACATGGCCTTCCATACGGTAAAAATTACTTGCAAAACTTTAACAATAATGTTATTGTGGTATTAATCTAATCTAAGTACAATTCAACCGGACTTATATGCTCATGAACTGAAAAAATCAACCTTTTCATCTACAGATTTAGCCCAGAAGCGGGACTTGGCTCTGACATAAGGATCTTGAGGCAACAAGAGATTGTGTTTGCAAGTCTCATCTATGCATTCGAGAGTTGAAAGTGATTTTGGGATTGGATTCTCATTGCGGACGAAGACAGGGATTTTCTGATGAAATGGGTTGACTCAAGGAGAAAGGAACTCTTGTTATTGAGGTTTTCTTCAATGTATTCATATTGTATCCCTTTAGCTTCAGAGCCAATTCAATTCTGCCAGAAAAAAAGTTTGCCCGCATACCGAAAGGTTCACTTTCTTGTCATTCACCCATAACTTGGCTTCCCATTCCCTAAACCAGACACCATCCCAAACTCCATTTTTATTCATCGCTCTGTTTTTTGCTTTCTTTCTGGTAAGAAATTACCAGGAGATTTCTTCATTTCGAAAGGCTATCTCCAACGGATTTATTTTTATATGAATTCAAATCTCTGACATTCACTATGATTAATCAAGGGTTATTGGGTTATTGAAGTTGTTGTGTTCGCAGTTTCTGTAAGCGTAATAAAGAAGAAAGGCTTCTACATACCTCATCACGAGCAGGAGAGAGAGAAAATATGGCATGTCTTCCTCATGTGCCGCCTAACATTTTCATTTTTTTTCATCGAAGTTTAGGGGATGATTTGTCGGATTTTGAAGTCCGTATACCAAGTTTGACATTCATGCAAATTTTAAGGAGGGTTTTATGCATTTTCGCCTTATTTCTTTAGCCATTGTAGTTCATAATTGGAAACAAGTCATAATAAGGCCTCACTATCCTTAATAGGTTTGGTGATATCTTCTTAGTCCCTCTATTTTGTTATAACAACTGATTACAAAAATATTATGACCTAAAATAACATATAGAATAAATACATCTAGAAAGGATAAATTATGCAAGATTTCATTTTTTTTGGGAACAATAATCAAGAATACTTAATGACAGTCCTGCAACAATTTTAGAAAAATAAAAATAAGGATTTCAAAAAATCAGTTAGATTATTAGATAAAAAATGGTATGGATATATGATTAATTAGTTATATATACTAATGAAATACATTTAACATGATTTTGAAATAAAAAGAAGTTTAAATTTGATCCGGACAATATTAAATATTTTACATTATCAATAAATAAAAGGCGAGGAAGATACATTAAAGATGTAAAAATAATTAAGAAATTTTAACCACAACAAAAAATTTTAATAATTTTTTATTAACATAATAATACATGATTAAGTAATAATGTAAAGATGATTTATATTAACAAAGAATTAAACTTAAATCCAACAAAAAACCACGTCAACAACAATTGTATACTGTAATTATATTTTTAAAAAATTGTAATAGTTACATTTTCACATATAGTATGATTTAAGATTAAATATTAATTATAATTTTTTGTTTTTTTAATTTTAAACCTTATTTGGCATAAATTCTTTTTAGAATTGACTTCATTTCAATTTAACAGAAATGACTTCAATTCATTTACAAATAGATTTTATTTTTTGAAAATTTTGTCAAAAATACTATTTTTAATTTATTTGTAAATAAATTATTTTATTTTAAATACATTAAAATATATGAAATTCAAGTAAAAAATAAATTTTGATAGTATCATAGTACATATAATGCTAGAAAGAGAGTAAAACTTTTATATAAAATATTTTTCTGATTAAATTAAATAGATTTTAGTAAAATCCTTACTAGATTGGATAGATTTCATAATGATAAAAATATAAGTAAAATAAAAATTACAAATGAAATGAAATGAAATAAATTTTTTAATAAATTGCATCGTGATGCCACTTTCTAAACTTTTTTTAAAAAAGGAGTTAGCACTAATTTTTATTTCAAAGAGGTGTCAGTTTTATAAATTATTAATATTATATTTCTAAAATACCTTTTTTTTAAACATGAGAATGTAGTTGTAAATTAAGAATTTCGGAAAGATATAATTCCTTGAATTTGTTAACTAAATTTTATATATAACCACTCATTTTCATTTATTTTTCTATAATCTTTATATAGAAAATAAGAAAATTTAGGTTTGGTGGAATCCACTTAGCAAAAAATATATAGATTGAATTCAAAACTTTAAACGATCATAACTTTATCTTTAATTATCCATTTTAGACAATTTTTTTATTTCATGTAATTTTTTGAGATCTACGTGTTTGCAAAATGCCTTTGCATTTTGCTTGCTCTGGTTGGTAAAAAAAATTTTTTTCAATAACTTTTCTTAATTTTTCTTTATTTTCTTATTTTTTTTAAACTTTGATCTTATTTTTATCAATTTAAATTTATTCAAATCTCATATTAAACTTTTATTCCCTAACTTTTTTGGTATCTAATAGCATTATAATAATTTTTTAATAAAAAATATTAATAAATAATATATTACTATTTATAAACTAAATAATAACGTGTTATTATTTCATTCCAAAATAGTAATATGAAATAATAACATATTACTATTTTATTTTAAAATAGTAATACTAATAAAAAATTTAAAATAAATAGATAAATCAAGTCTAATTAAAAATTAAATTATTAAATAACAATATGTTACTGTTTGTTCTCCAGACAGTAACATGTTACTATTTCATTTCAAAATAATAACATTAACCAAGAAATTTCTAAATAAATAAATAAATCAAGTCTAATTAATAATCAAACTGTTAAAGAAGAGGATGTTACTATTTCATATCAAAATAATAACATATTACTATTTCATTTTAAAATAGTAATAACAACTAAAAATTTTAAATAAATAGATAAATTAAATTTAATTAATAATTAAATTATTAAAGAAAAGGATGTTATTATTTGTTCTCTAGATAGTAATTTATTCAGAATTATTTTAACTAAAAATTTATTTTAATTCTTAAAAAATTAAATTTTTATTAATTTTATTCAAATTTAAATTTTACATTAATTTAATTTTTATAAAATTAAAAAATTTTTAATTTTAATATCTAGTAAAAGAGGTTTTTGTTTTGGTACTTTTAATTTTTTTGAAGTGCACTGTAAAGGTGTAGCTTTGTCTTTTAGGTATTGTGCTAATTTTTGGTATACAAGTGTACTTAAATAAAAAAAAATGAGTTTGGGGTACTTTGTTGCAATAAATTGCAACAAATGACACTATCTTGATTTTTCTTCTAATTTTTTTTACTTAGATCTAAACACTATTTTTACAATAAATTTATTTAAAAATAAAATGAAATCTTATTTTTGTTCTGTTAAACAAGGGTTAAAGGAACTAAAAGGAATTAATTATGTGAGGTTTCATTCTCTTTGAACAAAAATCAATAATACTTAGTGAAGACCAATTGAAAAAAAAGGATTCGAAAAAATCAATTAAATGATTAGATTAAAAAAAAGGTTTGGATATATGATTACCTAGTTACATAGACAAATAAAATACATTTAACATGACTTTGAAATAAAGAGTTTAACTTTGATGCATGATAATATAAAATGTTTTACATTATTCATAAATGAGAGAAAAATATATTATTAAAGAAGTAAAAATAATTAAGAAATTTTGACTACAATAAAAGAATTTTAATAATTTTTTATTGATATGATAATAAATGAATAAGTAATAATATAAAAATAGTTTATACCAACAATAAATTAAATTTTAGCAAATGCTAACCATAACTTTGGGTTATGCATAAGAATCAATAAATACCCCTCATTAATTGTTATTTCTAATTTTTAAGAGAATCTTATGAATAGTATTAATTAATAATTTAATTTTTAAATACATATAAAAATATTATAATTATTATTAATTATCATTATTCCATACAATTCTCTTGAAAATTTAAAATAACAATAAATGAAGGGCATTTACTAATTCTTATGCATAGCCTTTATCCCATGTTTGGAGGTAAAAAGAAAAAGTATGGAAAGAAAATAGTTTGAAAAAAATAGTGGAAAGAAAATATATTAAAAAAATATTTTTTTCACTTTGGAGTATAGAAAATAGGTACAAATAAATAATAAAAATATTAATTTTATTTAATTTAATTAAAAAATAAAAAATAAAAGAAATAATCTATTAAATAACAAATTGCTCATACTTCAAGTCAATAAAATTATTTAATAAGCTTCACAGAAAGGTAGTTTTGTAATTATAAAGTTTTCTACATTCTTTCACACTTATTTAGTGAAAAAATATTTTGCTGATTCTAGAGGTACTTTTTCAACTTTTTTTTTTCACCTTATGTTTTCTATAAGTATGAACTTTCATGCCCTAACACACACATAGGGTAAATTACCCTGTCATATTGTCTAATTGCACACTATTTAATGAGTTGACTAAAGAAAAATAGAGAAATTATGTTTAAGTCTTAGAAAAATATGATAATTATTAAATTATCCTATTTAAAAAAATGAGGTTATTTATAAAATAACCTAGTAATGAAAATTAAAGTTGAGTATTGATAAATTTTATTGGCTTGTTAATACAATGTTTCTAAATTAAAAATATAATGGCGTAGGATAGTAAGATAAATGTTAATTTGTAGTGAGTTAATTGATGATTTCAATAAATTTATCTTTTATAATAGTTGTGATATTATTCTTTTACATTGTTTTTAGAACAAATATATATTCATGGTAGAGTATTCTTTAAAAGAAAAAATCCTTCACCAAATTATTCAATTATATATTAATTGAATTAGTTAATTTTATATCTTATTAATACAAGTTTTTTAAAATTAAAATTAAATATATTTAAAATTTATCAATATTTTCTTTATATTAATTTTAATATTACATTTCAAATTAAATATACATTAACTCAAATTTTATTGAGAGTTCATAATTCACGCATTATTTTTTTCTTTTTTATTTATATCATTGTTTCTTTTCTTCACTCGTATTATAATTACAATCTAGACATCATTGAATATAATAGATATAACAAATTATTTTTATTATAAAAATATTTATAAACACTTAAGGATTTTATTTAATTGAATTAATTTATTACATATTTTATTTTTAACTCCTATTACTTTTCAATTAAGGCACTATTTATTTTTTTACTTCATTGTATATTTTACTTTGGTTCTCTCTCTCTCTCTATATATATATATATTTACTTCTCGTATTTATAACTCAAATGTTAATATTACAAAACCTTAAACTTATATGCTAAAAATATTAAATAATATATTTTCTTTTTATTACAAAATCTTTAAATAAGTTAAAAATATTATTTAGTTAAATTAATTATATATTTTATTTTTAATTCTTATCATTTTATTAGTGATGTATCATCTCCTCTTTCTATTTACTACTTTGCATATGTTTTCTGTAATTTTCCATTTTTATATCCACTTCGGCTGTTTATGGATTAGATGTTATTATCATTAAATAATATAAATACAGCATAAAATATTTTTATTTTTATTTTTAAATATTTTAAATGAATTAATGCTTTAATATAGAAATTATAAATTGAATGAATTAAATTACATACTCTATTTTTAATAAACATATTTAAGAAAATAAAATCAAATATTTATTTAAAATTTTTTAATTTTATATATTAATTCTCACATGATATATTTCAAATTAATTATACAATAATTAATATTTTGTTATAGTTTTATAACTCATACATTGCTTCTCTCTTTCTTGACAACTCATTATATATTTTTCTTTTTTTATCTACTCATATTATTTATAACTCAAATACCATCAAGCAGTATTTATATAATATGACATATTTTTATTATAAAAATATTATAAATAAGTTAAAATTTTTATTTAATTAAATGTATTGAATACATAATCTATTTTCAACTCTTATTATTTAATAACTAACACAATGTCTCTTTTCTTATTATTTACTTCAAACATGTTTATTCTTTTTCATATATATACTCATATTATTTATAACTCAAATACTAATATTATTAGATAATATGATATAAAAAGAAAAATAAAATGCTTTTATTTTTTGATATATTTAATTCACTTAAAAAATTATTTATTTGGATATTATTTAATTTAGATAAAAGTTGAATAATTTGTGATTTGTAAACATATAGTAATGTTGGTTTCTACTCTGATAAAGTTGATATTATTGTATAAGAAGCTAATTTTGTAATGGTCTCCATCAAAGAAGTAAGCTTGCTCCCATTTCCCTTGTGGCTATTTGTCTGATATGCTTTTCAAGAATTGCTGATTCAATCAGCTTTATAATTTGAACTAGTTTGTAAACTTTTACAAATGGATTATAAATTAATTTTTATTGAAATTAAATATTATTAATATAAATAAATTTTAATTTATTTTTATATTATAAAATAAAATCATCATAATAATATTAAAATTTAATTAATCATATTTATTATAATAATAAATTTAGATTTGTAAATTATAATTTATTAATATGTATGTTACTTTCTCTGAAATAAAAATATGAAAAATAAATTGATTTTATTTCTATGTATAAGTTCTACATAAGATAAAAAGATAAAATTAGATCTCAATTTTAAGACTTTTAAATAATAAAATAATGTAATTAGTTCATATTTTTACTTGAAAGATTTGATTTATTTTCAAAGACATACTAGTGAAAAATAAATAAATTTTTTTAATTAATATATATTTAATTTAAAATATAGAATTTAAAAATGTTATGAAGAAAATGTTGGCAATAAATAAGTAAATTTAGTTTCAATAAGTTTCTAATTAAAAATAGGCTATTTTAAAAATTAATTCAATTAATATTTTTATACACCACTAAATGAATAAAAATTGATACCAATTTTAAAATATTTTTATTAAAAAAATGAAATATGTAATCAATTCATATATATATATATATATGAAAGGTTTGACATATTTTTTACGATATCTTAATCTTAATCTCAATAAAAAATAAATCAATTCTCTATATATTAAAGCTTTGGTGAAATCCTAATTGATTACAATAAGTTTACATTGTAATACAATATTTAAAAATTGATATTGAATAAATGGGCAACTAAATAAATAAAAAGAATTGAAATAATGTATGAATTATAAAATAATGATAATTAAAGATAGAAATATTGTAATTACCAAAAAAAGATAAAAATATTATCCACTAATTAAATTTAAATCTTTAACCTATTTAAAATTCTTTTTTTATAAAAGGAAAATATAGCCTCTATGTCTATAATACTTATTGATATTAATGACTAAGTGGTAAATAGGAAGAAGCATGAAAAAAGTAAAAAAGACAAAGAAAAAGAAAAGCATACAATGAAATAAATAAATAAAAGAGAAATAATGTATAAATTATGAAGTAGTAAGAGCTGAAAAATAAAAAAATAATTAGATAATCTAATTAAATTAAAAATTTTACTTATACAATACTTATATAAAATATTTTTATGATAAAAATAACATATATTATATCATATCTATATGTTAGCATGTAAGGTATGAATGTTTTTGTATTGTGGTTATATTACTTTAATGATGAATTTGAAATAAAAAAAAGGAAATAAAGGATTGAAAAATAGGAAAAAAAGAAAGAAAAAAGATGAAGAAAATAAAAATGCAAGTGAAGTGTTGATTAGGTGAGAAAAGAGATGGTAATTAAGAAAGCATCTATTAAAAAATGGAAAATTAGAGTCAAATAGATAGATTTATTTAATTATTTAATAGATGTGATGGGTTTTTGTTATAAAATCAACGAATTGAAATGTTAAAATGGGATGTGAAGAAGCTTTTGCTGGTTACCCACGATCAATTTAACTAAATTTCTTTACCAAGGCTATATACCTCACCTCTCCACTAAGTCATATAAGTCTACACCCTTTTTATAGTATCTAAATAGTAGAAAATGTATTTTCAATCCTTTTTCATTCCAAATCTTTTCTTTCTATAGATCCAAACAAAGGGTTAGGGTTATGATCAAGAAATCCTTAAATTTAAATCCAATAAAAAATGACGTAAAGACAATTGTATGTCGTAATTATATTTTAAAAAAATTGTAGTAATTACATTTTTGCATATAAATATGATTTAAGATCAAATATTAATTACAATAATATGTTATAATTTTTGTTTTTTTTCAAATATATGCCTCCACCAACCTCCGGTCCTTGCTCTGCTACTAAAATATAGGATAATGTAACAAGACCATAAGTCGTATTATTTAAATTGTTTGATTACATTTTTTTTGTTGATTTGTTTGATTATATTTACCCATTTTCAAGAAGGGTTTAAATTTCATTCATGAAAAGTGTAAAATATCATACACTATTAGTAAATATCATTAAAAAATAATAATTAAATTTTTTTAACAATAATAAAAAATTTAATAATTTTCTATTGAAATGATAATACATAATTAGATAAAAATATACAATTAATTTACAACAATTGAAATTTAAAACCTTTCAAGAACGCTGATAATTAGAAGTATCAAAACAAGTTAGGTCTAATAGTTAGAAGTATCAAAACAAGTTAGGTCTAATAGGTTAATCTAGAATTGATATAGTCTTGCCTAATTTGCGATTGGAACTATTACAAAAAATAATAATAGAGGCATGACCTAATAAAGATTAGAATTAGTTAATTTGACTTAATAAAGAATTGGAACTAATAAATATTAAGCTGTTAAATTATTAGATTAAATTGTTAGCATAATAATATTAATAAATAATAAATAATTAATTTATTATATATATATTAAAATTATAATTATAATTTTGGTATATTAAAACTATACTTTAGTATATATGATATTAAAATAATATATATAAGTAATATTATATAATTTTTAATATTAAAATTAATAAATTTATAGATTTAATATTATTAATATATATCACATAAGTTTGTCAAAATAAATAATTATATTAAAAAATTAATATTAATATTAAAAATTTTATATATTTAATGTTGTCAATATAGTACACAAAATTTTTTAAAAAATAATTGCATTAAAATTAAAAATAATATAAATTATGTAAGAAATTAAATTTATCATCATAAAATTTAAAAATTTAAAAAAGATTATACAAAGTAATTATTATAACTAGACATACATAAATAATTATTATAAATAAATAAATATATTAATTAGAGCATTACATTATTATTAGTATCATAAAATAGTGATATATTTATATATATATATATATTGGAAAATTTTCATATTAAAAATTATTATACTTTAATTTATTTTCTTACTATTTTAATTATATCTAATTATAATTTTAATTAACTAATAAAATAAAATTAATTATAAATAAATAAGTAATAATAATAATAAAAAAGAAATATAACATCTTGTAAAATCCATTCGGAACTATCCTGTAAAAGTCTACCTAGAATTGACACTGGTACTATAATAATTTAACTTGATCCAATCGGGTAAAAAAATAATCTAATTTAAGATTGATCAACGTATAATTTTTATATGTTAAGTTAGTATAATAAAAGTTAGACTTTTTTGAGAGCTCAATCTACAATTCAGTTATCACAGACAGTTTCAATCTAACATTATATTATAAATGTGCCACGTCACACTGAATTATTTTAAAACCCGAGGAGACGATAATACTGACCCGGAAGGGAATATATGGGGTTATTTAAAAGATTGATGAAATTTCCAGGAATTGAATCTTGAGAATTTGCTAGGCGTGGGGGGCATCAACTTACTGGAACCAATTATGTTGTCTTAGGTAGTGCATGCCAACTCACGCATTCACACTCTTTAAAGGATATTCTCATGGTTACCATGACGAAAAAATTAAACCATCAAATTAGTTTTTTAAAAAATTGGTTAAAACATCCTTTCTGTCGTTATAATTTATTTCATATTATAATGTTGTGTTTACATTTATTTTTGTTAATTAGATTCTTAATGATTAATTTTATATTCAATTGACTTTTTGTCAAAACTTACTTAAATATTTTTAATGCAATTGTTTAGTACGATAATGTTGATCTATTTGTGTAATTAAATCATGATATAAAAATAGAAGACAATACCGAGATATTTAGTTTAAGTGGCATATAATATTATTTAAAGATTTTATTTTATTTTGCATCTTGAATTCAATTTTATATTCTATATATATATGTCTAATGATTTAATTATTTTTACCATTACAAAAACAAAAAATAATAATAAAAAATTAATCATGAAAATATCTAATAATTTGTATAGATGAAGGAGAATGAGAGAGAGTGAAAAATTATTCAATAATATTTTGCTTATTTGCGAGTTTTAGCAGAAAAGAGGGCAAAAGAACATAATTACTCGTCCAAAACCTTTCTTCCAGCCTAACATTATTTTGCTCTTTCAATTCAAAAAATTTAAAGAATATTTGAATCATCTAAATAAGGAAAGAGAAAGTCATGATTTAATCATCCATTTTTTTCATTTCTCTTCTCATTTTTTTTTATTCTCTTTTATTGTCTTCCCTTTTCTTTTCTTCCAAAGGTACCACAATTGTATATTTGGCAATAAGGAGAAGAAGGGAAGAAAAATGGATGGAAGATATTGAAGAGAGGGGAAAAAAGGAGAATGAATAATTAATTTATAATTTCCTCTCTTCTTATTTGGATATTAGGAAATTTTTCAAAATTCTCCAATTTGAAGAAATACAAAATAGTTAGTAATGAAGAGTTTTAGAGAATTTTAGAAAATTAATCATAAACCTTTGAACTCTTCTTTCTCTTAATCAAAATTTCCAAATAAGAAGAAAGTTATGACAAACCATTTTCATCCCTTTCTTTTGCCTCAATTTTCCTCCACCCAAACATAGAATAAGAAAATAAAAAAAATCATAATGTTGATAAATGCATATTTTTAATTATAGTGGATTCTTTTCTATGGTATTTGATTGAATATTCCCCTCCGTCAACACTAATTTGTTGTTCAGATGAATAGCGCTTCATGCTTATGTTACAATATAACCATAAATTTACAAATGTTAGCAACATCGATAATTGTAGAACAAAAAATTTTAAATTAATATGCGTAGACAGCTAATTGCAAATAAAATAAATTTTAAGAAAAAAACGTATGAGGACAAAAAGGTATAAAGACTAATTACATATTAAAATAAATTATAAAGATTAAAAAGTTTACTATGGCCTTAAAATTTTGATACACTTTAAATTAATTTTAATTATTATAAGAAAATACAGCATACAGATAAAATTACAAATGAGAATAAATTATAAAGACTAAAAGTTTAATTTAGCCTAAAAAAATTGAGATATATTACATTAAATTTAAAAATTAAAAAAAAAATTAATATCAAATTCTCTAAAATTTAACATTAATTATTTACCTCCATTAACTCCAACTTTAGCTCTCTTCAGAATATTCGATAAAATCTGAACTCCAACATTAATTAGAGATAACTTAATTTTATTCAATCTCTCAGCTAATATAAAATCATGTGTACATAGTTGAAACGTGGAAAGCAATCCAAAGTTCTTAAATTTTCAACTTCCCATATATCAAAGTCCTGAAATCCCTAATTTGGTCACTTGTTAATTATAGACTTCAAAGACAATTCTTGTTGTCATGTAAGATGCTAAACTGATTTAAGATGGCCATGAATACTAAAGTAACAGAAGACATTAGCGGTAGTGAAAGTAACTAATTGATGTAAAATTTTAAAATTTATAAAAAAAGATGTGTTGTTAATTTTCAAGGTTCATTTGAGGTAAAAATGTATTTTTCTATCCTTTAAATTTTTAAAAAACAAACAATGTTATTTAGCAATCTAACTCTATGAAATTTTACAACAAAGATACTTATAATAACATCTAATTTGATATCTAACATAATACTTATAAATAATATTTTCATATTTTTATGGTAGAAAATACATTTTTAATCTCGTAACTTTCATTAAAATTTTAATTTTATCTTATAAAATTTATTTGAAATAAATTTACCTTTTAACTTTTGATGTAAAGATGGAAACTTACTAGTCAATCTTTTAGAATTATTGTCAAATGTATAATTTTTAAGAATTCTAACTTTTGATGTGCAATCTAAAATTGAATTTTAATGTATAATGTATTTGATCTACTTTTATGAAATTTGCCTTATGTACTATTTCATATGTATTTTAGATTCGTTCAATATGCATTTGTTAATTACAATAGAAAGTATCATATTATAGCAGCATTTTCTCTTTACAATACCATAGAAACCATGCGAAAAGTTATAAGGTAAGTTTATTTTAAACAAAATTTATGGTAAAATATCAAAATTTTAATAAAAAATAAGGATTAAATGTACATTTTTGCCATAAAAGTATGAAAATACTACTTATTTATATATGGGTAGGATGTCATTTAAGCTCTTCCCCTGAAAATCTAATGGAAATAAACTAGTTATATTGCACATTTTTTTAAAAAAAACATTGAAGGATATATATGCTTCAAAATCTTAGATAACATTAAAACTTGAAGTCAAAGTCAGCGTCAAAAATTATATTTTTACCTATGGCAGTCAAATTTCATATGAAATAATATAAATAGTTTTATTCATTGAAAAATTGAAAATGGTGTTGGTCTTACATTATTTTCACAAATGAGGGTGGAAAATATTTTTAATCTTACCATAATATTAAAATTTCAACACTACTTCTATTTATATTTTGATAAATAAATCATTTTAATATCATGATTGAGTGATTTTTAAAATTTAAAAAATAATTCATTTATTTATTAAAATATAAATAAAAATAGTACTGTAACTTTAAGTATTTTTCAGGACTAGTATTATTTTTAGGGTACATTCATCTCCTTTAATGAAGACTTGGTGAAACAAGTTGAGAATAGGAATCAATGCCACTATGAAAATTTCATTGGATATGAAGCCACACAAATCATAGATGCTTGTGATCCTAGCATTATTGGACAGCTTAGTGCATACTCTAATATTCTAATTTATTGATGATGAGCTACATTTCATAGAACGGTAGATATGCATATTATTAGGTAAAGCCAGCCACGGAGGGAGGAATATCGGTTTGAGGCATGCAGAGTTAATTATAAGCAAGCGATATTTTGTTTAATTATATATATATGAAAGAAATTATAATTATATAAAATAATTATAATTTTTTCAATAATGTTGATTTAAGATTTTTCAACTTTTTAAAAAAATTAAATATAAAATTATGAAACATTAAATAAAATTCTAAAAACTTTTCTACGAGAAAAATTATAAAAACTTACTTGTGAAGGTTGCAGTGCATAAATTATTTAAACTTTTACAAAAAAAAGTCACTATTTTTTCAGATATAATAAATTTAATAAATCCATATATATGCATGTTTTTTAAATGTATATAAATATTTTACTATAAAAATTTTGGATGATAAAATTAAAATGAAATAATAATTCTATTACTATCATATTATGTGTATAATATAAATAAAATACAGCATTAAGCTTATAAATGTTGTAACGCATATATAAGTTATTCAAAATTTTATAAAAAAATTACAATGAAAATTTATAAAATTTGTAAAAAGATAATTAATTTAATAAAATTCAAATGTATATATATTTTTCATACATGTATAAAGTTTCATTCTAAAAACTTAGAATGATAAAATCAAAACAAATAGTAAATAAATAACAATTTTAATGCAATCATATTATTTGTGTAATGTAAATAAATGCATATGAATTTTAGTACACATAATATATTTTCAAAGATAAAATTAGATATAAATAGAAGTCAAAAAAATATTTTGTAACCCCTATAAATTTTTTCTTTCAACTAAATATATATTTCTATAAAGTATTTTTAAAATATAATATAATAAAAATATTAATATTTAGCAAAAAAAGAAGGAAAAAATTAATATATAAATTATTTATAAATTTATAATTTTTACTTATAAAATAATTATAATTTTATATCTTATATTTTTTATAAAAATTTATTATTAAGATATAAATGCAAAATTTTTTATCATAATGGTACGTATTCTAAAATTTTAGAGAAAAATGAAATATATAATAACACACGTATTTTGGACTAAGACCACCCCGAGTCTCCCCGGTCTCCGCGGTTGTTGGGCAAAGCAAAACTCATTTACAAATGACACGTATCAAAATTCCATTGAATTAAAGACACAAGTGTGCATAACAGACATTGAAGTCCTGCCCATAATTTCAATCTCAAATTTGAAATCTATTTTCTCTTTTTACATGTCAACATATCAAATAGCCATCAAAAGCTACAGGGTGATGGTTTAGCAAGGACAAGTTGAAAGCTACAAGATGATAGATTAATGGCGAGGAAGTTGAATAGTATGCTATCGATTTTTTCAAGTTCGAACCTCTCGGCCGACATTATAAACAAAAAATAGAGAACACCCGCAACTAGTTCTTCTCACTGGGGATGGAAGAAGAAGGAAGAGCCATTCTCATCTCCATGACTTTCTTGTGAGAATTGGAGTGCAAGTTGCTAACGAAAGTGGGACTCTTGGCTGGCCTATACTCTGGCAGCAGCCTCCCAGACTTGTACCTCACCCCACAGGCATTGCAAAGTGTCTTTGGCCCCAAAGGCCCTGTCCTCCATTGTGGGGTCTTCTGTGCCAAGCAATGACTGCATCTTCTTGCCAATATTGAATTTGTATTCTGCTCATTTCTGCTATTGATGTTCTCACTCTCTGAATTTCCCAAATTCTCCTTCCTCAAAATCTTCTCTGTCTCTTCAAATTCCTTATTTTTTGTCGTGATTTCTTGACCACATTCACCCTCTTTCTTAGGGGCAATTATGAGTTCACTGTCAGCCAACCAATAAGCCTGTTTGAGAAGTGGTGGGTCTGAATTTAGGGTTTCATTTTGTGGGTTCAAGTTGTATGGCCAAATGCTTGAATGGGTGTCTTTGGTTCTTGGGGCTGAAAATCTTTTCCTTTTGCTTCTGGCCTTTCCTGGGACTACAAAACTGTGCAGAGAAGGGTTTTGCTGAGGTCTCTGACATGGCTTTGTGGTTTGTTTGGAGGCTGTGATTGTGGTCTGAACATCACTAGAAGGCGCCAATAAGCAGCTTGCTTGGCTGGAAAAGCAGTCTTCCACAAATACTGACAGCCATTCCAAGCTAAAATCAACTTCCTGCATATATATTTAGTGAAAGTCTCAACTACTGCAAAAATCAGAATGATCCAATATATATATAAACACAAAAAACATAAATATCTAACACTAAAGTTACAAACTTTGCAAGAATGTAATATAATTAGCATGAAAAATTAAGACCCCTCTTTCCACAAGTGTAAAAATTCAGACTTTTCCGGGAAAACAGAGAGCAAGGAGGAAACCCATATGGTAAATCTTGGAAAGAAACAGCAGGTCAGGGGTTATGGTTTCAAAAGGACCAAAAGGCAGAGGGAAATGAAAGCTTGATAAATTAAACAGACGACTTTGAAAGGAAGGTACGTACTGAATTACTGACCATGTTCTGGGGAGAGAGAAGATCGTCAAGGCTGCCCGAGAAGGAAGGAGAAAGAGCCTTTTCTTGCTGGTACTCACCGGAGACTGACATATTCCGGCAAACATCCATGGCCGGAAAGTTGAAAGCTTTAGCACTAAAACTGAGTAAACAATGAGAGAAATAAGAGGAATGGGAAAAGAGGGCACTAAATTCAAACTCCGTGTTGGAGCTTTGCCCCTTTTATGGCCCTTTGGTTTTTGTCGGCAGATTAAAAAAAAGTTAAAGCATAGAAATCAAACTTCATCAATCAGTGAAGAAGAAAAAAAGATGCTTACATAAGAAAAGAAAAACGAAAAAAGAGAGGGGGAAAATAAAAAAATAAAAAAATAGAAGCTTACATCGATGTCCTTCTCAATTTCTCATGTTACAATAACCTCTCCCCAGTACCATATTTTTCTCCACTCTGTTTTTGCCTAGTTGTTTCTTCATTTCATTTGGCACGTAATTATTGTTTGCTATAGGTTTTTTTCTCTGCAAAGCAAAAAATAAATGCAAAAAAAAAATTACATATACAATCTGAGTGAAATTGAAACTAATCAGTTTAAATAAAAAAAAAAGAAAAGTTTATAATGAATCGATTATATTGATGGATTATTAAATTTAAAAACTTGATTTTATTATTTTGTATATCGCACAAATTAATAAATTCAAAAATTTAAATTTGATGGCACATATCAATGTAATTAGTGCAATATAAATTTTTCTTAAAAAAATTAAGTGAAAAATATCACATATAACTATGTAAAAATAATGTGATTATAAATACGTTATAGTCTACCAATTGAAGATAAATATCAGAAAAAGTAGTTAAATTACAATTACACAATGCAAACTAAACGACTCGTAAATATGGTAATTTATTTAATATATATATATTAATTTAAATTTTAAAAATATAGAAAATAAATATGTTACTATACTATTGAAACCAACCGCATGTAATACATTTAATGCAGTAAACTTTGTACGTAATTGTAATTTTATTACTTTTTCTTATATTTATCTTCAATTGGTAGATTATAACGTATTCATAATCACATTATTTTTACATAGTTATGTACGATATTTTTCACTTAATTTTTTAAAGAAAATTTTATATTGCACTAGTTGCATTGATAAGCACCATCAAATTTAAATTTTTAAATTTATTGATTTGTGCAATATACAAAGTTTAATGCATCAAATGTATTACATGCGGTTGGTTTCAATAGTATAGTAACAAATTTATTTTTTATATTTTTAAATTTTAAATTCAAAAATTTTATATGTATATATTAAATAAATATTTACAAGTCATTTACTTTGTATAAGAAATAACTTTTCATAAAAAATTAAACTTTCAAAAAATAACTTGTTATATAAATTTGTTAAAAAGTACAAAACGTTATTTGGTTAATGCATAGAAAATAATTTTTTATGTTTTATTTGATTCAATTTTGAATATCTTAATAAATATTGATAAAATAACTATTATATCATCAATATTATTATAATATAAATTAATAAAATGTAATTATTATTAATTAAATTTAATAAAAATAATTTTATCATTATATTTATAAATAATACAAAAAGTAAAACTTACTAAGGAAGAGGTTCTCATATTTTATTTTATAGAAAATAAGACTTCTCAGAAAAATTTATTTCTTATAATTTATTACATAGTAGCAAACCAAACAATATAGCTCTTTTTAATTTTTTAAAAAATAAATTTTTTTGTACTAAGTGAATCAAATAATATTTTACTCTCTCCTAATATATATATATATATTACATGCAACACCGTGATGGTAAACGACAACACCGTGATGGTAAACGACATTTTAAAATCATTCATTGGCTAAACCAAAAACTGCAAGCTGGTTCGTGAAAGATTTAACTTTATCTTATTTTGTGGGTGAAAGGGTAGAGGCAAAAAGTAGCCTTTCAGAACGGCAGAGTAATTACCATTCAAACTTCGAGTTGCTTTATCTCTTATTTGAATTTTGAAATCCTATTAAGAAGAAGAATTTGAATTTGTATGAATTACCACATTATTTTTAAAATTTTTACACTTATTTTTTTATTTTAATTATATATTTTTATTTTTATTTTTTGTTAGATTTTATAACTTTATTAGTAATTAATATACATCGACAATAATAGAAGATCAAATTAGCAATGAAAGAGAAATATAAAGATCTAATTAAAAATTTTAAATTATTTTATTTATTTTAATTTTTATTTGCTAACTCTTCAATTTTAATTCTAGAGAGATAAAAATAGAAGGATTCGTTCTTCTTTTATTAAGATTGATCATTTTAATATTAAAAAAGTAAAATTAATAAATTTATTTTTAAAATTGTAATAAAATACTAACAAAATAATTCTCAAAGTACAAAATGATATAATAATTTTAATCGTACTCTTGTCATATAATTTCATTCTTTTATTGTATTATTTAGAAATAAAATAATATATATAAAAAAGATAAAATTATATAAATAAAATATATTCAGAAATTGCTATAACCATCTTAATAATTTAAAGAATATTTTATTTATATTTTATAATTTTAAAAAATAAAATTATTAATTTTAATTAACAAAAATCTATATACACGTCTCCTGCGGATTTTTGCCCGACCAAACCAAATTTCAAAATGGTGCTCTGAAAGAGTGTTGGGAAGGCAGAACGCTGGCAGACTGCTTACAGCAGTTACGGTTTAGATTCTGTCTTTAATTTTGAAAGGCTTAGATATCCACAGCACAGCCTTCTAGATATGCGGCTTAATGACTTCAACGGATCAATCGGCCACATGCATCGGGCGGGTGATTGGTGTGGTTTGTTTGAATATATTTTAATTTTAATTTTTTTAAAATTGTATTAAAAATTATTTTTGAATAAAAAAAATAAAAAATGCTTAGTATTGTAAATAAAAAATATTTTATTTAATTATAAAATCAATATAAAATTATGAAAATGAGATAAAAAATTTTAAAAATGATTTTTTATATTTTTAATACATATTTAAAATTGTAATTTTTAAAAATAAGTCTCAAAATTAAAGTTTCATTTTTAAAATAAAAATAAAAATATTTTTTAAAAAGTAAACAAACGGATCCTGTATTATTTCATAATTTATTAACTTTGTCAATAAATTATAAATTACTACTAAAGTGAATTTGATGTATTAATTTATTTGAGAAAAGTTTTTATCTATAAAATTTCATAAAATAATTTATAATTCATAAACTAATATTTTTTTAATTTTTTAATTTACCTTTTTTCTTTAATTAAACAATAATTCATATTTTAATTATATAAATAAATATTTAATATATTCTCATTAAATTGATATAAATAGATAAAAATAAGTGGATAAATTAATAAATAAATGTGTGAGATCATAAACTATAATTAATTAGATTTTAAATTATTATATTATTAGTTTAAGTAATAAATAAATGTAAAATATGCAACATCATAAATAAAATTAATTAAATTTTAGATAATTAAATTTTTATTTTAAGTATTTTAATTATATTGATATAATTTCATCTCAAAATAAATATGAATTAACTTAATTTATACATTTATTTATATTAACATATGCTTTTATATAATTTTATATTTCTTAATTAATTTAACAATTAATTTTACTAGGTTAGTTTATTACCATCAAACAAAGTCCAAAATAGTATGCTTTATTTGTTACTTATATTTATTTAATACTCAAATGTTGCTTAAGGCATCTATTCTTCCCCTTTATGGCAATTTATTTGTACTTTTGCATTAATATGGAAGTTTATGCTTCAAATGTATATGTTCAGCCTTTAATACAAGATATTATTATCATGGGCATTTTAATTTAGCCCGAGAGCTTGTCCATATTTACATTGACATGGATATAGTTTTCACATCATTTTTATTTTATTAAACATATTCGACAACATAAATTGAATTTAAATTCGATTTACTACAAATGTAAATCAATTGCTACATCAATAAAATATAAATTTAATTTAATTTAATTATAATCAATTGATAAAAATTTTTATTATCTTTTTAATGATATAACATCTTTATATTTATGATTAATGTAAAAAATTTTATTGTATCAATAAATTAAATTTAAATTCATTCGGTTTCTAAAATCATACATAAATCTTTGTAAATGTAAAAACCCTTGTCTATATTTTTTGAGTTTGGATTACTATCTCTCGTCCACGATTTCACTTCGAAGTCAGAATTTAACATTTTATTTTAGGAAAAAAATTTAGCAGAAATTTTTTTTGGGTATTTGTTGGGAAGTTTGTTATTTAGATTTTGACATGTATATTAATTACTTTAATATAATTCAATCTTTTAGAATTGTTTTCAAATGTATAATTTTTTAATTTATCTTTTTTCTTTAATTAAACAATAATTCATATCTTAATTATATAAATAAATATTTAATATATTCTCATTAAATTGATATAAATATAAAAAAATAAGTAGATAAATTAATAAATAAATGTGTGAGATCATAAAATATAATTAATTAAATTTCAAATTATTATATTATTAGTTTAAGTAATAAATCAATCTAAAATATGCAACATCATAAATAAAATTTATTAAATTTCAGATAGTTATATTTTTATTTTAAGTATTTTAATTATATTAATATAATTTCATCTCAAAACAAATATGAATTAACTTAACCCATACATTTATTTATATTAACATATGCTTTTATATAATTTTATATTTTTTAATTAATTTAACAATTAATTTTACTAGGTTAGTTTATTGCCACCAAACAAAGTCTAAAATATAATGCTTTATTTGTTACTTATATTTATTTAATACTCAAATGTTGCTTAAGGCATTTATGTTAGTTTTTAGATCAACATATGCAACAAAAATTTTAAATCTTTTATCTGAATCCCACCAAGGATCCATGCAAAAAAATATAAATTAATTTTAGAGTTTTACCTTTTTGTGTACTCGCGTTATTTTTGAACAAAACTTTGAGAAACTGAGATGAATCACCAATTAAACATCGACCAAAAGGTACAATATCTCTACGATATTCACAAAGAGTGAACAATAACTTCTCACCCTTTACAAATCTGTTAGAATACGTCTCTCTCACTAGGGTTAAGATTAATGCATTCAAGTTCCTTTTATAGAAGTAAGGCATATCACATTCCTAATCTTATTAGGATAATACTTTCAGAAATCCTAATCTCACTTAACAATTATCACTTTATCCTTATCATGGACAGAGTGAGGAGAGATAGGATTTATCTATTAATTATCTGATATTAGATAATAACATTGTCTTATAATTTATCTAATATTAAAATAACATATAATTATCTTATATTAGAAAATAATATTATCTCATAATATAATTTTTTAATATCTGATAACGTAATTATTTGATATTATTTTAATATCAAATATATAACATAATATATCATATGTATTATGTGAAAATATATTATTATTTTAATAATATATATATCTGCACGAAAATAAGCCTAATTAATTAAATTTTAGTCCAACTAAAACTCAATTAATTATTATCTTATTCTTACTCCTTTTGTGTGACCTTATATGTCCTTACTACATTAGTAATAACTCACTTGTGGACCATAGATAGTGAGCGGTATCTAGCAATATATCACTGTCACTCAAGTAGTAAAAATATCTATGACTCAATATTCGTTTAGTTGTGAATAATACTTTGCAACATAATCCCTTTTGTAATGATATTCAAATTGAACTAGATGCATGAAATGCATCATTCTCGTTGATGTTCAATTTATGTTTCTTGATATTGAGTAGACTAACTTAAACAAATGATCAATATTTTATATTGATCCATTTGAATATAGTCATGCATTTCTTAATCTTACTTAATCAAGGGGTTCAAGAATATCACTCCTACTATGTAATAGGAATAAAATTCATATCTTCATCACTCACATCCTTCTGCATGATTCATGACACATCTAATCATGGTTAAAAGTGATATAAGGCGATATCAAAGTGTGTGACTCTTCATGTAAGGAACTGTGGTGACTTTAGGTCAAAAGACTATGTGAATTATTGTCACGTGAAAATAACTAATGACATATGATAATCCATGTAGTTTTCTCACTGTAGGCCAGTCCAGTACATTTGTTCACTAACAATATATTCATGTATTAACTTGATATCACATATCCATAATTCATAATCATCAATCACTATATATATTAATTTTGATGCATTATTACTATCCTTTTTGTAATAATACTTAATTAGGAGTATTTTAGGAATAATAAAATTATTTCAGGGATAATTATTATATTAAGTTATAAATTGCACAAATATATAAAAATTAAAATAAAATATAATAATTACATTACCTGAAATAAAATATAATATATTGTGTATTATTATAATCATCTTTATGATTAACTCATAGGACACATACACCAACAATCTATTCTTCCCCTTGATGGCAATTTATTTGTACTTTTGCATTAATATGGAAGTTTATGCTTCAAATGTATATATTCAGCCTTTAATACAAGATATTAATTATAATCAATTGATAAAAAATTTTATTATTTTTTTAATGATATAAAATCTTTATATTTATGATTAATGTAAAAAATTTTATTGTATCAATAAATTAAATTTAAACTTATTCGGTTTCAAAAATCATACCTAAATCTTTGTAAATATAAAAACCCTTGTCTATAGTTTTTGAGTTTGGATTACTATCTCTTGCCCACAATTTCACTTCGAAGTCAGAATTTAACATTTTATTTTAGGAAAAAATTTAGCTAAAATTTTTTGGGTTATTTGTTCGGAAGTTTGTTATTTAGATTTTGACATGTATATTAATTATTTTATTAATTATTATTTATAATTACACTTTAATGCTTATAATAACTATTAATGACATACTTATTTTTTTACAATAGAATAAATAATTAAAATTTTTAGAAAAAAATCTCTCTTCAAATGTACAAACATCAAATAATTAAATTAATTAGAATATTACAATAAAACACACAAATTATTTAACGTAAAAATTTTCAAATTTTAGAGAGAAAATCATATATAAATGAGAAAAATTCACTATATTATAAAAAATTTATTAAATATTACATATGAAGATTCTTAACCACTACCTTACAATTTCCTAACTACTATCCTTATATTTCTTTCAAACTTCTATACAAATTCTCACATAACTTTATAGGCATTCACATTGCAACTCTTTCATATATTAAACTTTTAGTTAACATAAATATTTATAGTTAGAAATACTTGTTTCATAAGAAATTTCAATTCTATTATAACATAAAAATCTAACTTGAATATCAAGATAACTTATAATAGAAAACAATTACAAATTGATAATAATTTGAATTTTGGTCAAACCCAACAATTACCGCATTGACACAAATTCCATCATCTTTATCAATCGTCATGCTCCACCTAGTGTCAAAATAGACCAATCATGGAGCCCCAACTATAAGAGTCCTTTATTATTGCAATTTCTTCAAATTACAACAACCATCTTCTTATTGATCAACTTTACCTCAATCAAATGTTACAAACTTCAACAAAGTCTATCCATGATCTTCTTTTTAGCAAGAATCTTTCATATTTGCAGGAACACAAAATCATGCAAATACCTTTTTAAGTCATCATAATCTCTATAAATCATCATCATCACTATCAACTTCATCTATTATCTTAATCTTACACACAAAATTGAATCAAATTCTTACTCTAGAAAAAAAAAGGTATTTCTTAATCACTATATGTTGACTAAAAAGGATTTGCATAAACAATTAAATAAATTAGGATTTCATAATAAAACACATAAACAATTTAATGTGAAAATTTTCAAACTTTAGAAAAAAAATCTTGGATGAGCAAAAAATCTACTATATTATTAAAAGATTATTAGATAATGTGTGTGGATATTTTTAATTATAATTTCATAACTTCCTAAACACTATCTTTACATCTCTCTTAAATCGCTATATAGATTTTCCTATAACTCTATAAGCATTCATATTGTATCTTTTTGATATAACAAATCTTTAACTAACATAAATATCTATATCTTATAAATACTTGTTTGACAAAAAATTTCAATCCTACTATGACATAAAATCTAACTTGAATAAAAAAAATGATGCAGATAAAAAAAAATCACAATTTGACAACAATTTGATTTTGGATCAAACCTAACAAGCATACATGTTATGGTTGAAATAGAGTAACTAAGTAAATGAGTGACATGTTATGTGTATACTTTGATTTAAAAATTATGATATTAAGTATTATAATAGTGTGAGAAATCAACTTTCTCCTTAAAATAATACCGATCATTCACTCCATTTTTCATTTCATGAAATTATGTATTATAAACTTCTTAAACAAAAATAATAATATTATAGTGAATTGATTTATTTTATCATTTTTATACATAATTTTAATGTTATATAATTAATAAAAAATTAATATTAGATATATAGAATTTAATTAAATGCTTCAGAATAGGTTACAAAATTACATGTGAAAAAATAATGAGATAATTTAATATTTTATAATATTGTGATTGTCATTTAAAAAGTTCATAAAAAAATCATGTAACTTAATAAAATGATAAATTAAGCTTATAATAAGTGTTAATTCTATATTTTGTATAATTTAAAAGAAAAAATTTCAATTATTATAAAATTAAGAGGATATTTTCCATTTTCCCCTAATCTTTTATAACTATATTCATGGAACCTTCTTTTTAATAAAAACAAACATCCTAGAATTTACAATTTTGAAGTCACATGTGGCATCTTTATCTTTAAATTCTAGAAACAACAACAACCGACTCGAGAAAATTGAAAGGAGTAAAACAATTGCATTTTATGGATGGCATAAAATTCTATTGCGCACTTTGCTTCCATTAATGGTGGAAATTATCCCATGTGAGGATAGCATCAAATACATAGTATACATGTAACATGACTTGTTTCATTAATACTGGAATCTTTGTCAATTAAAACGAATGCTCCAAAAAAGTTGATGGCATGTTCTAATCTTAAATTAAAAACTTCAATGTATTCCTAAACTTTTTATCACACTAAATAAAGGACAAAACTTCTATATTCAAGTATATTTTTTTAAGTATATATACCTAGGAAAGAGGTAAAAAATAATTAAAGGAATTTTGTTTCTTCAACTATTAAAATGTATGAATTCCTCTAAATTGATTGACAAATAAAAGGACTTCAAACAGAAGTAAAGATTTATAGTTTTAAAATTATAAATTATTTTTTATTTTTGAAATCTAAAAGTTTGTGTCTCTCTCTCTCACACACACGTATCCTGAGTATTTATACTTTTAAAATTTACCTGAACTAAATATTGTTGTCTTGACCTTAAATAAATAAATAAAAATGTCATGATAGAAATTCAATAATGCAAATTTGATTACAATGAATCTAGAAATGCAAAATTGATAATTGAGGAATGCAGTGATGAATGCATGCATGCTGATCCGGCGACCAGGTCACGATCTGTCCACCATATAGATATAGATTTCTGATTATATGGCAACGTGAACGCACCGCCATTTTGTGCATTCTTGAAGCTTTCTGGTGGGTCAGTTGTCGGGTGAGTAGTTATTTGAAAATGAAAGAAGCAGCGTCAAACAGAAACGTTGGTGGCTTCAGAATTATGGCTTTCTGCATTGCCAATTGGCCTTTCATAATGTCGGCACCTATACTGTTCCCATATCGTACGGTCTATTCTGAAATTTTGACGATCCCACCTTTCGTAACAGTAACCTAATCTTAATTCAAGTTGTAACGAGGCGAAACTAGGTAAAAAATGACGAGAAAACTGGAACATTATTATTATTTTTTTTTATAATAGTAGAAATAGTTAAACCATTATATGTACACACACAATAGTCAGGAGTCGAACTTTAAATGCAGCAGAAGACAAAATCTTTAAAGGACATTAAATGCCACTTAAGTCAAACATTTTCCAAAAAACTGGAACATTATTGACGAAGGATTTGTGTGACAAATTAAAATTAAAATTAAGGAGGGGGAGTGCGTAAAAATGTAGACTTTTGATTATAATAAGAAGGAAATTTTACAAATTTCTGATAGTTTGGACCCGTCAAAGCCATTAGCCATCTCAATTACGAATGAGGTTCTGCCCTGGTTATCACAGTAAGTAAAAATGATAATTTTATGCGTTTAAATTCATGATTTTGCTGGCAACTGTATACATAACATTATATGAAATCAAAGTGAAACTCAGACTGAAATTGTGTTGCAGGTACAAAAGCAAGCGTTTTTAAAAGGAAAGAAGTGCAAAAGAACCCTTCAAATAATATGGCAGTAACACTAACAAAGGGGCCACAATAATATGACTTGTAACTCTGCATTGTTCCGTACATGCCCTGACGCACCCGTCGTGAGATTGGGACCTACTACTAGAGGTAAAAAATGGATCGATTCAAATGAATTTTGATACATACGAACCGATTTATATAAATTTATTTAAAAAATTAATTGTAGAAATTAGTCTGCGAATTTGTAAAAATTAATTGTAAATTAAGGGGATCAATTTATTGTAATTTGAACTAACCAAATTTTGATTAATTTGATCTACTCAAATTCACAAATTTATTTTGATACTTCTATCTGTTACAGTGGATCCCACCCCATTGGGCAGAGGGGGGTATGAGATGTTGGGGACGTGTTTAGAGCAAATTTTCCCTTCGTCTAGAGCATTTTTCCCTCTACAATTCTGACAGATTCAAAAATTAACCCCTTAGTTCCTGAATCCATGTCAATCCAAATACAACATGGGTTGGACCCTTTTTTTTTTAAAAAAAAAAAAATAACAGGAATAGTTATATTACTAAACGTATATATATAAATCAAGAATCGAATTCCTAGAAGATATAAATTTTTTAAAAAATATCAAATGTTACTTGACCCATAAACTTTTTATCAAATATGTGGACACGACATTTCTTCTTTTTATAAAATCAATGGGGGCTCTAAGACTCAGAAGAGTATTTCTCTTAGTGTATGCATCAGAATAAGAATTTCGTCAATTTTTGAGAAATTGAGGATCTGAATTTAGAAAGGAAATAAATATATTTTACTTATTAAAATAGTGAATCTCGCTTAAACAATTATAAGCCTCAAGATGGAAGATTATCCTTTTCTCCATCAAATTGAAAGAAATTGATAGAGTAAGAAATTGATAAAAAATAAGAAAAAAGGAAATCTAGATTCCACTGTATCGGTAAACATTCCTTCCTTTATCTCCCTTTTCCCCCTCCCTATCTAGTTTTCAACGGAATTCTTCACATTTTTATCTTTAATTGGTATCAGAAGTTGACATGTAAAATAGGACGGTGTGAATCGAGCTCATGCGAGTTTAAGCTCATCTAAACTTGTTGGCATAAATCTTAAAAAAAATAAGAAAAATTTGTCAAGCTTATATGATGTTCATAAGTGCTCCAAGGCAGCCCACATTATTAAAAAAAATTTCTACTACTAAAAATAATTAAATTACTACACAAAAATATCAGAGATCAAATGCATAATGTAAACAAAGATACTTTTAAAAAATATTGAATTAAATTAAAAAATTATTTTTTTACATTATAGTCGAGCAATTAAATTCTTTTTTTATTTTACAAAATGAATTAATTAAATAAAGTTAAAAAATTATTTAAATCATTAAACATTAAATTAAGAATCAAATTAAATTATTATTTTTTAAATATTAAAGACTTATCAAAAAACTTAATAATAAAAAATAAACACTAAATCCAAAGGCAAGCTTGCACCGACAAGGGCTCGAGCACATGTAAGCTTGCTTGTATAAATTTATAAAAAATATAAACTCCAAATAGAAAGGCTCAACCCACCTCATTACTTAGACTACTCGTATTATTTGTGAATTTTCTGCTTGTTTTACATATCTAATCAAAATGAGCCTTCAAGAAAAGACAGGCATATTAATCAGTCACCAAAATAGGCTTCAACTACAGTTGCAGGCCCTCCGTAATGATCTTGACAAGGACATACTAACAAGGTAAGTGCAACCGCAATTACAATAAAATGCTACTCCCATAACTCTCTCTCTCTCTCTCTCTTCCTTTTTTTGGCAACTTCATGCATAATTATATAAACAGGAAATCTAATTGAAATTAGCTCACCCATTTAAAGCAAATGGGGCCAGTTTCAATCCAACTGTATCATATGTAGTTGGAAAAATAGTTGTGAATGATGATGAAAGGGTAGCACTGCTTAGGGCAGATATATTTACATACTAATGTTAGTTTCTACATCATTTAGAAAGATCAAATACCAATCCATGTGCCAGCCAGCAAGAGCAAATAAGAAAGCCCCTGACAATCTTAATAAACACTTTGACAGGAAAATACTATGCATGTATTTTTACACAATTCCTGAGATGAAGGGTACTGCTTATAGTAGGATTTTTTTTTTTTTATTGATGATGTGTAAGGTAACGTCAAAGTTATGAGGAAGTTTTCCTTGGTGAGCAGGATCAATGTGAATGTGTAAGAAATACAAGAGCGTGCAACTGCCACCAAATATCAGTTCACAGCTCTGAATAAGGCCTTGACAGATACTGACGCCATTCTTCAGGCGTTCCATTTCTTTTTGTCAGCATTTTTAGTGCTGCACTAGTTAGAGGTATCGCAAGTATGTCATAGTCCTTTGGGGCCTGAATATTAATAACAGTGAAATGTTACTTAACAGTGAAGAAAAAACAGAATTAACTTCCACAAACATCTCAATTCTTGAAATAACAACAGTATATATTCATTAAGAAATGTTCATGCAATTAGAGCTTAAATATAACGCTAGCAACCCCTACGTGGCAGCTGTTGTGTTTTCTGCTCATGCTATATAAAGATAGCAGATCAAGAGAAGTTGGTGAAGAAAACAGTACCTGTGGAGTCTTATTCAGCTTCATTTTTGCTTCCTCCAAAGTTTTTTGACCTTTCTTTGAGTTACATTTGGTACAAGCAGTAACCTGTCATCAGCAAATATCGTGTAAGGAGTTTTCTATTATGAAAAGGGATGATATTGGACGCATGGTAGGCAGAAACGACAATAGAAAGAGACTAGAGGCTTAGCGTCACAAATTTCCTGCATTCCTCTGCATCATTCCATTAAGAAAAGTATTCATTTGTAGCTAACTTACTGCTTGCCTCTTCCTGATATTGATGTTTTATGCTAGCAAGGGAAAAACAGTAGCTTTTTAATCACTTCAAGTACTGAACAACTTAAAATTAATTTTCCATCTTCTGCTTCCCTTAGGGTCAGGCTTCTGCAGATAAGAAGTTCATTTAAACATGTTTTCGCTTTTACCAGAAACTGTTATAATTTCTTCTTCATACTTTGTAGTTCTCAGTCAGGCTTTTCAGTTAATCTGTTGAAGGGGTGAGACAAACAACACTCATTAAATCACTCAGATATTGGTCTTCCTGACATAATTTTGCTGCAAATATATCCTTGTCTTTTCACACCATTTGAAATTGCTTTGCCTTTCTCCCAATGTATCATTTGGTACTTATTCCAACTAAAATTTATTTTTCCTACTGCTATAAACAACTCTGTGTGCAACCAACACCTCTGACAAACACAATTCCTGATTTTCCTGAGATCAAAGTAACCTAAAATTCTATATCCAACAGATTGCCTTACTAGATTTTCCCATGTCCATTCTCCACCCAATGCAGTTGGTAGTACATGGTCAATGGTCAAATTGTCACGTGAGGAGCAATATCTGTTGACAATGGAATATTATCATGTCAATGAGAAGCTTTAAAGATTTTTTTTTTTTTTTTTGGGTATATGTAGAAAGTGCAAGGCTTTAAATGTGATGTAAAGCAACCACTTAGAAGGCAAGAATAATATTGCTTCTTCATAGATAAGATCTCACTCAGAGAAAAGAAAACCATTACTTTTGTCTGATCATTATAGCATAGTACCCAAATAGTCAATCAAAAGGACCTAGGACTTTTCACTTTAAGGGGTTTCACTCTTTATAGATCTAGGTGATTTCCAACTAATACTGAAATTCCATGTAGCAAATTCATAGAGCTATGTTGATGAAACCATCTACTCTAGGCACAATACTTAAGCTTATGCTTTAAACTAATGTAATTGACACATATCTTCAAGCAACTTAGTATAGCCAGCCCAACATAGATATTCAATACATAAGATCTAGGTTTCGATGGATAAAAAATGAAACCATCCCTAATCCAAAGTAAATTCCAGTTGGGTTAATGTTGAAGTCCTCTCAATAGAAGCTTAATGAAAACTTCCCTAATCAAGGGTAACATTGCTTCTTCATAGATAACCATTACTTTTGTCTTATCATTATATCATAGTACCCAAATTTTCAATCAAAACGATCTAGGATTTGTCATTTTAAGGGGTTTCTCTCTTTATTAGATCAAGGTGATTTCCAGCTAATACTGAAATTCAATGTAGCAAATTCATAGAGCTGTGTTGATGAAACCATGTACTCCCAACACGATGCTTAAGCTTATGCCTTAAACTAATGCAATTGACACAACCTAGTGTAGCTAGCCCAACATAGACATTCAACACATAAGATCTGGGTTTTGATATATAAAAAATGAAACCATCCCTAATCCAAAGTAAATTTCAGTTGGATTAATGTTAAAGTACTCTCAATAGAAGCTAAAGTCAGTGGTTATAAGCTTTAAAAAATGGAAAAAAGGAATTTTAGAGAGGAAATGACGGAAGTAAAAGAGGAGCCGATCAGCAGATACTCTTCTTTTGTTTGAACTAAAAGTTAAGCTCAAGGAAGCAAATCTCCTGTATCACAGCCCAGTATGATCCCATTGATATCAACAATTAGTGAAAAATTTAAAAAAAAGAAAAAAAAGCTTAGACTTTTCTGTTTGTTCTCCCACAGTCACAAAAATAAAACCCAGAGTTTCCCCTTTCTTCTCCGGTCACCCTGACTAGTGGAAATCCTGATTGCAGGTATGGGCATTACAGAACCAACTATGACTTTTCTTTTACACATATAAGAAGAAGGTCATGTATTATGATGATTTATAGAAATAAATGGATTAAACTCTATTGGGAATTAAAGTTCAAACCAGAATACTTACTGACAGGTGTAATTATCTCGAAACAATATATTTTTCCGGCTAAGCTTGCTCCTGACTACTCTTGTTTTAACTATTTGAAGCAAATGGGGAATCTGTACAGAACAAGGACATGTCAGCTCAGCACAAACACCAAAGAAGTAGTTATAAATGTAAAGAAATTACTAAACAATGTTTATAACAAAACAATGCATAATAAATGCAGATATTAAGTAAATAAGCAACAGCTCTAAGTGTCATAAAGAACAATAAACCAAATGGATTAATGAATGCATACCCTTAAGACTGCTGGTATATAGAAAGATCCACTAGGGGAGTTCACAGTCTGATCATAATACTCCAGCACGTCAGCCTGTATACAGGACGGTTTGAATTTAAATAACTTACAAGAATTTATTCAAGATATGTTTTGAAAAAGTAGACCCCTCCCAAAAAAAAAATAATAATAAAATAAAATAAAATAAAGAGTTCATTTGTTCAATATCAGTCCGTGCCAGCTCATACACATGTCCAGATTATACACATTCAAGTGTTCAACTACAAATCAAAATGAAGCTGTGTCAGATATATGCTCCAATTCTAAATGGCAAACAAGGATGCATTAGGATCAACAAAATAGCTCATGTCACTAGCAAACATGTAACTAATTAACATGCTATAGGACAGCTCTAGGTTTTTCTTAGTCTTTCTGGAAGTCATAGACACAAATTAAATTGCTGGGTTGGCCAATCTGACCTTCTCCATAAACTCCAAACAAATAGCACGTCTCCAGCCTACAACATTGACTGGCCTGGAGCAGGATCACAGCAGTCAGAACCATAAGCAAACAACTGACCAGATCTCTTGATATTGATGGCTATACAAGAGAAAATCAGATGTTACAAACTTCACAATGTCATTCGCAGTCAAGTGAAAAGGTACACTATTTCATCCCAGATTAATTCATAAAATCCAGTCGGAAAGAGCTGCCAATAAATTTGTGATCAAGCATTGTTGACCAACACATATGCATTTGAGGCATGAAAATAATGAAGGAATCACATCCAGATATTAAACAGACACATGTGCATAGAAGACCCATAATTGAAGCATAGTGTACCTGCGAGTTAAGCCAATAACACATTTAATGAAGTCCCCCTTAACATAGCCAACATAAGAATACACCAAAGCATAAAATAATCACAAGAGGTGAAAATACATTATAATGTTTGTCCAAAAAAGAAAGAACTTGAAGACCCACAAGTGTAAATAACACATTAATAACATGGAATAATAATTCAAATCCAAGCCATATCTTCTGATCAAAACCATGTCATCAAAATTGGGCTTCAAGTACGATCATGTTCCATTTTTAACAGGTAATAATTCTAACTTTAAACACTTATGAAGTATTTCCCATGAGATTATCCCCTAAAGGATATAGTGTCATTAGTCCAAATGACACAACGCATCAGAATCAACGACTTATTCTTCATTTCTCCATCCAAAGAAGAAACTTCAATTAATAGTTTGGAATTCAAGGATAAAGTCCAAACTTCAATTCACGGATTTGCAGGGCAGTTGACAATAAATTAAATATTTCAAAAAAGTGGACCTGTATGATATATCCAGCACCAGACCTCTGAAACAAGACAAGTCATCATCCTCAAACTCATCATCAAAAAGATCATGATCGGAATCACCATTATAAACACCCTCATTAGTGGGACGTGCTTCCGCATTGCAAGGGCTGGTTTTGCCACTCAGAGACGATGAAAAATGAAGAAGTCTACCAGAAGCACCAAAATACCTTAATTTTCTTTTCTGGGTTTGAACCGACCTCAGCTTATACTGAAATGGGTCCTTCTGCTCCAAACGAGAGGATACTCCGTCGCCATTAAAGAGCAGCTTTAAGCGACCTTGCGTGGTGAACTGTGCCATGCCCTTTGCTCAAGGATGCAACTTTCTTCTGGAGCTCCTCGAAAGCACAATGGGATTTTCTATGACTTGATCAGAAGCAGTGTTACAGTAAGACAAGCTTCAATAACAAGGACAGAGCCCGGAGAATGAAAAAGAAAATTAAGAAATGCATTTTTTCCACCGGAAAAAACCTCTGCCACGTATCTTCTCTAATTATTCCCGAGCTTTTTTTTTTATTTATTAATATTATTCCCAAGCTTCAAAATATCTACTACCATCTCTTTGAAAATTTGAATTAACATACACGCCCTTGAAATTTTGCTATTTTAAATGCAGACACATCCAGAGTATAAAACCCCTGCCATCGTAATATTATTTGCATTTTTGTTATTTTACAAAAAGATACATATGAGTTTATAATATGAATTAAATTTAGAATATCACAATTTTTTATAAAAATGCTAAAGGCTAAAATTATGAAAAAAAAGTAATGGGTTTTTTTTATTTTTAAAAATAGTTTTCTGTTTTTTTATTTTTAAAAACAAAAGAATTTATTTGCCAACTTGTTTTTAAAATATATTTTTAAAAATTATTCTCTTTATAACTTCAAAAACAAAAAAATAAAAATAACTTTTAGTCATTTTTTGAACTTATTCTCGTATTTTGAATGTAAATTTTAATTTTCTTGTTTTGAATGTAAATTTTATAATTAAATAAAATATTTTCTTATTTACAATATTAATCATCCACTAATCTTAATTTTTCTTTAATCCAAAAATAATTTTTGAAAATAAAAAAATAATTTTTAAAAATAAAAAAATCCAAACACACCCAATATTATCCTTATTTTTATTCTTTTTCTCATTTTCACTCTCTTAAACCTATCAAAATGGATTTAAGTTTCTAGGTTAGCGAACCAACATGGTGTAAAATTCTAATTCATTTTTAAATGCAAAACTTATATGGGTTAATATATAAAAATTGTGATTCAAGTTAATTTAAATTTTGTTTTTACAAATAAAGTACTAGACTAATTCTTATTTGAGGCAAAAGTAATAAATAGTCAATCTCTCCCGACAAAAATGCATCAAAGAATTAAATGTAAGATACTTTATTGAGTCTAAAACATTTTGAAATTCAATCTACTTTCACTAAATTAATTAATTGTCAATAATTGATATCTATAATTTACCTTAGTCATTCATTTCCAATGATTTGGAGTAAAACAAAGCTAGATTCAAATTGTCTACACATACACAAAGTCCATAAGAAGAATTACTGTTGAAGGTATTTATTAAAAAAAAAAAGGTAACCTCTCAAATAGTAGTGGAGTTGTATATTAGATTTAATCATTATTTGTGCTTGGTTGATTTACACAAGTATAGTGACTCAATCGACCAAAATTGAGTGTTTTTTCTATTTTACTTATTGCCAATCGATTGGTTCATTGAATCTAGAATTAATTGACTAGTTGACTTTAACCAATTATTTTCGATTACCAACAGTTCATGCTTGCTTGTGTATTTTTTTCTCTTAACCAATTGAGGCCCAATAACCCTTTTAGTTTGGCTTATGTACAAATAAATACATGAAACAAAATAAATGTCACCAGATATATAAAAAGAGATTAAGTAATAGCCTAATATATATGCTTATTTTCACCAAGCAATATGCACTATGGCACACATTACACAATATAACACAATAAGTTGCACTATTATTGCTACCTAACCAACTAAGTTGATCATTTGAACTTGTAGTGTATACTAAACAATCAAAATAAATTCAATTCAACCAAATTTTAATAAGTAACATAATCAATTACATATTTAGCATGCATCTAGATAGAATTTGAATTCAAATACAAAGTCTTGAATTCCAATAACTGACTAAGCAATTAAAAAACGAAGTATCTAAGTAGTAACAAATTCACTATTCAAAAACTAAGTTAATGTTGCAGACCAAAAAAAAAAATTCTAAGTGAAGCTTTTGTGATTAGATTTAGAGTCTACACTATTCTAGCTATGTCATGTATGTATTGCCATCATCTTCTATTGTGCAATGAATAAAATGTAATACCCCAGAGTAATATTAAAATCTTATTATTTTAAAATGTTGAAGTGTTTATTTTGATTAATGAGGATAGTTAAATTGTATTTATCTATGGCAAGGTGAAGTGTGAATATTTTAATTGAATAAGTATTATTATAATTTTATTTATTGAGCATTATTTGAATTTTCTTTTTTTAATTATTACTCATCAGGATATTTGGAAGTTAACAGTGTGATGTTTATGAAATATGAATGTCAGTTATGATAAATGATCCTTTTCCCCATGATTTATGAGATACTAAGATAATTACTTTTGAACTCCTAATTTATTATATTAGTGTGGGCATTAAGGGGAAAATAGGATTAATGAAATTATTATTAGAAAGAAAGAGAGGTATGAATATGATAAAAATAAGGATGAAGAGCTAAGGTTCAAAGGAAATAAAAATGGTCAAATGAAACAAATGGTTGAGATTGGAAAAATATGAGTTTATGGTGAACCTATCATGTTAGATCATGGCTTATAGCTCACCCTTTTCTTTTCTTTTTCTCTCCATATTTTCTTTTTTAGACACAAACCCCTTACCTTGATCTCTCTTTTCTCTTTTCTTTCTTCTTCTTCTTCTTTGGCACCTTCTTCTCTTTCTCCCCCCTTGTAATTGCACCACTATTGACGTGCCACCATCTCAATGCATTTTTTTTTCTTCATGCTAGTTCAATGGCAATCCTTGGATATGATGAAGAGCTCGATTATGGTCCAAGCTTCCTCTGTTGCTCTCTCTTCATGGTGATACAGTCGTGGCCACCATTGTTGCTCTTTTTGGCATGTCTTTTAGCTGGATAAAGTTGTAGCTTGACTATTGGGAGCTATGGAACTACCATTAGTTTGGCAATAGTGGAAGGCCATTGGCTTTCCTTGGTTCCCGATGATAGTAAACCATTGGTAAACTCTCCAAGTAATGGTGAGAATCTTTATGCAAAACTATCTTAATATTTTGATGATCTAAGTTTATCCAAAAAAACCACTTATATATATTAAATATATGATGATAGCTTTGAAAATTATGATTTTTATGCCACAGTACATTACAATGATAAGAGTAGAGTATTTACAATGTGTTAGATTCTCATAATTTGAATGATTCAAGTTTGATTAAAGAAAAACCCATTTTCATTATATTTAAAATATATGAAAATGCTTTTAAAAAAAAAGAGTTTCATGCTATAAAATGATTGAATGATATGATTGAAGTTTTTTTATGTCATTAACCTTAATAATTTTGGATAATTTAGAGTTAAGCTAAGGAAAATATATTTTTATACATATTTTGAGAAACTTGATAATAACTTGAAAAATATAATAATGTTACACTATGGAGTGTTAGAATAGCATCCTTAAAGCATGCTTAGATCATTGAGTTTTAATAGCTATGCTTAAATAACTTCAATTAAAGAAAGAATCCCTAAAACATGAAATTTGATTTCTTTGAATTAGAGTTGAAAATATTAGAAATTTAATATATTATTTTATATAATGATGTGATGAGAGCATGTTTAAAGCACAAAGCTCTAATATTTTGCTTATTTTATACTTGATTTGAAGAAACCTTTGTTTATGGAAATATATGATTATGGCATATTTTTAAGATTATCATAAAATATATGGTTTTGATTCAAGAATCTCCAAATTATGACATATTTTTTGTTTTCCATAATTAACTCTAGAAAAAAATAATAGAATTATAATGTAGGAGGTTAAAGTATTATAATTAAAACTCATGATAGTATTTTTAGGAAGAAAATAAGCAATACCTATGTATTTATAATTTATCTTTGTAAAAATTTGCAAATAGGAAGATAAGAGAAGGATAAACCTAAACACCCTAAGACTTTTTGGAAAGCGCAGGCAAGACCAGGTGAGTATATATCTTACCATAAAATTGATGTTTTACTTATATATTGTGTGAATGATATATTTATACTTTCCTTATTAATTATACAAATTGCAAATACATTCATATATGAAATCTGAATATAATTATAAATAAAGAACCTTAATTTTGACACCTACAACTGTTTAATTTTATTATTACAATGCTTGGCAAAGTAATTAGTACAATGACATATATAATTTTTTTTTAAGAATTATTAATGGTTTATTCTTGTGGCCATGTAGGAAGAGCATGGAATTATTATTTTGTAATATAATTGCATTACTAACCAATGTCATGGTACATTTTGATATATATATATGGTGATGGTGACATATATTATTATGCATTTTTATACTAATTTTTTATGATGAATTTGCTACCTTGTGTTGAAATTGAATTGTGATTGTATTAGGTAAACCTAGAGCTATAATGTATGAAATTACATTGTGAATTGTCACAAGTAACATTGAGATGAGAAATATGATAGAGATGGTATTATAAATATCGGATGAGAAATTCTTAGTAAAAAACTTATAGAGTGTATAAGGCAAACCCTAAAAGGACAAAGATGGAAAGCTATGAAGGGTATAAAGTTAACTCTAGAGTTAAAAGGTGGATGCATTTATATTTGTCATGAATTATGAATTATGTTACAACATTGAGATCTAGTTGTCTTGAATACTTTCTTATAACGTGATTGTGATGATTTAAATATGATTGACCTTGTTGATTACTAATAAATTTGATAAGTACCCAAAATAGGTTGGGTGTGATGTCGTAATGGTAATTTGAAAAAATTAAATGGTTGAGACTATTATGAATTGTGAGGTGAAATAGAAAATTTGAGTTATGTGTAGATAAATATGTCAACTTAAGAATTGCTATTATGAGTTACACAATCCAAGAATTTGGTTTATAGATGTTTTCTATTTTAATACATAACTAGCAATTGATTGTTTATATAATTGATTTTAAACATGGTTGTAGTAGATATATGCTTATTAAGTTCTTGTAACTTAGTCTTTTTAATTTGAATGTTTTTAAGTTGAAATGTGCACAGTTGAACTTCGTTATATCTATGAAAAATCAAAGATCACTTTGTTAGAAAATTTTTGACAATTGGATTAGGAATTAGGAGATTGGATTATTTGTGTAAATAAATATTGTATATCCTATGTGCATTTTGTGTTACTATTGTATTTTTGAAAAATTATAGCTTTTACATTTTAGGCATGTGGCTTTCAGAAAATGTTTAAAAATAAGAAAAATTTGTCCATTTTTTTCATAAAATTAAAAATAAATTTTGGATTATCACAAAAATAGAAAGATTTTTATTAGGTAGAATTAATGTAAATAGTATTAAGGTTGGTAGAAATCGGGTAGTGAAATCCATGTTGATCATAATTGTATTTAGGTTGTGACATAAGAGCTGTACTAACCACCAATTTGCAAAAGACAAATGACAAAAGTTGTATGCTACGAATTATACTAGTGACTATATGTGTAAAGGCCAACAACTCCAAAAAACTATGTTAACCTAAAGGCTTGATATTATGTGCTTTTCTTCCTACTATCCATTAAGTCTAACTTGTTATCCTTCTTTCATATTATAATTAGTGTCTTAACCATTAAGAAAGAAGACACAAAAATCTTGAAATAGAATTTCTTAAGTCAAGTGTTAATAGGTATATGATGTTGATCCCTTCATTAAAACTAGAATAAACCATTCCACTTGCATAAGCTTTACCACTAGTAGCTTTTATGGACGTTTAAGCAAAGAAAAAAAAGATTAAGCTTGTAATCATGTAGTAAAACTAGCCCTGTCCAACAGTCGGCTTTAGTAGTTTTTTAAACATTTTGACAATTGACCAAAGCTTGACATTTTCCTAAGGATGACAACCACTGTCGACCAATATAGGAGTAGAACCGATTGTAGTTATTAATTACGATTTTCATCGATTTTTGCAATTTTGATTGGTTTACTTATTAATTAATAGTGAACTTGTATTTATTCATTTTTTGGTCCAATTTGAATGGAATTTATATTATAGAAAGGCCCAAAGTAAAAAAAAAAATGTAACATTGTAACAAAACTATTGTAAAATAATTTTTTGACCCAATTTAAATGGGCTTTCTATCATAAAAAGGGCTAAATTTTGAATAAAATTAAAAATAGTACAACAGTATAAAAAAGGAAGGCCTTGTTGCAGCATAATTACACAACCCCAAATGCAACATCTATCTAATGAGGGACTGGGAATTCACAACTCTGTTTTACAATGCAATAAAAAAAGAAGGCCTTGCTGCAGCACAATTACACAACTCTAGATGGAATATCTCAATGAGGGACTAGGAATTCACAACTTTGCTTTACAATGCAATAAAAAAGGAAGGCCTTGTTGCAGCATAATTACACAACCCCAAATGTAACATCTATCCAATGAAGGATTGAGAATTCACAACTCTACTTTACAATCAATTAAATAAATATTTAACAGAGAAAAAAAACTAACTATTAAATAAAATAACTAATAATTTATATATTCTATTTCTACCACAAACTGCATATATAGCCACCATTGCAAAAGTTATAGAACACTTGAAAAACATCTAACATGAAGGAAATTTAGCAAAAAAATAAGTTTTAAACAAAATTGATATATTCATTAGGTCACCAATTTTTGTTTCTACCAGAGATCATATAATATAAACATTAAAGAATGAAAACAAAATCTTCCATTTATGAAGCTCCATAGGGCAGAAAGACAAGTTGTGTCTTCTCTCCAAGCTATATTATGTACTAATTGGAGAGACTATACTAGAATGGTAAAATAGTGAGACATCAATCTGTACCAAAATCCAAAAACCAACTGTGCAATTGCAATATTCATATATTCTGCCACAACTGTACATGTGGTATGCAATGTTTTCAATGGCCAGCAGTCACCAAAAAATTCTTGCTAACCAGTAGGAGAGTGAAGTCAATTCTGTCTATGTACCAAAAGCTATTTACATCCTACTCAAAATAACATGTAGTAAAAGTCAATCCATAGCTATAGGTTATGTGGTTTCCCCCACTTCAACAGAAACATCTGCTCCATTTGTGCTAAGCATGCTTCCATCTCCAATAGTAGTAAGTGTGGAGGAACCTATTGGACAGCCTCCCAACAATTCTAGCACAGAGGAAAATTTAGTAAAATAATCAAATCTTTAAATATAACTATCAAGCACTATAAACTAAAGTATCAATATTATCAAATTTTCAACATTTAAACTAGACAAAAAATCAAAAAGTAACTAGTGAACAGATTTATACCTTGCTCTATTTCTTCACACTTTTGAAGTTCATCACTATCTTCACTGTCATGGAAGTCAAATTTTTCAGGCTTTAACCGATTTTGACTACAAATGAGAGCTTTAGTCATTTTACAAGTAAGGGAGCTCCTAAATACATCAAGTACTAGGCCCCTGGTGCTAAATGTTAATTCTGAAGCCACTGTAGACACTGGGATAGCTAACATATCTCTAACTATCATTGATAGGATAACAAACCTCGATGCATTAAACTTCCACCAATCCAGAATATCAAAGCTCTCATCTTCATCAATACATGCTTCATTAAGAAACCTCTCCACCTCATTTTTTGCCTCAATGGTGTCTTTCTTCTTCAAGTGGGATCTGAAGGCAGCATGCATTTGCTTATGTGTATGATTTTCAACTGCAGGTTGATTGGGTTGTGACTCCCTAATTGATGTAGTCATGGATATATTAGGTTTCCCTTGCCCATGCTCTTTTGAGTACCACTCATACATCCTTACTAAGTTATTTTTAATCTTTTTCACCATCAATTGTGCCATTTCTTCTCCATAAATATTTTCAAATGACCATGTCACATAAGCTAATTTGTATCTAGGGTCTAGAATATTGACAATGAAAAGAAGAGGATTGATATTGTGAATATTTCCCTAATATTTCTCATATTTTCTTTTCATGTCAATTGCCATCAAGTTCAACACTGAATCATTCATCCCATCATCATTCCATTTCTTGATCTCATTTTGCACTACAGCTAAATGTGTATATGTAGAATTTGATATGACATACAAGGATCCTGAAAATGCTAAAGTAACATCATAGAAAATTTTTAAGAAATTTAAGAAAGCTCTAGCATTGTTCCAATCACTAGTACTTGGTGGCCCTACTTTCTTGGAATCTTCCATGAAATGTATAGTGTAATCACTATCATTATCCTCTAATCTTTTAAATACTTTTTGGTATTTTTCAGCTGCCTCTAACATTTTAAAGGTGGAATTCCACCTTGTGGGGACATCAAGGCACACAAGTGCTTTATGAGTGAGGTGTTCATCTTCTATGGCTTGCCTAAACCTAGCTAACCTTGAAGGAGAGGATCTCACATACCTTACTGCATTACGAATTGTAGCAATGGAATCATGGAGATCCTTTAATCCCTCATTAACAACTAGGTTCATGATGTGAGCACAACACCTCATATGTAACATCTCACCATCTAACACCAATCCTTTCTAATTCTTTAGCTTTTTTTTCAGGTATGCTATGGCCCTATCATTGGAGCTAGCATTATCTATAGTCATCGTGAACAACTTCCTAATCCCCCATTCATTCATGCATTGTTCAAATTGCTTCCCCTTTATGGTTTGGTATAGAGCAAAAATTAAGGATCCTTTTCTGCAACTTCCATTCATTATCTATGAAATGCACAGTTAATGCCATATAATTCAGATTTTGGACACTTATCCAGCAATCAGTAGTTATACAACCCCTAACACAATCAAATTTCAACAAGCTTTTCAACCTAGCCTTTTCTTCTATGTAAATCTTCATACAGTCTCTTCTAATAGTTTGCCTAGAAGGCACATGTAGTTGGGGATGTAATCTCTTGCACATGTATCTAAAGCCATAACCTTCAACTACACTAAATGGCTGCTCATCGCATATAACAAACAAAAATGGCTTTCCTACACTCTTCTAAATCATACACATGAGGGGTGGAACCTACTAAAATTGCCTTATTAGATTTCTTGTTAAAGTCAAGCACTTGTTGTTTGGGGTCATTCCTTAAAGCAAAGGCATATTTAGGACACTTAGGTATATGGGCCAACATATTTGAAGTGCCATGTCCTTTACTATTACAAAGAAATCTAATGCCGCAATGAATACATTGAGCAGTTAGTTCACTCACCTCCTCTTTAGAAACTCTCTTAAAATGGTCCCATGCTATACTTTTCTTCCTTGTGGTGATGCCAGCTGCTTTGTTAGTTGAAATTTTCCTAGATGTGGGTTTCTTCCTTTTTTGATCACATTTCTTAATTGTTAGTGGTGATGGTGGTGCACTAGGGCCAGCTTCTTGGGAATTAGGAGTAGGTGTTGTTGTTGTTGCTGCCCCACCAGAATCATTCACACTGAGCTTGTCCATGCAACAACTCCTATTGGTAAAAAAATAATAAAATTAGGTAATTATCAATTTGTCACTTCAGATTTGCTAATTACCACATTTGTGTAATGCTCAAACAACCAAGAAATTTACAATATGCATAAACAAAAACTAGGGAAGTAAACAAAAAAGGAATTCTATCATTTCATTTCATATATAAGTAATGAAACCTAATTTTTTAAACTTAATTGTTCACAAAAAGCATATAAACTTGCTTTTTGCCTTCTTTTTTAACAAATCAACATGGAAAGATAATGCTTTAAAGATAAGAAATAAGAATTATGAAATTGATTCTAATTTTTGTTGAGACACCCAAAGAACATTAGTTAGAACTTAGAAGCATAAAAGAACAAGGCTGAAAGAATGAAGAAAGTGGAAATATCAGAAGGAGAAATTATATCAAAATCTTCAAATGATTACTCTCAAGAGAGGCTCAATAAAACTAGTAAAGGAGTAAAGTTATCATCAATTATTAATTATAATACAATATAAAACAGACAAGAGTTGCCAGGCAAAATAGTAAACTAACCATCAACAGAAAATGCATTTAACCCCATTTCATCTTCATATATTCATATATGAAACTTAAGAAATAACTAATATTCATCAAAATGCAGTTTAAATTCATTAAAAGTTCCAAGTAATAACAATTTGAATGCTGCAGCTGAATATATCAAATTGAATTCATGTACAATAATACAGATAAACAACATTTGAATAAGTTATAATTTTTTTTAGTTTTAGAAATATATATTAACTTATCTTTTTATATATAGTTACTTCCCTTTGCCTCTATTTTAAATGAACAAACACATTTTTTGCTCTAGAAAAATAAGAAAACGAGTGTATATATTTAAAAATAAATAAATGTAAATATAATTAGATTAAATATTAAGAAAGTGAGTGCATTTTACTCATAAAATTTTCAAGAATTGCTTTTCAAATGCTGGTTGCGTGAAAAGTAGTTACTTAGATTTTAGAAAAGACGTTTGAGTTGTTCTTTTGTTATTTATACAAGTTCTTTGAAATTAAAGTAAAATTAACATAAAAGTATGACATAATATATATATATATATATATATATATATATATATATATATACACACACACATTTCTTACACTACGAAAGTGTTCCTAATAGTAACTCTACAAAGATTTTAATGGTGTATAATAAGTTATTTTCAATAAATTATTCATCAAATTAACACTTGGTTTAATGCACAAAACTAGTTTTAATGTTCAATCTATATTATAACAAATTTATTAATCTATTAAGTTATATAAACATATATATTCTTGCGGAACTGATGCCGATGCATATAGTATTGATTACATTTACATATACAAGCGTTGCCGAATACCCTTTTTTATATAATTTTTAAAATCGAATTGCTAATTGAATCCAAAGAATATTAATATATTAATTTATTATTATAAATTTATTAATTAAATCAATTTTAATTTAAAAAATACAAAATATATATACACTAATAATATATATTTAAAATAATAAAATATAAATAATAAAATAATAATTTATGTTAAAAATAATTAAAAATATAAATTTAATTGATTTAAAATTATAAAATTTTATATCTCAATTATTATAAATTAGAATGTAATCTGTGCACAGCACAAGCACTAGTTCGTTCTGTAAAATATTATTTTAAATAAATAATATTATGAAATCTAATAATCTTTAATATTAATAGGGGATTTATATGATTTAATAGATGTATAAAATAATTTCACTTTTATCTAATAATTTCCTTAAGTATATATATAATGCTCTTTATATTTATTAATATTTTAAATATTACAAAGTATAAATTTGACCTGTTCTGCAATTTTTTTATTAATTTCCTTTTTTTCTTCACTAATTCTCTGGATTAGAAGAGACTACGATATTGTATACCTCATTAAAATTTTAATTTTGTATTCTAAATTACAAAAGTGTACAAAACTAGTTTTAATGTTCAATCTGTATTATAACAAAGAGGTTTAGTGTTCCACTAACTAACGTGACTTAAATCTTTAGATGCAAACCCAAAATCAATAATTTGTGGTATTAAGTATTAACAGGTCCAAGATAGTTCTCACTTATCAGAAACACTTGATTTAGGGGAAAAATAGGGTTATAATATAGAACCCACTGTTACTAATAACACATTGTTAATTTGTTATTGATAACACAAAATCACACCAAATCACACAATGGTATCATTCAATAACACAAATACAAGACAAGACATGAAATTTGAAGAAACAATAATCCAAAGCCCCAATATATGAAACAAAACGAAAAGTCTTCCAACAAAGAGCACAATCACAAAACCACATCACTGAATCATTAGGCACCACAAATTTGAACTTATAAAGGCAGGATCGTATACAATGCATAACACAAAACAAAGGCTTTGCGGATTACCTTGCGAAAATGCTACAGCTTAGTGAACTAGTTGGATGACTTCAATGGAGTTTGATGTGCGAATATGCCGAAAATGGTGGTTCCAACTAGTATCTCGTTGGTGGTGCCGGTGAGATATTTCCTGGTGGGGTAGAAAGTTAAGGTGGTCTGCGAGGGTTAGGGCTTGCTTAAAAGTCAGGACAAAGAGGTAGAAGATTCGAGAAAAGTAAGGACTGGGGAGGGATAACTTCATATATGCAATTTACTGAACAAAAAATGCACATTTTTATTCAAGTGAAGTGATGTCGTTTTGTGAAGCCTAATTCAGTCGGTTCGATGTCAAGCGATTTAGAGGTTTAGCACCTGCTACTAACCACGCAATTGATTTTACAAAACTTTTCTTCTCGCCTCCGCCCATTATTTCTCCATACTCGCTATCGACCGCCCACTTTTGTTCAGTTTCTATCGATTTTCGATCGGTTTGCCAAAAATTGGACACCCTTAAGTAAAACATTAAAGAAGTAATGAACCAAAAAGAATAGACAAGAATGAGAAAAATAAACAAGAGGATAGATTTATACCTTGTTCAATTTCTTCATATTTGTCAAGTTTATCATAGTTTTCAATGTCATAAAAGTTACCTCAACTAGTTTTAAGTGCAAATGAAGGCCTTGGTCATTTTAAGAGTAAAAGAACTCCTAAAAATAACTAAAACTCACCTTTTAGAACTAAATGCCAATTCTGAAGCCATTATAAAGATAAGGATAACTAATATATCCCTAGTTAGCTTGGAAAGAATATCAAATGGTGATTTACTGAGCTTCCACCAAGTTAAGACATCAAAGTTATTTTTTTTATCCACACATGCTTCATTGCAAATATCTTCCTACCTCATTCTTTACCTCAATTATCTCTTTCTTTTTTAAGTGTGATCTAAAGTCAACACTTTTAACTTTGTGAGCATAATTCTCAATTGCTTGAGTTTGTTGTGATTCTTCTATAAATTAAGTAGTTATAGATGCATTTAGTTGATCATATTCTTTTAAATACCATTTATACATCTTCACTAACTTATTTTTTACTTTCTTTACTATTGATTGTGAGATAATTTTCCTATGTATTTCTCTAAAGGACCATATAATGTGAGCCAATTTGTATCTAAGGTCACGTATATTTTCTATGAATAAAAAAGGATTTATATTCTCAATCTTCCTTAATGTTTTTCAAACTTTTTTCATGTCTATTACTATCACATGCAACATTGAGTCATACATCCCACCTTTACTTCATTTATTAATCTCACTTTACGTTAAAGATAAATGAGTACAAGCAATATTTGAAGTGACATACAATGAACCTAAAAAAGGCAATATTACATTATAAATTTTTTTAAGGAAATTAACAAATGCCTTTACATTGTTCCAATCATTACTAGTTGGTGAACCTACCCTTTTAGCATCTTTTATGAAGTAAATGGAGTAATCATTATCTTTATCTTTCAATTTTTTAAATGTCTTTTTGGTACTTTTTAGCTTTCTTTAGCATTTTGTTGGTTGAATTCTACCTTGTGGGAATATTAAAACTTATAAGGGATTTATGAGTGATGTGTTCTTCCTTTATGGTTTACCTAGACTTAACCGATCTTGAGGGAGAGGATCTTACATATCTCTTACATTGTTAATTGTAGAAATTAAGTTAAAAAAGTCCTTCAATCCCTCATTAACTATTAAATTCAAGATATGAGCACAATACTTCATGTGTATCATCTCACCATCAAAAATTAAACTTTTCTAATTCTTTAATTTTTTTAAGTATACTATGGCTCTATCATTGGAGTTAGCATAATCTACTATAATAGTGAATAACTTATTGATATCTTACTTATTTAAGCATTGTTCAATGTGCTTCCCTTATAATATCCCTTTTATGGTTTAGTATTAAGCAGAAATTAATGATACTATTTTGCATCTTCCATTCATTATCAATGGCATGTAATTAAAATTTTGTATACTAATCCAATAATCAGTGATCATACAAGCCCTAGCATAATTTGATTTCAACAAAACCTTCAACCTAACCTTTTCTTTTGAATATATTTTTATGCAATCTTTTCTTATAATATGTTTAGATGACATTAGTAATTAAGGTTGCAATCTTTTGCACATGTATTTGAAGCCAAACCTTTCAACTACTCTAAAAAGTTGTTTATTGCAAATGACAAATCAAGAAATAGTTCTCTTACACTATTCCAAGTCATACATATAAGGTGGAATTGACCAATATTTTCTTGTTAGATTTCCTATCAAAGTCCAACACTTATTGTTTAGGAATGTTTTTTTAATATATATGTTTACTTAGGACACTTAAGGATGTAGATTGACATATTTACCAAGAAACCTAATTCCACAATGAATACATTTAGCTATTGATTTATTCACCTCTTCATCAAGTGTTTTCTTGAAATGATCCTATATAATGCTTTACTTCCTTGTTGTGATACTAGCTGCCTTATTCATTGAGGATTTCTTTTTTGTAACTCTATCTTAGTGGCAATGCTAGTACAGTTGGTCTAGTATCTTCAAGAATTAAGATTAAGAATTAGTGTTATTACCTTTCCAATTGAAGCTTTATTGGGCTTTTTCGTGTAACATTACTTGCTAGTAAGAAACATAACAAGTAGTATACCTAACATCTATAAAGACTTATTTAGTGTTTACTTTATAGAATACTCTATAGTATTAAATGAAAGAACTTAACAAAGTCAATTCAAAAGCAAATTGCATTAATTCTTAAATGATGTGGTCATTACATAGTTCAAACTTGAAAAGAAAATTTAAAACTTAAAAGTCTCATTCAACATAAAAAAATTTAACACCTTAATATGTCATAAATGATACCCATGAACCTAAAACTAATTATCTGCCCCTTGTACCAAAATTACTGTCTAAGTAAACCATAAGTCCCCTACTCGAGGGTCCATTAAAAATTGTTTCCCATAGATATTGTATCTAATTGTTCTATGTTTACTATCAAATTTTCCAAATGGAAATCTTTCAAGAAGAGTCTTAACCTCTATCATTCCTATTACCATGAGCTTGAGCATCTATATATTAGGCAGATAATAGATATCTAACATTAACAAATAAAAAATAACACTTATTAGAATATTATTATAGTAACATTTTAAACATTACTTGAAAATTACACACTTATTACAAACTAAAACAAAGTAATGATTTTTCATATTTGAAGGCAGTTTAATTCTTAAAGATCATATTTTTTACCTTCATTCTTATAAAAGTTAGTATATTAAAAAAGCAAAAGTGTACAAAGTAAAGTTAGAGATGTTTGTCTTCACCTAACTCTAGTTGAGATCAGTGTAGAATCCTTATCTATTTTCCACTAGCCAAAATTATAACCATATGTTTACTTGGATCAGTTCATAGAAATTATAAAAGACCTATTGTACAATGTCTAAGAAGATTGATATAAAATGGTAAAATAATACAACATTGTAATTCCCTTATAGAGTTAAGACATGATATCTACTTATTACCTTCTTAATCGTAAGTATACATTATGGCCTTAATACCTTTATATTACACTATCCAATGTTGCCTAAGTTGTATTAGGTAAGCCTTTAAAAGATCCATCCGAAGTGGTGGGTATCAATCATCTTGAGAACTTATACAAATTCATCTTGCAATATGCATTATAACAGAATAGACAATTAATGAATAAATTTTCATGTAACTATTAGGTTATCTTTATCCCTTTATAAATCAATCATTGTACTTTCAAGGTTAACCTTATTTTTTCACAAACAAGTACATGGATCTAGTACAGCATATCATATCATAATTATATTTGCTCCCAACTTATTATTCATAATAATGCTTATGGTATCATATCCATAATAAAATCATAATTCATAGTTCAATAATCACATCATAATTAAATGCAATATCATTGTAACAAGTTGATCATAAGCATTACTTTGTACATCACATAAATTTCATCTTCATCAAATAATAATAATCAATAATACTATCATGTCTTCATTACATGGTCATAACCATATGCTTAACTTTAACCTATAAGATATATATACATATGTATAAGTATTTCCAACATACCAAATATGCCCACTAACATTCAAGTTAGGCATTATACCAATAGATGAGTACTAGTAAAGTGCCCTGTTCACATAGTATCAATGTCCATAATATGTTCAACCATATGTTTATATAGGTTTTGAAAGAGAAATTTAGAGTTCTAGTATGCTATGCTTAAGTGGAGTATACCTTCATAATTAATTAACATCAATTATACACTTTTCACGAATTTATTCATAATTTTAATAGGTTTGCTTACTATTGTCATCCTTAACTCTAGTCATCTTATACATTCATGGAGATGACACCATCATTTATATTATTTATTTTCCTTAAATTATTGTTACATCAAACCTTTAAGGAAGGAACATCAATTTAATACATTATTCTTAAGCAACATAAGAGCAAAGATTAACTATTTAAGGCTTAAAAATTGATCATTTGCTACCAAATAGGAATTTTGGTGAATTCCCAATACAACAGTAAACCATTCCCACTACTCAACTATTCCCTGCATTTCTTTCCTTTGTGAAATCACTATTTATTTGTGACTTAAGTCCCTTCTTACCTATTTATTATTCATTTAATTGTTACCAAAACATTAATATATACTAAAGGAACCTCATTTAACTTATGTCCTTCACTTACATGCACTTTATTCATCATTTAATATTTTACACACCATAAATTCGTAAATCCCTCAAGTTTATTGATAAAATAACTTATTCAAATTCTTTAAATTTATGTTAAGATATTCACTCACTTGGTATGAAAAAGGTTACAAAGGTTAAATATCTTGTTTCTACACCCTTATCATCCATGGTTACAAAGATTTCTCATTAAGTTTCTATTTTCACCTTATTAGCCTAAGGATAAACTTCAATTAAGTACAAAGGGAAGAAAATGAAAAGGCACTCAAAAATAGCGATGGTTAAAGGATTCTTACCTTGATTGCAAGAAAAATCTAGCCTAATCTTACATTCTTCCTTTATAATTTAATAAGGAATTGTAGAAGAAGAAGAAGTCAGAAAAGAAGAAGAGAAAGAAAGAGTTGAGGGTTTAAGAAAATGGCAATATTGAGGAGAAAAAAATGTTAAGTTAGCTTTTATAGGGCATAAGGCATTTTCATCCTTTGCTTAAAATTTCTTCCACACTCATCTATGTATTTTTATTTACCTACAATTTATGTTTTCTTATGTTTTCCTTTACTAATCCTTTTCCCATTACTTTATTCCTTCTTCACTTAAAAATTTCTTTTCATTACTTAAGTTAAAATTTTAAAATTCTAAAGGGATGTAAAAATATTCCCTCTTTAAAAGAATTCATCCTCAAATTCTAAAAGTTTAATTCATTTTAGTATTAATTTGGAAGAATAACTTACTCTTTCCTTAACTTACCTCTTTCTCTAATGCATTTTTTCGACTTACATCATAAGTTATTTCCACTAGAACTAAGGGCGTAAATAGGTTAAATGACTTATTAAGGACTTACAACCTAATCTACTTTTAGTCTAGGCTAGCCTAACTTATTTACCTAAACAAAGTAGGTTGAGCCTAATAAATAGGCTAAGTCCCTTTTCTTTAGGCTTGGCTCATAGGTTTACCAAGTTAACCTATTTAATGATTAATAGATTTATTTATAATACAATATAATGTCTAATATTTTAACATATGCACTAATGTATATAAGCCTAACTAGGGAATTGGCTTATTTTAGGTTTTCATTTTAAATCTTAATCAATTAGCATATTTGATGTTCTATTTATACAAGTAGGCTTTTAAATATACTAATAGGTTAAGTTAAACTTTTTTAATAGGTTAAACTGAGCCTAAATTCTGGCCTTGTATAACCTAATAGGCTAAGTTTAGGCTAATGCCTTAAGAAGCATGCCCAACTATTTAAGATAAAGCTTAACTTGCGTTAGACTATTTGCACTCCTATTTAAAATTAATACCATTATAGTCATCCATTTTTGTTAAATTTGGTAAAGTTACCTAGTAGTGCCAATATGTGACAAATTAATGCATAATATTATATAGATTCTACAACCTTTTAAATATAAATTTTTGCATTTCAAGCATAATTTACATAATAAAGACATTTATCCTTATTTCTTTTCCTAAATATGGTGTTTATAAACATAAAACCTTTCAACTTGTGAGGAAATGTCAACAAACAAGAGCAATAGCATATTGACAATCCAAAAGGTCTAAAATTTCACCCTTAAATTTACAAAGGTACCATAAATAATAGTCAATCATTTAGCTTTCAAGAATTAACCATTCCATTAGAAACACTAGATTTCTACAAAAATTATCATTTATTCCTTATCTCATTATTTGTACCTAACTTTAATAGATTTGTACAAAGCTTGGGAGTCCTTCACATTGGTGTTTATTTTAACAAACATATGCCTTATTTAAGATTACTTGTGTATCCTTTAGGATTATTAATTGCCCCATTATCTAAAAACAATAAACCTATCAAGATAACAACTCAATTTTATGGCTAAAAGGCCAAACCTATAAGACCACAATTTATTAATTCAACCTTTATACCAAATCACATTGAAGCATATCATATTCAATTTTAGAATTTTAACATATTCATATATATTTAAGATGATATTCAAACATATTAAATAGTAAGCAAAATTATGATCATGAACTATATTTATAATTCTAGAAATATGACATCATAAATCCTACTAAAACCATATTACAAAAATTTTCAAAAGCCATATTCATAAAGCCATAATATTAAGGGTTCATAAAACCCTTAAATACCTAAGATAATAATGCATCAACATTAAAGAAAATGGGTCAATCAAAGTCATAATCCAAAAGAGTTCATAAGAACTCACCATGCTAATATATTGATATGAAATAATAGAAGTAAATAAAATCATAGATAGAATAATAAAAGATCAAAGAATCGAGTATCACCATTATCAACATCATTCTCTATATATAAATCCTAGAAATTTGTGATCCTGATAACAATGTTCTTTAATAAGCCAAGCTAATCACCAAAGCTCTTGAATTCTACCTTTAAGCCATATATCTTATTATTAATCTAGTTTTTAAATGATTGTATTTGGTCAGTAAAGGAAGTTTGCATGTTTTGGAGTATACTTAACACCTAGTTCTTAAAATATATAAAATAGCCACTTGGAGGAATACTTTGCTATCTAGGCATTTGGGAAAATCTGCCTTCTCTTTCAGCTTTCAATGTAGCCTACTTAGCTCTTTTTTTTTTTTACATTTAATCACCTTTGATTATCAAATTCAACTTTCCTTTGCCACTCTCTATCTATCTTTTTATACCTAACTTTCTTTAGAGTGCCCAAATCAGATTTAAAAAGAATTTTATAATCTGTGGGTAACTAAAAAATGTCAATATTTTGCTTTTCCATGATGCAAGCTATCAAATGTCCATATAGGAGAGGTGACCACGAGCAATGACCCATATTTTCCATCTTTCGCATAATCAAATAAGGAAGATTGATAGAACACTTAGCTATAATTATATACATCAAATACAATTTAGCTTTATTCATATTGTCTTGATTTTCGCTCTTATTCAACATCAAATCCTTACCAATAGAAAGAAGTGTTTGCAAGGAAGTATTAAGGTCATTTACTAAAAGCTTATTGAAAAGGATTTTACTAAAAGTGATTCTATCAATTTGCTCTTTTCTATTATAACTATCATTAAACTTTTCTAAATAAATGATAACATCTATCCCTTTAATCCTTTCCTCACCCTTGAGTTTCAATAACTTTATTAAAATCCAGCAATTATGTAAATCTTTTGCCTTAGGTTTTTTATTTAATCCTTGTGGGATTGTCAAAAACTTCCATATTGGCATAAAATGCCTATATAATTGATTCAAAACATCTAGTATTTAGGGTAATAAAAATTTAGAAGCCTAAAGCACTTAGTTTGTAAATCATAAAAATTTCTCCTTCTTAAAACAATCATAATCAATGTACTTATAGCTACTAATGATTTAAATTCATAATTTTCCTTGTAGTTACTCCATTGGTGGTTATAGAAAATCAATTAACTATCTCTTTGTGCACTTCCCTATTTTCTTTGACAGTGTTAGGAAAATGAGATAAAAGGCCTCAAGCACGCTTAAATTGCAAGGAACTAGCATAAATATTTAAAAAAAAAGATAAATTTTAGCTTTGGAATGGAAAACCTTTAAATAGGAGCTTCAAACTTTAAATGTCCAAAAACTTTAGGAAAAAGTGAGTTTCAATTTGTAGAAGTTGATAATTTAGCATTAGGAAAGCAAAAGTTAAGGTTTGATCAAGAGATTTTAGTGTTTAAGGAAAAAATAGAGATTAAAAGGCTTGAAGTAAGAAAACAACATAATGGAACTCTAGGTTTGGTAAAAATATGCTATTGATTCATGAGTTCAATATTTATATTAGATATGTAATGGTTAACCATTGGTTGAGGTCCTAAAGCCCCTTATCTAGTATCAAACGATTGACCATTTTGATGGCAACATTTGACTATTTGCCCTTATTAGGACCAAAAATGCAATAAGAGCTCTAAGTAAGGCTAACAATTTCTCATTTGTACACAATTATACCTTTGAGGTCCCAATGAATTAGTCACTGGACTATTCATTGTAACTTGCCATAATAATTTGCAATTATAAAAATATTCTGATTACTATTTTCTTTATCACATTAATTACTCTAGGTCCATAAATATGTAGAGGATCCTTAATCATTGGGTTAAAAATGTCACACACTTACATTTAACTTATATTCTTTATAATTTTCACAATATAGCTAAACCCTTTTTCAAACAATCAAATAATAATTAGAATGAACACAATATTAGATACCGATTAAGTACAAAAAAATCATCACCTTTAATAAGAGGACATCATCCAATTAACTAATGTCTAACATTGGTTACTAAATAATAACTAATATCATAATAATTAAATGTCAATTATTAAACAAAATTAATTCCTTTTACTTTGACAACTTTCTCCATAATAAAACCCTTTTAATCTCTTTGGTGTCCTACCATTCTCATTGATTTCAAAACCATTTCAAAACAATCTCAGAACTTTTTTAAAATCATTCCAAAATGGCTAGAAGCAACAAACATGTATATCACATATATATCAAGCTAGAATAAAACTAATTCAATTATACACATAAGTATCAAACTAAAACTAAATAATAATTTACAAAAACTGAATAACAATTTACAAATGTATTATATATATATATATATATATATATATATATATATATATATATATATATATATATATAACTAGAATCCAAAACATAATTTATATATATCCTATATAAATACGAGTTCTTCTAGAAGTGGACTAATTTATATTTGTTGTATAAATATATATCAAATAGATAAAATATATGATCCAATTTATTATTTTATAAATGGTATCAAGCAACAATTTTATAAATTAAGTATAAATTTTGTAAGAATATTGATATCATTTCTAAAACTAATCAAATTTTTTTAATTCAACTTACTCTAAATGAAATTGATAGCATAAGCTTTTTCCTTGCATTATGATATTTTTTTATACAATTAAATAGATACAAATAATACAAGATTGAATATAGATGTATAAACAAATGAAAAAAAAATAATTAAGCAACTATGAAAATATTTTACAATTTCATTTGTTTCCAAATTATTTTATCGGTATATACATAAGAAACACTATACTTTGCAACAAACAATAGAGACAATTTTTGAGATTAATAGAGAATGCTTCTAAGATTGAGAGTGTAAATCTATAACTTCTAAAATCCATTAATAGAGATGGCTTTTGATATGAAGAGTGCAAATTGTTATATTCAACATTACTATTAAGAAGGTTCTAGAATCCATAAAAAATCCTTCTAAGGACTTCTACTCGTACTTTAGTAGTAAAAACAAAGATTCTATAAAGTGTTTGAAAGGATTCTTGTCAAAATCTTTCCAATTACTTTGTAAAATGCTTATATTTATGGCCGAAATATAGGTACTAGTCCCTACAAGGACTTTTAATTGATTCTAAGACCGTTCTAATAACATAGTAACGCTCGATTCAATGATTTACACCTTTCAAATTAAAAGATTTATTTATGATGGATAGTGAGTTATCTTGATATATTGCAAATTTATTTCAAATAAATAAGGAATGAATATTTTTAATCATTATGCAAAACATTAGACATAAGTTATTAATAGAAAATTAACATCATAGATTTGATCATTTTTCAAGAAAATGATGGTTTTCATACCTTAAGATGTCAATAAAGTAATTTACTAATGTACAAACTTTTAACATGAACTATCACGATGACTAAAATTACTTTAGATAATGTTCATTTAAAAAATTAACATTCTAAATTTTTATAGTTTCTTTATAACCTTATATATGTTATTCATTTATATGTCTTTAGATTTTCATGCTTTCCATAAAAATTCATAAATGCCATCATTTTAGACATTAGTTAAGTCCAAAATCGACATTTTTAAGTTTGCTATTTCTTCAATGAAAAGATTTTAAATATCTTTAGATGTCTATTATGTAGACAAGTGATGTTATAAGCATATAAAATTGACATCTTATCATTATGAAGTTTTTCATATCAATTTCACTATCTATTTGTATTGAAATTACAAATATGAAAGTTATTTTTGAACCATTTTAAACAAAAATTTATTTCTATTTCGATGTCTTCTATTTGGTAATGTTTATAATTCAAATGCTAATTATACAAATTTAACATAAATTTTAATTTTCTTCAAACAATTTATTATAAAAGTATAAATAGATGAACAAGAAGAAATAATTTTGCAATTTTATATCATGACTTTATTTCTTTGCAAATCACTATATATGTCTATTTCGTAAAATAACCTACACAAAAATTACATTAAATCATTAATATACAAAAGTATAAATAGTATAAATAGATGGACAAGAAGAAATAATTCTACAAATTTATATTGTGACTTTATCTCTTTGCAAATCACTATATATATATGTGTATTCCATAAAATAACCTACATAAAATTACATTAAATCATTAATATACAAAAACTACATGTTATCAATGCATAAAAACTAAAACAAAACTATTATGTCTCAAAATCATCATCCTCAATGCAAATTTCAGTTAGTTACTTAAGTTTCCCTATTTTGATCACAAAATTATAAAATGGAAGAATTGAAGGTTGGCTTAGTTCTCTCATGTAGGGGTGCGAATGAGTTGAGCTACTCATAAGCAAACTTATTTATAGTTCAAGATTGATTCGTAAAAACTTTGATTTGAGCTTGAATTTTAACAAGTCGAATCTAAATGAGCTCGACTTGTTTATTAAATGAGTTAAGCCCAATCTTTTACTACTTAACTTAAATTGTTTGTGAGCCTAAATGAACTTAGTATAGAATATATTTTTACTTTTTTATATTATATATATTATAAATATAAAAAACTCATTAAGCTCATTTAGGCTCGTATAAGTTCATTTAGGATTGTTTAGACTTGAATGTAACCTAAGTTCGAGTTTGAACTCAAATACTTAGGCTCAATTTAAAATTTAGAATCAGAAATCTAAAGCTCATTATTTGAATTGAGTTCGAGCTCGACTTTTTCGAGCTTAATGAGTTCGAACTTGAGCTCAAGCTCATTTAATATTATTGAGTTTGAGCTTGAACGTGCAGATATTTGACTCAATTCGACTCGTTTACACCCCTACTCTCATGTATACTACAGCAATGAAAGTGAAAATTGTTGGATTAGGCTTGCTCAAATATTGGAGAGTGAGATAAGTAATATAAAGATTGAGTGAAAATTTAAAAATATGTTGAAAAATATTTTAAAACAACCTATCCATTCTCTAAAAAAGAAATCAAAGAATGAATGTGGTGTTTCAAAAAATTCAAAGCAAACATTTTTCTCATAATAGAAAGTGAAAGTTAGAGTGAAAATTTATAAGTAGAATAAAAAAAGAGATGCCGATTATTAACAAAAACTTAGATTCTATATATCAATAGTTTCCAATAAAACTCATGATTACCATACTAGTAGACATTGATTAATTAGAAAATTAATGTTTAACATTTTTACACTCCTAATGAGTTGAAATGCTCTTTAAATGATGGTTATTTACCAAATAGGCATTTAAAGTTTTACAATTTCATGTAAAATCATAAATGTCATATATCAAAATGTTAGTGAATTGAAAAATTGATGTGTTAAAATTTGCCCAAATTTTCAAAAATATTATTGTGTTAATATAGGCATTGGTTGTATTTAAAATGGGTGGGTTAAAGTTTGCCTAAAATTTCAAAAATGCTATGTTAATATAGATGTTGAATATATTTAAAAATTGTCATCTTAATTTTTTATATAATTTTAAAAATATCACTACATTAAAATAGATATTAATATTAACTTCGATTGACATCTATCCACGAAAGTATATTAACAATTTTGTAGTAGTAATATTCATTGATCTAAATTTTGGATTTGAGTGTTTTCTTTTATATATTTTGCTAGAAAGTAAAGGCTATTAGGAACATAACAACTATGCAGTAGCCAATATATAGGGTTAAGAATTATTGATATTTATAGCATATGTTTACTAAGGTTAGAATATTTTTGTTTGTAACATAGGAACTACATTTTCAAAAACAAGTTATGTTAGTCTAAGATAGATATAAAAGTCATTCAAAATTTGTTTGTTCTTTTAATATTATAGGTAGATCAAAATTTGTGTGAGAAACATAACATTGGTAGCAAAGGCATAAACACACTTGAAAAATATACTATCTATTACATAACTAATAATACATATATATATATGAGAAGAGGCGTTGACACCAGTGTAAGTTGAAATGACTTACATTAAATTTAGAGCATTAATTTTATAAAATTTAAAGAATAAAATTAATTCATTTTAAATTAACTTTTATGCTATATATTATATGTTCTCTCGCTCCCTCTTTTTCATATAATTAATGCATTAAATAAAAATTTCTAAATTATAAATATATTGTAAGTCTATTTTAGTTAAAAAGATAGCAAGTAATTTACGCCTCCCATCTATAAATATATTTTAGTAAACAAAATATCAAATTAAAAAGTGAAGTAAGGTTTATTAACTACATGTACCTCCTATTGATTTCTTATCATTGATGCTTTAAATAAATGTTTTTCTCATTCTCAAAATATTAAATTAAAGTAAAAATTCTCTTAAAATAATAAATTTATATCAAAAGATTTCTTTTATGCCTTGTAAAACTCTTTCGATTTAAATTTAATATTTTAAGAATTTTTATTTTAGTTTACTATTTTTTTACAAAAATATATTGAAAAATGTAGAAGGAGATGTATACGAAATCAAAAAGAAAGAATTTGGTTATCTTTTTAGCAATAATTTATAATTAATAACATACATTAATGGTAAAATTTGATAAGGAAAAAAAATTCTTATTTAATGCATTAATGGTAACAACTAAACAAGAGTTATATATAATTAATACAATTTGCTTCACCTATTAATTTAATATTTTGTTTACCAAAATATATTTATGGGAGGGAGCTGAAAATAATCTGTTAATTTTTTGAACTAAAATAAACGTGCAATGTCTTTAAGACATGAAATTTTTACTTAATATATTAATTGTGTGAGAAAAAATAGATTATATACAATATACAAATTAATTTAAAATGAATTAATTTCATTTTTTAAATTTTAATGAGATTAACGATCTAGATTTAATGTAAGTCATTGTATCAACAAATTCCTCAAAGGGATCCGATCTGTTGACACCAGTATATATATGGAAGAAATCAATGGATCACAAGCTTAATCTGATTAGTTTTTCCACCATTTTTTCCCCTCTGTTTTATACTATATATAATCACATATCTGATTCGACTAATCTAGTAATTCAGTATATATAGTATATAATGACAGTAAAGTGCCAGATAATCAGTTGGCAAAGTGGCAAAATCACAAAACATTCACAAGCTCAAAGCAAAAACTTGAAAACCATGCAAGCATCGTAGTTTCGGTCTAGAACAAGAGTAGAAATGCATAACACAGTCACAGAGCAGTTTTGGTTATAATTATAAAAAACGTGGTATGAAAAAAATATGGTATAAATAGGAATACAAAATACACTATTCTTAAAATATGTGATATCCTGCGGCAATAAAAATAAATAAATTAAACGATTTTTTAATATTCGTAAAATTGGTTAAAAAAGAGAATAAGAGATATGAGAAATCTTCATTGTGTTTAAGTATGCAATAAATATTATTTTTAGCTTTTTTTAAAATAAAAAAAAAAGTCCTCCCATCTTCCTCTCCGCTGACCACCCCTTTCTTCTTCCTTTTCTATCGTGATGCCTCTCTTCTCTCGTTTTTGCTGGATAATACTACTTTTTGTCATAGGCTTTTTCACACACTATCTTCCTTATGATCAAACAAAGTAATAGGCAGTCATGGTAAAATTCCGCTATCTTCTTCACATATGCTTCAAGAGTTCCTTCAAAACTTTTCTCTGTAGACTTTCGCCTGTATCATCAATTTTCCATCGACAGAACGGAAAGAAGAAAAGGACTAACATAAGAAAAAGTCTAAAAATGGACAATTAACTATGGATTCGTAAAATTTTGAGTTTCAATTCACGTTCCCATCATGTTTTGAAATGAAAACTTACCACGTTTGGTACATTTCGTTCCAAAATGTGGGACTGCTGCCATTTTCAACTTTTCCGGTAAGTACTGTTCTGATTTCAAAATTTACAAAAAATTTTGTTCATAATTTGATATTGAAGTTCTGAATCGAAGAAATCTAAAACATCTAAGGTCTTGAAACAAATAAAACATAATTTACCTTGCGAAAATGCTGCGGCGCGGTGCACTGGTTGGATGTATTAGGTGGAAATTGGACTTATGGGCGGAGGTTTCCGACCAGGCGGCGGGTGACAGTGCCAATGAAAGGCAGGTGGGGAGGAGTCACCGATGAAGTTGCGATGGCACTTTGCAGGGTTAGGTTACGTAGGAGAAGATCAGAGATCGAATAGGAAGGGTGACTTCGAAGTCGGAGAGCATCTTGGTCTTCAAAATGCATGGCAGAGCATAATCTAAATGACGTTGTTTTCAGCCTTGGTTGGTTGGTTCGGTCTTCTTCAATTTAGAGTCCCTTAAAACGCAGCCAATTGTAAAACCGACAAATATACCTATTTTTCTCCGACTTCACCCGCTGTATAATTTTTAATCGCCTTTAACCGACCATTTTTGGTTTTGGTCGATCCTGCCGGCTGCTTTCAAGCAAGTTGGAAGAAATTGAGCATCCCTATCATACACACAGAAACAACCTAGTAAGCAACATAACAACAGTCATATGTGAAGGAAATTACCTCTATCATTATTTTCAACTTCTGCAAAGACATAACTTGATATTTACATAAGTACATGCCCCATAATTCCTTTTTGTATACAAATATCAGACATAAGCAAATTCAAGTGCATGTAGAATTCAATATATATATCGGAGCTCTGCGCTTCTTTGTGATAATTAATAGCTTTTAAAGTTTCAACTCCCTTGTCCTTTGTTTTTTAATAAATTAGGTAGGGGAAAAAATTGAAATTTATAGTCCAATCTCCAAATTCGTCCAGTATCGTGCATGGACCGATCTAAACCAAGTTTTGGTCTGTTTTCTTGCTTTTCTGAATACTACTGCTTTCTCTATGTTTTTCAAGCAAAAAACAAGTAGAAATTTTCATCCCTAGGATGAATGCAACATCTACTAGGGCACATAAGAAAATATATGTTTAGGTCTTTCCATTCATGTTAGTCGAACTCTTTTTTTTTATTTATAAATCTTAGATAAATATTGGTATAAGGGTTTGTAATGAGGAGACTTAGCCTAAGGATATAATAAAGATAAATATATATACACGAACCAATAAATTATTAATGAAATTTGGAATTAAGGTTGTTTATTTCATTTACACTTATTATGAATTCCTAAATGGGTAATAAATTTACATTCAAGAAGGGAGTATCTTCTCTCTAAAATCATCCCTACGACCAATAAAATATGGGAAAAGATATTGCTCAACCAATGTCCTAAATACAAATTTCATCTTTAATACTCGCATCATTGTTCCCTCACTTGTAGTTATGTCTGCCAATATTCTAAAATATCTCACACTCACATCTAAAAAAAAAAATAGATACTACATGAGTAAGAAAATATTCTTCGTCCACTAAGAAGGAAATATATTAAAAAAAATGTGCAAGTGAAGAACATATGAGTCCCTAATTTATTTGAAGATTTTAAGTTTCAAGTTTTTAATTTTTGTGTTTATTTTTTTCTCGATAAGGTAAACATATTTCATGGAATACCAAAAACTATCTTCCTCCAAAATTTTATTTCTATCTCTCATTTTGAGTTAGAATTTTCTCACTTGTGCAACATAAAAATTCTCTAGTTTAATTGATGATGATGATGATGATAACAATAATAATAATAATAATAATAATAATAATAATAATTTGTACAATTATAAAACAAATTGAAAATAGCATTTGTGTAAGCAACATTTTAAAGAATTTATCTTTAAGAAAAAGTAATAAAAAATTGACATATATGGCTCTATTTTTTTAAATAGTTTTCTATTTTTTTATTTTTAAAAACATAAGCACTTGTTTGACAATATGTTTTTAGAGTTTATTTTTAAAAAATGTTCTTTAAATGTGTAACTTAAAAATAAGAAAATAGAAATAACTTTTAGTTATTTTTTAAACTTGTTTTCTTATTTTGGATGTTAATTTTGTAATTAAATAAAATATTTTTTCATTTATAATATTAATCACACTCTAATTTTGCCCATAGGGGTTTAGTACTCAGGATGGTATAACAAAATACAGGCTACTCTATAAGGTTACAAAAATTTTAGTAATAATTTAATAATTTTATCTAATGACTTATATTTTATCACATAATTCCCGATATTAAACTTCTAGGGGCACCTTAACAAGTACCGTTAGTTTTTCTTCAATCCAAAAATAATTTTTGAGAACAAAAAAATAATTTTTAAAAACAATTTTTGAAAACAGTTTTTTAAAAACACAAAAATAAAAACATATCCAAACACATCTTGTATCACCTGAGAAAATAAAATCTACACATACCGTTTTATAGGCTATTTTGTATCCGAGGAGAACAAGATGTATGTTTTGAAAGGCAGTGCATATTTCTTCTCTTACCTAACATGACAATCATGAAGAAGTAGTAAATGTTAATTATAAAGGTATTATATGAACAAAAGCAAGTTACGCAACAAAAAAAAATTTATTACCTTAGCTCCAACAAGCGCAAAATTTCCCGAGCCAAATACGAGTATCTAACATTTGGTTGTTTCATTTGATATATTAAGCCCAGAAACAACTCTGGTTCATACTGTTATTGCAGCAGGTAATTAGAGAATTTATAATATCAATTAGCAATATCAACTTCATTTATATCAAATCTTAATCTTAATTTACATTGCAAGTAAGTATGTCAAATTAACTAAGCCAATAAGCTTTTTTTTTCCCCCTAAGCTTGGTCTTCGTACAAAGTATAAATGACGAAGCAAGATGTATGGATATAGACATAAGACATGACATAAATAGGATAATGCAACAAAGAGAAAAAAATACATGACATGATATAGTTTTTGACTTATATATACAAGAAAAGTAGAAAAATGGAGCATAAATGTAAAAAAAAAAGGTAGAAAAATGTAACAAAAAAAAGTAAAGAAACTAAAGTAAATAAATATAAAATAAAAATTAGAGAAGAAAAGAAATCGAAATAATATGAAAAGAACTTATAAAACAATAGAAAATGGGCAAATTGTGTTCTCATTGTTTTTATCATGTCTGAACGAAAAAAAAATAGTAAAATAATTCTAAAAGTGTATCTGACATCTGTTGTATATGCATGTCTAATGCGCATATATATATTTGACATATGTTGGACGTGCACACACAACAAGAAATCATTATCTTGGTGCTTCCTCAATGACAAATAAAAAATTCAATGTTTTCAAAAAAGAAATTAAAAATGTGAAAGAAGAAATCGATATGCCACCAATTTAATTATTAAATTCAATTATTGATATAATGTTGTGTAATATATCAAATTTCACTTTAAAAAATGGTAAATTTCCCGTGAAAGAATAAAAACCTTCCGCGTAAACAAAAGTTTTTGCATTTTAGTGTTTGAGAAAGCATAATAAGAAGGCACAAATAATAAGGTTTCTCATCCCATAACTTATAATCTCACTTTCCCATATATGGTTGTTAAGGCAGAAACTCTTTTCTATATCATAAATATATAAAATTCACTTAATGTGGCATAAGTACCATGTGTGCATGCCAGTTTCCCTGCAAATTTAAGAACATAGAAGCAAACCATATTCTAAAATTTGTAGTCCCCCAATTCATTACATTTTCAAGTTAGAACATAATTCGGTTATTTTATATGAAAATTCATATCAACATAAAACAAGTTCAGTAAAATCATTATCCTCATTATTAATTGTGTGCTTTCATTTCAACAAAGATTAAAGAGGTACCTTATATTTGGTTGGAAGCCCGAGCTTTTGAATTATCCGAGCAAACTGAAACCAAAAAATCGTATTAGGTTAATACAAGAATGACATATATATCATATTTGACTTAACATTTTTTCAGCTATATATATATACATATTCTTTAAAAAAATTCTTTTAGCTATTTAATGAGAGCAATGCTTCATGTACATACTGCTCTTTACAATTAAAAGAAGCAATTTGGACAAAAAAGACTATAATGTGATTTAGATAAAAAAAAATTTATTGATAGCCACAACTAATTAATAAATATTAATACTCCTCAAAATATTTGATTTATATCAATTTCATTTATAAAATAAGATTTATATTAATTTAGTTTCTAAATTTTTAAGCCTAAGTAAGATTTTAATTTCTCAAACAAATATTAACTTACAAATATTAACTTTTTATGACAACAATTAAAATTCTATTTAAATTTAAAATATTAAGAACTAAATTAATATCAATCTTATTTTAGGAATGAAATTGATGCAAATCAACATTCAACGTTTTTAAGATTTTGGAATCAAGTCCACTTTTAGATATTTCACTAGATCTAGTTCAAGAACTTAGCATAAAATACATATTTTATCAATAATGATACTTTCATATTATCAATTTATTTAGTTTTCAACAATAAAATATGCAAATCAATTATTCAAATCCGGACATAAATTTTCAGATTTCAACCTGTATAGACAAAAGAACTCAACGAAGACATTAATTGTCAGACTAATTTTAAACATTAGAATTTACTTATAAATATATCAAAGTAATTTTATTTCAAATGAATTTAAATTAGTTTCAAATAAAACAAAGCATTATTAGTAACTTACGAGATTAATATATAACAACAATACTTCTAAAAAGGCATTTGTTATCTCAAACTAGTCATTTAATAAAATTTTAAAGCAATATAATCCACGAGTAAGAATATTAAAATTCAAAAACGACAAAATTAATAAGTAATAGAACTTGTTTACTTAAAGAAGGGTTTGGATTACATAACAACAAAATTTAATTAAAAGAACTTTACAAACACATTAGACATAAGAAGTGTTTCAAAAGAAAGAAAGAAAGAAAAAATGATTTCACATCTTCAAAGAAAATACAGTAAGACTCGCTTTTTCTTAAAAGATACCAATATATATATATATAGATAGATAGATCAAAACTTGCCACCTATTAATTTATTGAAAATAATGAGTCAGTAGCATGAGCTGAAGATGACGATACTATGACCCAATACAAAAACTATCCACTGATGAAGAATGAAAATAACAATTCAAATTCTCGATAGATGAAAGAAATAGAATAGCATCTATGAAAAAAATTGATTGGTTTCTATATAAAAAACATGCCACCAGAAAAAAAAAGCAAAAATGAAAATTTTGTTTTAAAATAAGACTTACTGAATTATTTTTAGAAGGTCAGGTGGATGCTGCTCATTGGAAGAAGCCAATTGCATTTGGTTGCCTAACTTCTGCCATTATTTACCCAAGTTTTTCCTCCGAATTACTATGACTTTTCATATTTTTCACAAATTTTTAATTAGAAGTTACAACTTTTATGTAAAAATGAGAAAATTTCCATTAAACATTGAATGATAAAGTTGCAATTTTTTTTGTGTTCTTGTTAAATGTAAAATTCACATAAACTTACAATATTTTGTAAAAAAGACATAACATTTTATATAAAAACATTATAACTCCTATGATTTTGTAGAATTTTTCAATACGTATACTGAAGTGGTGCAAAAATATAGGCTATGTGAAAAACGAAATTTCTACCAAAATCAAGCAAGCAATTTATAAATTTTATTCTACAAAAATATTTATGGAAGAATAATTTATACCTTGAAAACTATTGCGGGGAAGAAAATTTACAGCTTCTTCTGCAGGAAGAAAAGAGGGGCCAGGGGATTGACTCATCATCCTTTGTAAACACTGATAGCCTTTTCATCCCAATTTTTTGATGTTTTTACTCTTCAATGTTCTTAGGTCTCACATGTAATCTTGAGATTTTCTACTTATACCCTCTAATATTTCTAGAAAACTTCGCTATATATCTAGAAAAATTCGCTATTTAGAAAACTCCGTCGAAAAAAAATATTTCACTTAATTATTTAAATTATGTAAAACTTTTGTTTAATGACTTATAAAATATTATTTATTGAACCCTGGATGGGCCGGAGGTAGAGATTATTCAATAGCTAATTTAATAAGGTTAAGGTTTTTTTCGCTTGTAATCTGCTTTTCGTCTTTACTTATTTTAAATTAAATTTCTAGAGTTTAATTTTCTTTATAATTAACTTCATACTACTATTAGTTTTAGATATATTCGCCTGGAATGATCATGTAGAACGGAGCACTTCTTGCAACAATCACTTTGCAATATACTCCTCTATTCCTTTTTAATGTTATTTACGATATGTTTGATTCGTGAAATATATTTTACATTTCTCCAAATATTTAATGAGATTGTTATATTTCTATATCTAATTCAAAATTTTCAAGAATTTAATTAAGAATGACATTTTTAAAAATGTTTTTAACTCAACTTTTCTATTAAAATATTTTTATTGAGGAAGTAGGTTTCTGAGAATATTGATGCTAAAATAAAAAAAAATTACTTCCATTTTTTTACATCATAATCTATCCTAAAAATTTTTAATTTTTATTTTTCACTTTTAACTTATATTTTTTATTATTAATTTTTTATGATAATGAGCATAATTACATTAAATAAGTAAAAAATAAATAAGTAATTTTTTAATTTTAATCCTATTAATTCATATACAATCTCATAATAAATTAAAAAAAAGATTCATCAAGTAACTTTAATTTATTAAATTTTGATTTATATGATTACATTAATTAATATTGTATATTCACATACAATATATATTTTTAAAATTTTCTTATTTACATAAAAGTTACAATTAAAATTAATAATTATTTTTATAATTTTTAATGCCTTGAAAAGTAAGAAAAAACATAAAAGTTTCAATGTGAGTCATGCAAAATAATATCTTGATGTCAAATATGATTTTTGATTTACTTATATAATTAATTATATGAAAAATTCAAATTCAAATTCTTAAAAATTTTACTATTTTATATATTAAATCATTTATTATATTTTAATTGAAGATAAGTCAAATTATTAATTTATTAGATTTTTAAAAGTTTTTATTCACATATTTTTAATTAAATCTATAATTTATTACAATTTATAACAAAAAAATTAATAAAGGTAAGTTTTAAAAAAGTAATAAAATTATCAGGAATATAAAGCATGAGCCAAATATGAAAATATAATATATTATATACATTGAATCACATGTCCAAGAATTATATTTTTTAAAATGGATACTATTCCAAAAATATAAGATTCTGTGAACTAGATTCCCCTTTAAGGTTAAACCATAAAAATTAAGAAAGACAATAAATAACCTTAGTTTCAAGAGTGACGGGTTGTAATTTGCTAATATGTCTTCTATTAAAAGTTAATTAGTAAGTAAAATTATTAAATATTTATTTAAATAATAGGAATAATGTTTGAAAAAAGATAATAAATACAATCTCGATTTTTTAAAATGACAAATAAATAAGAATAAATATTTTTCTCTAAAACAACATTTAAAAATAATGGAATGAGTATAAGATTTTTTTTTATAACATAATTGAATGTATAAAGTTAGGAGTTTAAATTTGATTCATTATTAATATAAAATATTTTATATTATCAGTAAATAAGAAAAATATACGCCATTGAAAAGTAATAGTAATAAAGAATTTTTAATTATAGTAAAAAAATTAATAATTTTTTATTAATATAACAATACATGAGTAAATAATAATGGAAAATTAATTTACAATGATAATGAATAATATATAAATCTTAAGATTAACCCAATATTCTTGAGAAATACAAATAATAATGATGTTATACTTGTTTTTATAATGTAATTGAATGTATAAAATTAGTTTCTTGAAATGGATATTTCCAAAATATTAAATGAAACAATCTCATAAAACAAACAATACTAAAAAATTAAGACAAAACAAATATGAATTTCATGATCACCCATATTTGAAGCAAAAATAATATTTCCACCTTTGCTTGTACACTTAAATTTGCTTATTTAGACATGTAACGAAATCTAAATGGTTATGACTAACAAATGAATAAATCGAATAAGATTTTGCATATTAAATAAGACTTTGTGAGTGAAAGTATGTGAAAAGCAAAATAAATACATGGTTACTATTTGAAATTAGAGGAGGTTGAAAAAACGTGTTGTTTTTTGTACTTTGTACCATTTCATACTCATTAATTAGAAAATAATTAGATTAGATATAATATTTGACAATTCTTATTTAATGTCTGAAAATTAATAAATTCTTTCTTTTTTATGTTAAGGCTCCGTTTCGCACACTAACTGATAAGTTAATTAATAACTGATAAGTTACTTGGAAATTAATATTTAGAGATGATGTATTCCTATACTTTCTTCAAAACTCGAAAAAGGGTAATTAAGGATCAAATTAGTCTCTTTTTTCACTAACAAATGAGATATTTCACCAAATATTTAAGGAATATTTTCATAGTATATTGATATATCATTAAAATTAATTATTAATATATTATCATATAATATATAAAATTTAATTTAAAAAATAAATTTAATATGTAATCAGATTTATTAGTACATTAAAAAATTTTCAAAATTAAATTATATAAAAAAAATCTAAAATGTCCAACTTTGTTATTCTTGCTAACTCAAAAGGAATTGTTCCTTAGAGCTTGTCATGCATGTTTCAAATCCTCTCATGTCCATATATGTTATTCGAGCTCGTTGTACTAAGCAACAAAGATTGTCTAAAGCTTGGAACTTTGTGATATGCCAATTTGTTCTAGTGAAAAGTTAGAAAATGTCCCTTTTACGAAAAAACTCTTGTTTTGGAGGCTTTTAAGCCTGGTCAACCTTTCTGATATAATGTAAGAGAATTTTTATGTAAGTCAAAGTAACATAGACAATCAAACTAGCCAATCTAGGGTGAAATGATTCCCTGACAAATGCTCTAGTTACAACATCTTGTATCTTTTCACTCATGGCAGGATTCGCCCATAGATTTAACTATTGGCAAGAATAAAAATCTTAAGGTTATTAGTTTAGATATCTGGGGCATTTCTTCACCTTGAAGTTTACTGTGAGGATTAGTGTGCCTAGTTTTTTTTTTTTTATCTTTTTCTTTCCTTTTTTTTGGTGCAATGACTTAAAACATCTACAGTGACTGATAAGTCATTTGGGTTGGGCATGTTAGCAAATTCGAAAAATAATTGAAGGCCAATCGATAGATCGCATTCTTCATATTATACAATATATGAATTTATACAAATAAACTAAACAAGAAATAAATTATAAAATTGGAGAATTGCACCTGCGCATAAATTATATTGTATAGTCCTTGCATATGTGACTTACGTAATTTTCCTGAAAGAAATAGCAAAGAAATAGAACAAGAAAAGGCCAGAAGGGAGTTGCGTAACTCTTGATCCCCCTAATATGAAGTTCAATTCTTGTGTTTAGAAGGATCACAAGTATATATAACATACTAATCAGTCAAATTAGATTAATTTATTCATCATAAAAGACATTAGAACAAAAACTTATTACACTAAAATATTCACATAGGTATAAGTGTCTTAAATAGAGTCTAATTATAACATGATTATCATTTTGGATCTAATCAAATGCTATATATTATTTATACATTTATTAACCTAAGTCCATAAAATATTATTGATTATGTTAATTTTGTAAATAATTATAACAGGCCCTTGAAAGTGGGAAATGTGCAAGGGATCGAAGATTCTTGAAGCTGACAAGAATTCCACAGTTGACATTGTTGATGGCAAGATGTATAACTTCAGAAGATTTCTTCTGCGGTGCTTATTTTGTATTCTTTCTTACCGCTTAGAGCGTGAGAACTAGTGTTTTATAAATCTGCTATAAGATGATTGGTGTGCTATTTTTGGCTTTCTCCCATTATAGAGTGCTAGCTTGTTCATCTCCCTATGACATTTTGTTCTCTTTTTTCAAGCATCTGTTCGAAAGATTTACTTGATGCTTGTGGAGATGTTAAAGGCTGTAACTATTAGAGAGCTTGTAAAAGGAGTTCAAAAATATTTGGAAGATATGCATAGAGATTTTCCATGCTCAAAACTTTTACTTCTTTCCTTGTGATTTTTATCTTTGTAAGATTTGGTCTTAGAGCTTTATGTTGTATTTTCTTGACCATTTTGCATACTACAATTGCATTTTTAGCTTTTATAACATAATATTATATCAGTATATCATTAGATTTGATTATTAATTTTTTATTATATAACGTATTAAATTTAACTTTTAAAAGATGTAAAATTATATCCGATATATTAATATACTATCGCATCAGTAATATACTACAATCTCTCCCATTTATTATTGGACCAAAAATTACAAGATGAGATTGTTGACAACAAGATTGATTCCAGTCTTGGGCAACTTGACAGAGTACCAAGGATTGGATCATGGAACTTACTATAACCAAGATTAATAGAGGTAAAATTCATCCAAACTTGTTCCTGGGTTATCTTGGAGAAGGCTTGTTCAAAGCTTATAAAAATTAATGGGTTTTGAGTTTTGGCCCATGTCCACATTCACAAAAATTTTGTATCATTACTTCATTATGGTCTAAGCCCAAACTAATTATAAACAAAGGCCTAACTTAAATCATAAGTCTGTTATTATCCTACAACGTTGTCTAATTATAAGAATACACACACAAGCGCACACAAAAGATTACAGAAAACAGAGAAGAGGAATTTACATGTCATTTATTTGGCAAAAAATGAAGATTTTATTTCAAGATATAATAGATCAAAATGTTTAGCATAAATTCTAATTTCAATTATACATTTAAAGACAGCTAAAATTAAGATAATGACTAAAATTTACGATTTCATATTCTTCATATATAATTTACAAATAATGTTTGATATATCATTATATAATAATATACGTAATTATATGATGTTAATTCATAGATAGTCTAGGCAAAAGAGATGATATTGATGACTAGTATAAAAAGTGTTGATGGAAGAAAATTGAATCCGTTAAAACTAAAAGAAAATTTAACAGGAAAAAGCTTAAATTTAAAAAAAAAAATAGTGTTTTAGTTTAAATTTTATCAGTGATGTTTGATAATCTTTTTATATATTTTGCATATAGAATAAACATAATATTTAATCCATGATTTATATGAGTGCCAATTATTATATCTTTCAAATTTCATAATTAATAATAATATTTCTTAATTTTTTTCTTTTATTACAATCATTAGTTTTTTTCTTCCCTTACGATGCTATAATAGATGAAAAATATTGAAGTGGATTGTTAAATTTCTATTTTAACAATGTTAAATTCATGTAATTTTTTTAGTTGTATTCCCTTTTTTTCATTATTTATTATAGTGTTATTAGTGAAGAAAGAGATAAATAATTGTAATAAAAATAAAAATAAAGAACTATTAATTTTAATTATGGAATGTAGATGATATAATAATCAGCATCTTTGTAAATGTATATATTTTTTCGTGTAGAATTTTCAAACAAATTTGTAAGTTTCGCTGATTAGAAGTTCTGTTGCATAAACTTCACAAACAAAATAACAAGAATCAAACACAACTTTCCGCTTAATTAGTAAGTACTGATATATGCACTGAATGTGAGGTGCAAACTTGACGCCAAATTTGAGTAATTAACAGCAACATCATAACAGTTGCCTTATATGCCATTGTATGTGTGACACTCCACCTCTTCAAGCATTAAATCCTAAATAAATCTAAAAAATATAAGATTTCAAAACATATAGTATAAAATCCTGCCCAAAGGTCTAGAAATACTAAGATTTACTATTTATTTTTCTCTACTTTGTACTCAGATCATTTATTTTGCATTTCTAATATAGCTAAACGTTTACTTTTTTCCTAGTACAATTCTAGATTGATAAGTTTTAACATGCTATTTATTTTATTTATTAATAAAATGTCAATTCAATTATAAAATTAGGAAGTTTATTATCTAAACAACTTTACCTTGTCTAGGAATAATTAGAACACCTCATATAATATTTCCATGTTTCGTGATCAAAGGTCAGCCAAAAAGGTTAGCATGTATTGGAAAATTTTATGAACACAGCAGGAGACAGATAGGGAATGATTAGAAATTTTTAAAAAAATGAAAAGAAAATTTAGCTATAGGGACAATAAAAGCAACAAGGACACAGGATTAGTGGCAATGGATTATGTCTCTAATAGGAATATTGTTAAGTGTATTATTTCTATCTTAGCAATCTTATTTTCTTTAAATATAACTAATTTCTCATAAAAAAACTGATTTTCTATCTGGTCAGTTATTAAGTTGGAAAAATAATACATTCAATAATATTTGATATTTGTATAGGAGTAATACTAAATTTTTAACCAAAACAAGGTACTAAAATTTTTTCCCAATAGATAATTCATAATTTCCATTAGAAAATTTTCCTTTTTTGTGGCATTTACGTCTCAGTTCACACGCAAAAGATGGCAAAACTAAGATATATTGGATACAGGTTGGTTTGATAAAATATTTTTTCCTGTAGTTTCATCTCGTTTTCAATTTAGCTGGCAGTTTTTTCTATATAATAGGTTTTATAATTTCTTTCTTTTTTTTTCCTTTTTGTCCTTTGAGAATCCCATCTTCCAACAATTATAGTAGACTCAACTAATTTGAAATCGAGTTGAATTGAGCTTCAATCAAGAGGAAAATTCTTCCAACACCTATGTTTTCCATTCATAATATTCAAATTCAAAATTTTATTTAAGAAGCACTTAGTTCAAACCACTCAAACCGTCAAACCGAACATGTGTTGGAGTGATCGGATCCCTATCAAGACATGCACGAATGAATTTGTCCAAATTTGCATTATATGAAGACAAAATGCATTTGTAATAATGTAATTTCGAGACAAATATTTCATAAAAGTGAACAGGGAAACTGTTATAGGCTATTGCAATTTGAATTGACAACAATTCTTGTGTGTTTCCAACATGCCTTGTTCTCTTCGTTTCGTCTGTGTATTTCTTTGGAGGGGAAAGGGGGAGACTGGAGACTGCATAAGCTTATAAGCTAAATTTCACGTACCAATCAGTTTGAACAATTTAACTCCTGAGCCTCCTTAGGAAAGCCCCACTCAACCTGGGTATAATATCATCCTGCATAAAACCGAATCAAGAAGAAATAAGGAAGTTATGATGTTATGCTCTAACAAATTAAATACTCAGCAAATTAGGATACCTTTTAGAAGAGGGATTAGGAAGGTTATGTTCAGAGTTTGCAGCTTCATTTGAGCAAGGAGAGGATCCTGCAGCTAGTCTTTTCTCCATCCCCTGCTACTATTAAAATAAGTAAATCTGATGATTTTGCATGTTTTGAACCAAACCAATGCATATATTATAAAAGTAATATGATACGAAAAGAAAAAATAGAATTTGGGAATGTCTAATCAATCAGATACAAGTAATATGAATATGGGACCCATAAAAATTAAATTCATTCCCTGCAAATCCATAATCATTTAAAGAAATTGGTTATAATTAAAAATAATATCGTTTTAGAAAGGCATATAAAGTTGCCGACACACTTGCAAATTTTGCTTGTTCCCCAAGTTCTTTCGAGAGCATTTTTCAGATTTTTGAGTCTTCTTCCAGGTTCTGTCTTGACGCTTTTATGTCTGATTTGAGCGGGGTTTTTTTCTCCCCCTCCTTTTGTTGGGCTATTAGTTTTGTGCCTTTTAGCTCCTTATGTACCCGAAAGAAAAAAGTAACAGCATTTTAAAACATGTCTTATAAAATTGAAAATAACAGTTAAGAGTAAAATGTTTTTTTGTGGAAAACGTCTTTTATTTAGTTGTACTATAGTTACAAGTAATTAAGATCACAAAAAATGTCTAATTTGCCATATATTACATGTAAGGTTTTGCGATGAACTATTCATTACTCGAGAACAAAAGTTATTTTATTTTTTAATGCTATTATTTTATTAATCACAAAATATATAAATGAGATAAAAATCTTTCAGTTATATATAAATAAGAAAAAAAATATAAAATACATCTATCAACTTTGAATGATTATATTTTATTCCCACTCACTTTAAAAGCTTGCAAATCTAGCACTTTAACTATATAAAAATTGCAGTCAATACCCATTATCTACATTAATCATTTTATTAAATTATATAATTTTTTCCAGAAGTTTTTAAAACGTTAATAAAAAAATTACACAGTATAGTAAAATAGTTAACTAAGTGAATAGTTAATATTAATTACAAACTTTTTATAATTTAAAAGTTTGATTTACAAAATTTCAAAATTAGTAGAGATAAAATATAACTACTCTAAAATTAAAAATTCTACTTTATATTTTTCTCTCTAAGATAATTTTTCTCCGGAACATGTTTTAAGCAAGCTAACTAACTAATGTATCTCCATTTTTATTAATTTTCATAGAATATTCCCACAAGAAAACTTGAATAGCAATACATTTGAAATAAATTATACTCACTTCTCTTATAGTTTAACCTAATTACACTTACACATTTTCTATTTTTAAATATATATACTTACCTCCTTCTAGAAGAATTGAAAGTTTAACCTAATTACACTTACACATTTTCTATTTTTAGATATATATACTTACTTCTCTCTAGAAGAATTGAAAGTGAGTGTATATTTAAAATCAATGAAAGGGGAGATGAGTGTATATAAACAAAGAAGTCAATGAATAATTTTAAAAATATAGGAATGCAAATGCAATTGTGCTAAATCTAAAAGAGGTGAGTGTAATTTACTCTATATTTTGTAAGTGGAGTGGAGTAGGATTCTTAACCTGTCAAGCCACCTTGCCAATGACTTAAAACTCTATTTGAATTTTGACTGCATATTTGTAAGACAAGTATAAGACAGTATTTGAATTTTAATTCGATAAGCTACAATTATAAGATAAATAAATAATATACAACCTAAATTATTTATTTTATATTGTAATAATGAAACGAATATGAACTTTTAATGGCTTAACTAATTTATATCATAAGTTGCTTTAATATACAGGCATATGAGTATATATATTTGTACATTATAACATGTAATAGTTTAAATAAGATATTTGATTCATTTCATCTTTTATAAGTATAGTTGTGTTGTAGTATAACTTCATACTTTGAGACATAATAATATTTATGCTAAGCAAATATTCTTATGATATGAGTATTAGTATTATCTTAGGCTTGTTTTATCACTCGTATTATTTTTCTATTTATTCCATACTAATAAGTTGTTTAACGTATTTATTTGCATAAATTTTTTATTTCATAAGTTTTTCTTGAAATTTTAAATTTTGAATAAAATATTTTATTATTATAATATTTAAACTTAATAAATTAAGTTGAGTAACTTGTGAAGTTAGTTTGATCAAATTTAAATTGAATAAATTAATTTGAATTATATATGAACTAAGAAAATTTAAAATGAGTCAAGTTTAAATTGAAACCAACTCAATTTAACTTAATCTACTGCCCAGATTTGAACCAAATCTCGTCGTTTTTTATTGTGTTGGAAGAAAATAGAATCACATGCCACCGTTTAGAAATCCTTATCAATTTATCATTTAAAATATTATACGTCTCATACATAGTATTAAAATTAAATTTTGAATTTTTTATATTTGTTACATTAAATTTTACAAATTTATTATATTATTCTTCGCTTAATGATATTACCTAATTTTTATTAAAAATTTAATTTTAAATTTTATTTTCAATACTATCATTTAGTATTTATAGCATATCTATCTTGATAGATTTTGACAAAGTCAACTTGGTTATGTTTGGACACATACTCACAAGTTTTATGGGTAACTTATATTTTCAAGCTGAAATATTGAATGCTGGATGATATATTCTCCTAGAGAAAATTGAATCTTTATTAATCAGAGCCTTATCAACAGTCCAGTAGTACCTACTTTCTACTAGTAAATTTAAAGACCTTAAGACCCAAAAAAACTTAATTTCTATTTTCAATAAACATAACATACCACAACAATTCCATCAACTGTAATTTCTTAGATTTTGTGTCATACTCACTTCCATCATGAATTCAAATCCTCAATTTGAGAAAGCCTTATTTCAATTTAAAAAAATTGAAATAGTGAATCTAAAAAAAATTATAAGTTATACAACGAAAAAAATGTAACTTTATCCCTCATAAATTAAGTAAAATTCACGAGCAAAAAATAGGAAAGAATTCAGATCCCTCCTAGCACCCACTTTCTTCCACAATCACATGTCAAGAGCCAAGTAACTTATAATGAGGATACTTCAGGATAGCTTAGAGACAATCACATACTTCCTCCGTTCTTATTTATCTATTGTCATTAACCGATTTCATACATATTAAAAAAGTAGTTAAATTTAATATTTGATAAAATTAGTTATTTATAATTAGTTATTTGTATATAAAATGACATATAAGGATATAAGTATATTTTATAAATTATTTCAATATTTTTATTTTAATATTTTATGTTTTATATTTAGTAGATTAAAATTTTCTTATAAATAATATATCATTTTAATTTATTATATATTAAATATTTTTAATATTAAATTAATATAATTTTTATAATTAATATTTAATTATAACTATTTACTTTTTATAAATATAAATAAATAAATAAATTATAATTAAATAGATAATTATAATAAATAATTTTTAAAATTATTATATTAAAATTATTTAATTATAATTATTTATTTTCTATAAATAAAATTAAATAATTTTAATTTAATAAATAAGTACAGTAATATTATAGATCCTTAACGGTAATGAGCAATAAAAAATGAAAAATAAAATAACATAAAATAAATAAAACAACTTGTTTACTCATTTGACAAATAAAAAGCAAAGCAGCAGAATGAAGCAAAGCAACAAACAAAGCAAAGCAGCAAATGGACTACGGTTCAAAGCAAAAGGACGATTAAACAGAAGGGCAAATCGGGTAGTGAGACTTGCAAAAGAGCAACAGCTGATTGAAAATGCTGTAATACTACCCGACTTGCAAAAGAGCAACAGCTGATTGGAAACGCTGCATATTGCAGTGCAGTGTTTCTAAAAACAACGCTTTGGTAGGCAACAATTGTTTCAAACAATTGCTCACCAAATAGCAGAAAATAAGTCAAACAACTAAAAACTGTTCAAAACGCTATTTATCAAACACATCCAAAATTTAAGATAATTAAAAATAGAGAGAAAAATATAAAAAAATGAATACAAGTTAATTAATAATATAGAATAATAAAATATTTATTAATGAAAGAGAATGATAAATTTGAAAAAAAATATTTAATATTTCATTAAAATTTTAAAGCAACAGATAAAAATGAATAAAAAACTTCTTTAAAGTGTAACAGATAAAGAGAAACGGAGGGAGTAATATCTTTGTATAAGATGAGTAAATGTCTTGGGGTTAGGTTTGCTTACAATAGCAAATGCTATTTCTAGCATAACATTTTTAGAAATTCTAAATTCTATCAGACCAAAATTAACGTTTATGTATTTTAAAAGTTTAAAATTTACGATGTTGGGGGGAGTGAACTACTTTAAGAATTAAAATATTAAAAAAAAATTCCATTCTTAAAAAAAATGATTTCCTTTCTATCAATAAAAATTATTTCTAAAATGTGAACTTTTATCCATTAACCATCAAGTTTGTCAAGATCAATAGACTATTTTCAACTGAATTAGTGATTTGCTAGTAGAATTTATGAGTTTCCAAATGAACGAACTTATAACTTTATCCTCTCCCTGATATCGTCCTAAAAACCGACTAATTTTCATATATCATACATAACAATAAAAACTAACTTGTTCAAGAACAAATACCAGTTCGCCAAACAGCAACTACTCTGCCGCAAGGGCTCAAGGCTTGGCACAAGGAATGACAATCGTTTTGTGTTCCTCACTGCAGATCCTTTATTGAAGACAAAGCGCCTATTTACAGCATAAGGGAATCTAATATGTTAATAGAATACAGAGAAATCCTGGTTCCAACATGAGTGAGAAAGACACAATAATCTAAGATTTACAGGGATAAGTTTTACTTGTGTAGGACTCACTCACCGACGAGTATGGATTACACATTTCTTATGTCTTTCTCTCTCATGATTGAGTAAGGATTTTACCTTACTCCATGAACATATTAAAATTTCTGTGTGTAGTATACTAAGGGGCTGAAAAGGCATATATAAAAGCTAAACATAGCCACCATTAACACGAATAACTTGACCATTTACCCACTCACTAGCATCAGTAGCTAAAAATCCCACAACAGGGGCTACATCCTTGGTCTCGCCGAGTCTACCTAGTGGACATTCGTTAATTGCTGCTTTCACTTGCTCTTCAGTCTTCCCAGCAAAAAACATCTCAGTTGCAATTGGCCCTGGTGCTACGCAGTTAGCCGTAATCCCTGTTCCCTTCAGCTCTTTAGCCAAAATCCTTATCATTGTCTCCACAGCTGCTTTGGAAGCGGCATATGCCCCAAAACCTGGCTTTAGTCCGCCCACCATGGATGAAGACATCATTATAATTCGACCTCCGCCACCACGTTTCAAACGGTTTGCCGCCTCCCTGCAGCACAAGAATGCTCCTCTTGTGTTCAAACTGCAAAAATTCAACCCAGTTTGATCAGATACCACCTATTTAATCAGTTATCAATCATTAGTATTTAATATCTACAACACTTGTCCTAGTACTCACTAAGAGTGCCCTGTTTGGTAGGATTGGGTGAACATCTTCGAGTTGCCATTTTTGCTGTACCAAAACGAAGACATCTACCTGCCACTATATGAAATTCTAAAGACTGAGATTGTATGGGTGTTTGGTAAAAACCTCTTTATCAGCTTTTAACTGATTGGGGCTATTTTTACTGATATTTTAGATATTTGGCAAACAATAGGTTCAATCAACTAATTTAAAAAAGCAGGAGATTTCAGCATTTTCAAATAGCTAATTCGTGAAATGCATACAAAGAATAAAAAATACCCTCCTATTATATAATAATAATCCTTTTCATGCATTATTTTATTAAAAATGTAAATAGGAAGAATTAAACCTATGTTCATTGACATATAATACATTGAACTTAATCATTATGCTATCATATGCTCTTAGTTATATGTGCACTAATATAATATACACTAGAATAAAATAGTTGTTTATAAATAATAAATAATTATTTAATTTTTTATTATTTAAATTTACATAATAAAATTAATATTTTAATAAATTAATTATTAAAATATGTTAGAAACTTTATTATATAATTATTTGATAAATGTAAATTCTTTTCACATAAAAAATTAATCTTATTAATTTTTACACATATATATGTACCTATACAGGTATATTCAAATAAATTTTAAAATATATCAATATTTTGACAACTAACAATAAATAATTAATTTATCAAATATCTTTATTCAAATAACAATTAATGTAATTAGTTAATCGTGAAACAGGACCTCTGTAATGTTCTGTAGGACTCTTCGGTAAAATAATTGCTTGATTGATTCTATATTTTGTAAACAGTCATTTTGTTTTCAAAATTGATGTAAGAGCCAATAAACCATTTTATCAGACCTGCTACCAAGTTCCCAAACTGATCGACAGCGGAAGAACGTTCTTTTTGCATTCACCCCACAAAAAAACCTCCAATTATATATTTTGGCTCTTCCTAATGACTCAATAATCAATGATCAACGTTCCAAGATTGTCAAAAACAAAAACCATACTCAACAGGATGTTTCCTTCGCTTTTATCTTACATTTTTAGCTAGGATTCTATTGTATCTTAGATATTGAGAAGAGCACCCTTATTGGATATACTTAAATCTTATCTCGTAATTTGTAATTTTTCTGTGAATCTGGATTAAAATACTAGCAAAAACTGATTAAAATCAATTGGTTCTGAGCTTATGTGTGATGTCTCCCAAAAATGGAGTGATCTAAGATTACATAATTTTAACAAGACAATGGAGAAAAATATACCTGAAGATAGAATCAAAATCCTCCAACGAAGTGTTAGCTATGGAGGGATATTTGCTGTCAATTACACCGGCCGAGTTAACCAGGATATGGATCGGCGAGTTGAAGGCCTTCTCAGCCTCATCGAACAGAACCTGAACCTCAATTGGGTCAGAAACATTGGCTCGGACGGCGACGGCGCGTGGATCACTGCCACTGGAAGAGGAGGAATTTATCTGAGTCGCTACTGACTCAGCTTGAGCTGAGTTGGAGTTGTAGTTGACGACGATTCTGGCACCGAGTGAAGCCAGGTGAAGCGCCATCTCTCGGCCGATTCCGCGGGACGAGCCCGTCACAATTGCAACTCGATCTTGTAGAGGCAGTGTTTGGATTCCACTGCCTTCTCCAGCCATCTTCTGTTGCTGCTATTTGTTTCGTACTCTTCTCTCTCTCTCTCTCTCTCTAAGCAGATTTGTGGGTTGAGGAATGAAGGTGAGGCGAGACCGACCAGAAATTCCCGAAGAATAATTACCAAATTTATTATTTATCAATTAATTTTATAAGATTTATATATATTAAAATTTTAAGATATTAATATTTACAGAAGATGAAAATTGCCTCGATACATCTAAAAGGACATAATAGTATGATTGGAGCAAGAACATTTCGTGACTGTGACAATTGTTTGGCTAAGTAAGAATATCTCCTACGAGAATGATTGGCTAAGGGAATTTATCTTTTGGTTAACTCCGGTTAGGAAACTCAATTTGGCTTCTCACGGGTGGCTGCTGTTTGCTGCAGGAGATTTTTCCCCCGGTGCTGAATTTATTAATTTTACTTCTCAACCGGCAGCAACAGGAATTCAAATGAATTGAATCAAATTGAATATATGCAAATTATTTACTTCAAATTTTTAATTGTGCTCAAACTATTTGAATTTAAACTCATATTATAAGTTTAAATGAACTAAAACAAACTAAAATAACTTAACATTTTATTTATTGTATATTATATTATATCTATATTTATATTATTTAAATATAATATAAAGAATAAAAATATATTCTATAATTAAATTTATTTAGATTTGCATACTATTTAAAAAGACAAATCCAAGTCATATACTAAGAGCTCATCTTATTAAAAATTCAACTCGCATAAATTTTTTTACAAATTAATCTCAAACTACTCATTAATAATTTAATTCATTTGTAATGTTAGATCAAAATTTGAATATTACCAAAAATAATTTTTAAATGATTAATTAATACATAGTTATTGCTAAAAAAATGTCCCTTTATATAGTTAAAATAGCCTTTTGCTCCTCTTTTTGTTATTTATATTTCTAATGATGTGTCAGTTCATAGAGCTTTATAATTTCATTTTCCTGCCTAATTGTGATTTGTTGTGATATGTATTACAATTTTTCTGATATAATAATTGGTTGCTTCTATTTTTTCCTTAAACGGCTCATGTTGGCCAAAAAAAAGAAAGCAGCTTTTCTTTTTTATAAAATGCATGCAGGCTTTCTTCCTTGAGTGTTTCTTTGCTACTCACTTTTTGTCTAATGTATTAAACACAATGCATTCTTTCTTTTCAATGTCTGAAGCAATCGATGTGTCTTAAAATATCTCAGCCATTAAATTTGTTTGAAGAGGTTCATCCTTTACATTCCTTTACATTGAATTTGTCGGTAGAATGGAATCCGATGAAACTTTCGTTTTGCATCTACATTTTCAGTTGCTTCTTCGGAGGATTATAGGTTGTTTTTTCTTAACATGTTCCTACTTCTTGGGTTTTCCAATTGCTTCCTTCAAGTTTCACTTGTACTTCGTATGCAACTGCTTCTAATGATGGTTTGTTTTACTTTTGCTTCTACTACATTATTTGTAGTGTATTTTTCATTTTGGGGATTTTCACGTGCATCTTTTGTATTTTGTCTTCAATTTTGCCTTTTGTTCAAATTTCTACATTTTTGCTTATGAGATTTTTTATTTCAATAATAGAAGTTCAAAGGATTAGGCAACACTTATGAATATGTTGATTAAATCAGGGTCGTGTTTAAACATTTGAGAGACTTAGGCAAAATTATTGAAGAAGCCTAATATAATATAAATCATCAAATTCTTATATTATTCTTCTAATTTTTTAAGTTGCAAAATTACTTATCAAAATTTTATAATTAAATAATTCCAACATTTCACTCTTAATAGGTAATATAGTTAATCAATTTAATATATCTTGTAATATAGTTGATCTCAGATAGGATTTAAGCAATTTTAATTTTAAAAAACTTCTTTTAGCACTAGTAATCATCACAAGTATCATCCATAATATTCTATAAACAATGCATATACTTGGAAACAAATCTAATCTTTTAATATAGTTTAATACTTCTATTGAAGTATTAGTTTTTTCTATTAACACTTCTCTCAATACCTTCAATTTTGAAAATAAATCAAGACCATCAATATCAAAATTTTACTAAACCTTAAAAACTTTTCAAGATTAATACAATATTTTTGCAATTAATCCTTATCCAAAGTTTTAAATATCATAATCTTCTACTTGTTCTTGATTGAAATTAGGACTATCAATATTTTCAACATCATTTACAGGTGATTGTTCTATCATTTCTTCATCAATTGAACTAATTATTACATCACTTTTATGAATAGTAATAAATTTATCAAGAGTACCACATTAAGATTGAATTAACTTTTTAACTTTTTTTTCTTTAATTTTTCAAAGTTAGATTCATACTTTCTATTTGACATCTTCTACTTCTACAAAATATAAAAATAAAATAACAATAAAAATAAAATATATAAATAAAATAGATGTGCAAAGTAAATAGAAAAAAATGATTAAATGATAGTATCTAAAAACTTAGAAATAAAGAGAATTGTATGTCACACTATCTATTGCAAGAATTGGATATCAATTTACTTTAAAAATTCACTTTAAAAGAGTATGAAGATAAGAGTGAGAAAAGAGAACAAAATGTGAAAGCTCAGAAAATTTGAAGAGAAAATGTTAAAAATTTGTGGTATATATAGTTTAAAAAATAACTATTATAAATTATAATATTAAAAATTATTAATTAGTAATCATGTACAAACATAATATTATCATTGGATTACTAACATATAACTCCTTAATAACACATTCAAATTTGTAACTAATTTGGAAATAATCCAAAAGAGAGTAATTTTTGTTGGATTACTAAGATATAACTATTTTTTTATAATCATTACTTCTTTATTTTGTATAGTTATACAAAAAACTTACAAGTAATTAGGAAATAAAATGGTAATTATTCCCCAATTAGTTGTAAATTGTATAGTTAACGATAGTAACTGTACAAATAATCTCAAAGAGAGTAATTGCTATTAAATTTAAAGTTCAACTAATTAATCAATGACTGTATAAAATAAAAAAAATATAAGTGGGGCTTAGAAAAAATTAGGGGCCTAAGGCATGTGCTTTACTTGCCTACACAAAGACATGACCTTGGTTTTTAGACAGTAACATGTTACTGTTTGGTCTTCAAATAATAACATTAATTAAAATCTCAAATAAATAGATAAATTAAATCTGGATAACATTGACTAACTCATAACATGACTATCAGTGTCTGGAGACTAAATAATAATATATTACTGTTTCATCTCTAAATAATAATATCGATTAAAAATTTAAAATAAATGGATAAATCAAGTCTCATTAATAATAAAATTATCAAATAACAATATATTACTGTTTAGTCTGTAAACAATAACATGTTACTATCCAAATAGTAACATAGATAAAAAATTTTAGATAAATGAATAAATTAAGTTTCATTACACAATCAAACTGTCAAATAATAACATATTACTATTTGATTTTTAAATAGTAATATCGACTAAAACTTTAAATAAATGAATAGATTAAGTCTCATTAATAACTAAACTATAAAATAATAGAATGATACTACAATAACATCGACTAAAAACTTAAAATAAATTGATAAATCAAGTCTTATTAACAACCAAATTATCAAATAATAATATGTTACTCCCTAGTTTCCAGATAGTGACATATTACTATTTAACTAAAATTTTAAATAAATAGATAAATTAAGTCTCATTAACAATCAAACTATTAAATAATAACACATTACTATTTGAGAAATAGTAACATCGATAAAAAAATATAAAATAAATAGATAAATTAAGTTTTATTAATAACTAAACTGTCAAATAATAATATATTATTGTTTGGTCTCCAAACAACAATATATTACTATTTGATTTCAAAATAGTAACACCAATAAAAAATCTGAAATAAATAAATAAGTTAGGTCTAATTAATAACTAAACTGTTAAAGAAGAATATATTATTGTTTCATTGCCAAATAGTAATATTAACTAAAAACTCAAAATAAATAAATAAATTAAGTCACATTAATAACCAAATTATCAAATAATAATATATTACTATTTAATTCCTATACAACAACATGTTACTATTTCATCATAAAACAGTAATATTGACTAAAAACTTAAAATAAATAAATAAATAAAATCTTATTAATAATTAAATCAATAAATAACAACATATTATTGTTTGATCTATAAATAATAACATCGATTAAAAACTCAAGATAAATGGATAAATCAAGTCTTATTAACAACTAAATTGTCAAATAACAACATGTTAATATTTAGTCTTCAGATAATGACATGTTACTATTTAATTTCTAAATAGTAATATCAACTAAAGTTCTAAATAAATGGATAAATCAAATCTCATTAACAACTAAACTGTTAAATAATAATATATTACTATTTGATCTTCAAATAGTAATATGTTATTATTTCATCTCCAAACAATAACATCGATTAAAAACTTAAAATAAATAAGTAAATTAAGTCTCATTAACAATAAAATTACTAAATAACAACATATTACTATTTGTTTCAGATAGTAATATCAATAAAAAATTTAAAATAAATGGATAAATTAAGTTTCATTAATAGCCAAACTATTAAAGAAAAACATATTACTATTTAGTCTTTAGATAGTTACATGTTACTGTTTAGTTTCTAGATAATTACATGTTATTATCCAAACAATAACATCAACTAAAAATCTAAAATAAATGGATAAATCAAGTTTCATTAATAATTAAAATATCAAATAAGAGTATATTATTATTTGATCTCTAAATAGTAATTCATTTAGGATAATTTTTTTAAAAAAAGGATAAAAGAAAGAGATTATTCTACAATTCTATATAAGGTTTTATACATTTCAGTTCTTATTTATTTTTATTTTTATCTTAACTAAAAATTTATTTTAATCCCTAAAAATTTGAATATTTATTAATTTTTTATAATTATAATTTTATATTAATTTAATTTTTATAAAATTAAAAAATTTTAATTTTATTTTTTATAATTGTTTAGTCTTTTATTTTTAATTTTTATAAGATTAAAAATTCTCTAATTTCAATATACGATAACTGAGATTTTTATTTTCGTACTTTTTTTCTTCCTGAGATACACTATAAGTATATCATTTCGTCTTTTGAACTTTATGATAAATTATTATTTGTAGGTGAATCTAAATAAAAGAAAGTGATCATGTGGCACCTTATTGCAATAACTTGTAACAAATAGTACTAGCCTAATTTTTTCCTATTTTTTATTTTATGGGTATCTTTCATATTATAAAGTTTAATCCTAAGTTTGTTTTTCCTTTTTTACGAGTATTTCTTTATAGATTACGTACCTATTTTCTTCTCTTTTTAATCCTACCTTTTTTTGAAACTTTTATTGCTTTACATTAACATTATGATTTAAATTTAATCAACTATTAATGTAAATTAATTTTATGCTATCTTTCAATCATGTGTTACTATTTTAATAAAAAATTATTAAAATTTATTTATTACTATTAAAAAATTTTAATTATTATTATTCTTTTAATGATGTTTTTTTTCTCATTCATTGATAATGTAAAAATATCGGCATATCTTCTCTTCATTCATTGATAGTATAAAATATTTTATATTGATAATAGATCAAATTTAAACTTTAACATTATATATTTCTTTTCTGCATTTCTTAAAAGAAGTTTCTTTAAATTAAATTCTTTTTCAAATATGATTCACACATAATAAATGAGGAGTAAAAACAAGTTGTGGAAATTTTCATTTGGTTAATTCCATTTTACCCTATTTTACTCCTATTTTCATATTAAAGGTTTTCATTTAGCTATGAGTTTATTCCGTAAGAACTTACAAAGTGATAAAAAAAAATCAATTGATTTTATGTACTTTCACTTAGTAGAAAATAATAATATATATTTTAAAATTTATTATGTACAAATTTATAAGTGTCAATTTGAAATCATAAAAGAATTAGAATCCAATATCTTTGAAACATTTTTCCTTTATTACATATACACTAATTATTTATTAATAAAAAAAATAAGTATCCATGCAATGCACTGCCAAACTCTAGTTCGTATAATTTTACATAGATTAAAAAAGTACATACATTATATTTATAACTTATTAGAGGAACAAACAAGCATGCCTTAAATTTTCCCCCTTTCCATATAGAGAAAACTAATAGTTAAGGGGAATATTCACATAGTCTATAGGACCCATGGTTTAATTATATATATTTATTATATATTACATTAATATTGGTCTTATATATATATATACCAACCTCCTTCATCATCATCACATTACTATATTATGGACGTTTACACAGTAAAAGATGATGTTTCAACGCATTACTCTTCTTTACTTTTTAAATTTGGTCTTGAATTACTACATTGTCAATCTAATAATGACTTCGCCCCTCATGCTTTGATAAAAGAAGTTCAAGATAAACAAAAAAAAAAAAAATCATTTAAAATATCAACTCTAATCGATAAAGTTAAATTTTTTTTTTTAATAATTACATGAGTAGCAATTTATTTAATACATACATAAAGTTAAAAATCGAAATCCATGATATAAAGAAAATAAAATTTTTAAAATAATATTAAATATTACTGTAATTAAAGATACTTGGCAACAAAGATGTATTTAACTCATCACAATCTTCTTTTCAAATGTTTTATATATGGTAAAATTTCCTGGAATGATAATGCCACTTGAGATTGCTCAAAAGCAAAGATATTTAGAGATCATAGGGAGTGATGTCCTCTCATATGCTGGCTTGGTTTTGCCATGATTATGTTCAATCTGGCGTTTCTATAGTAGGAAACTGCATTTGATCCAGTTTTTCTTTCTTGTGGCCATATATGTTGCTACAGGTGCGCTTGCTCAGCTACATCAGTAACTGTTGTTCATGAATTTGAATTGGGTCCATTACTTAGAAAATAAATGTAATAAATTTTGGAGAAAAATAGATATGAAATTTTTTTTAATTTGAAATTATAGATCCAATAAAAAAGTGAGCCTCAAAATAAAAAATTGTATTTTTATTTTTTCCAAAAATGACAAGGGGAAAAGGAAAGTAATGGAATTAAGCCATCCAACCCTAAGAAAAATGTCCCACATGTATCTTTGTTTGAAAACGATATGTAAATCCCCTTAACTTAATTTATTTAATTCACATCAATAGAGATGTCCATGGGCCATGAAGTTCTATTGGGCTAAATCTTATTAGGCTAAATTTAATAGACTTCAACTTAATTTATTATATGGGTTACGAACTTAAACTTATTTAGTGGACCAAATTTTTATATATAGTAGGCTAAACCTAAAATTAACTTGGGTTAAACCCAAGTTCAAATCTTAAAATAAATATTTATATTATAATTAATTAATTAATTAATATATCATTAAAAAATTATATAATAAAAAATTTAATTATTTATACATAAAATCTTATTTCAATTGAAAAAAATTAATTATAATTAAGTTTATACCAATTTTGAAAATTCTTTATTTTTTATTATTTTTTCATGAAATAAGTTGTCATTTTTTCCAAACGTATGTATTATGGATTTTAGATGAAGTCTTTTATAATTTAGTATTCAAAAGTTTTTTTTATAAAATCATGATTTTTTATTAAATTACAAATTATTAAACAAATAATTCTTATAAGTAGTAAAAAAAGGTTTTTATGTAATGTGAAAATGATTAAGAACCCAATTTTCTATAAAATTATAATTTATTTTTTTGCGCTTCTGATGATCACAACTTTGATTTATATTATATGTCCACAAAGAAACTTTAGTAATAGAAAATGGTATAAATACAAATAAAATGCTTGAACTACATTCATTGTGGAATTGTTGCTTTCACTTCTTAAAAAAAATTGATTAAATTTGCTTCTACTTGGATAACTTGCTTCATTGCTACCATTTTTTCTTACAAAATAATTGTTAAACTCATTCAAAACAATATAATATACATTATTGAATTGAATGAAACTTTTTAAAAATGATTAAGAAACCAATTTATACATTTATTTATGACAAATTATAAATTTATAAACTTAATCAATATGCATTATCCATTGGATATCACTAGTTCGATAACAAACTATTTACTATAAGTTACAGTAATATTTAACATTATTTTAATAATTTTATTTTATTATGTGTGAAATTTAAATTTAAAATTATACATATGTATATTAAAAAAATTATCAAACCAATGATTATTAAAAAAATATAATTTATTATTTTGTAATATAATATAAAATTATATAATAAAGGATTTTGAATCACTTTTTTCTTCTATCATATTCATATAATGTTAAAAAGAAATTAATATAAAACTTTTATGCATAAAGGACTCAATCTTTTCTTATGTATAGTAAGATGTAATAAAAATTTTACATCTACATCTTTTAAACATAATAAAAAAATCTAAAAGAAATCAAAAAGCATCCAAATCTAGCTAAAACTAAAAGCAAGAGAGAAGACAAAGTGTGGTCCAAAGAAGATATTATTCACCTCGAATATAAATAATATAATATAATTAAAGTGATGTATAATTTAATCGTAAAATATCAATTGATTATTAATTACTCATTTATATAAATTGTGTTAAAGGATGAATGGGATCACTTGCATTTCACTGTTGTAAAGTTATCACAAATTAAATATTACTGTAGCTTATAATAAATAGTTTGTTATCTCTTACTGTGTAATATAAAAATGATTAAAACCCCAATTTATAAATTTAGCTATGACAAATTAAATTTGTTTCATAAAACTATTTTAATCGGCTAAAATTGTTTAAAAATGAAGAAGGTTAGATATTTAGTTAAGTTTATCATTTATCTCATAAAAATAATAATAATTCTAAAAAAAATTTTATCTATTTACCAACCACAAATTAATTTTTTGTATTAAATTTATAATAATAACATTTATAATAATAAGATAAATATATCTATATTATATTATTATTTTATTATAACAAATCAAAATTGTTGTTAGGCTTAACTTAGGCTTTAACCAAACCCATAAACTTAGGCCCTAATTCATAAATGAATTTAAAATTATACGAGTCAAAATTTGAATTTCAGCTTAAGGCTCGTTATATTTTATGTAGTTTGCTCAAAATCAGGCCTACAAGGCCGTGAACAAGTCTAGGCACAAGGAACGGCAATTGCTCTAGTAAGGTTCCTTGCCGCAGATTTTTTATTGAAGATTATCCACCACCGTGGAAAACAACGCGCCTATTGACAGCACAAGGGATTCTAAAATGTTCATAGAATAAGGAGTAATCTTGCTCCCACTATGAGAACGAAAGACACAAAATTGTAGGACCTACGCAGGTAAATTTTACTTGTGCAGAACCCACCAATCCACCTAAACATGGATTTTACATCCTTGTGTCTTTCTTTTTCAGAGTAAGGATTCCATCTTACTCTATGAACATATTAAAATTTCTCCATATAGTATACTAGGGGGGGGGGGTTGCAAAAAAGGCATATACGAGAGCTAAACATAGCCCCCGTTAACACGGATGACTTGACCATTTACCCACTCACTAGCATCAGTAGCTAAAAATCCCACAACAGGGGCTACATCCTTGGTCTCGCCAAGTCTACCTAGTGGACATTCGTTAATTGCTGCTTTCACTTGCTCTTCAGCCCTTCCAGCAAAAAACAGCTCAGTTGCAACTGGCCCTGGTGCTACACAGTTAGCTGTAATCCCTGTTCCCTTCAGCTCCTTAGCTAAAATCCTTACCATTGTCTCAACAGCAGCTTTGGAGGCAGCATATGCCCCAAAACCTGGTTTTAGTCCACCCACCAAGGATGTAGATATCATTATTATTCGACCTCCACCACCACGTTTCAAACGGTTTGCTGCCTCTCTACAGCACAAGAATGCTCCTCTTGTGTTCACACTGCAAAAATTCAACCCATTATTTGATTGGGCAACTTTTATTTACTCAGTCGTCAACTATTAGCATTTAATATGTGCAATGATATAATATGAAATTCTTCAGACTGAGACTGTTTGATGATCTGGTAAGGTAACACTGATTAGTTAAAACAATAGCTTAGGCTCCGTTTATTTGAATAGAAAATATTTTTTATAAACACTTTGTTTGTTTCAACGGAAGACATTTTCAGTAAAATATAATTATAATATATTAAGATAGAATGAAAGTATTTTATTTATTTAATGTTAAATATGATAAAATTAGAAAAAGCAACAAGCAACTTCTTCAATTTTAAAAAGGTCCTTACTTTTCTCTATTACTATACTTTTAAATATCATTTTTTTTAAACCATTAATATAAGTAACATATAATTTCTTCATTTATATATATATATATATATATATATATATATATATATATATATATATATATATATATATATATGTGTGTGTGTGTGTGTGTGTGTAAATAATATTTTCAATGAAAAATACTTTCAAACAAAATAAACAAAGACTCCGTTTCGTGCAAATAACTAATAAACTAACTGCTAACTGCTAATTGATAAGTTATTTAATAGTTCTTAAGTTAACTGATAACTGATAAGTTAACTAAAATATTTTATAAAATTAGTTGTTGAACTAATTGAAATTATAAAATGATATAAAAGGATATATTAATAGAAATACATATATAATTAAAATAATTTATATTTATCTAAAAATTAAATTATATTAACATAATTAAAAGATTTAAAATAAAATTATAATTTTTAATATTTAATTAATTATATTTTATAAATTTATATATTTATTTATAAATTTTTTATTTTATTATATATTATAAAATTATAATTACTTAAAATATAATTAATTATATTTTTTAAAATTACTTAAATATATATTATAAAAGATATTGATTGTAAATTAATAAAAAGAATAACGATAAATTTAAAAAAATTTAAAAAAATAATAGCTTATAAATTATAAGTTACTCTAAATAATTTATTAAATTAGAATTTAAATACTATCTGGAATAACTTATAAGTTAGTGCGAGAAATATCTCGAAAAGCTAGCTTATAACTTACTTGTTACAAGAAGTTAGTTTATTTGTTGTGCAAAATAGAGCCAAAATCTTAATTAATTTTATTTATTTATTTATTTTATAATGGTAAAAGTTGCTAATACACTACACGCACAAATAAAGATTTAAAATTATTTTCATGGAAAATATTTTTTATAAAAATATAATTATAAAATATCAAAATAATGAAAAATAATTTACATATTTAATTTTAATATAAATTTTTTTGGAGAAGATAGCTTTTTTTTGAAAAAGAAAAAGTCATTTTCTTCTGCATATCAGTTTTTGTTTTAAATGTACAATGTACAAAGACACAATTTACACCTTACAAAGGCACAATATACAAAATATACAAAGAAATGAAATTTTTCTAAGGAGCCATAAAGGAAGGCAAACAACTTTAAGAAACATCCAATGACAATTGAACAAAAGGCTGCTGGTTAATTGATTATATATTTTGTAAAAAGTCATTTTGTTCTTAAATTTGATCTAAGAGCCAATAAGCCATTTTTATCATACTCAACCACTTTCTTGCACAAAATGATCTACGGCACAAGAATGCTCCTATTGCACTCACACAACAAAAATACACTAACTATGCATCCCAGCGCCTCCTAATCATTAGCCATTAATGACCAACATCTCAAGGTTGCTGTTACGTGTAAAATGATTTATCAATTAGCGCAAGTGCATATTGTCGTAAACAAGTAATAAAGTGATAAGAAAGTATCGTTCCCACGAGGATTGTTTCACTAAGTACTAAAATTAATAATCTTAATACTATTTGGCAAATCGATTAGTTGGAATTGAAGCGAGTAAATAAAGATTGATGCAAAAATAATTAAATGAAAATGAATGCAATTGGAGTAAAGATGAAGATGAATAAAAGACCTAGGGATCAGACTTCACTCAATAATTTCGGATCGAATCATCTATCTCTACTAATCTAATTTTAACTCCCTTAATTGATAGTCGAATTTTCTTAAATTAATTACTAACCTCTTTCAAGGTCAAATAATTCTATAATTAATTGCTAATCCACTATATTCCTATGTGAATCAAAACAATTAATCATGTATTAGGATTTATAAAACTCATTAAGACTACATAAACCATATGAATATATTCCTATTTCATATGCAATTTATGGTTTTAATTATTGGTTCCATACACATGTATCTCCTTCCAGTCTCAACATACATATTGAGTTCATTCAAAAGGTGGTCAACCAATTGAAAGCATTAAGAGCAATAATTAAAACTCAATCTAGGAAATAAAATCGAAATTAGTTTCAATAGATTAGAATTCAATCCGTTATTATCAAGTTACGTCATCACCCTAGGAAGATGAAAAATTAGAACATAATAAAATTAAAAACAAACTCAAAATAAAATAGAAACATCATCACATTCATGATACAAACACAAGGATACAATTACAAATGCATGAAAATAAAAATGTTATCCATCCATGTAGGAGGTAAAACCTTTCATGTAGGAGGAAAACCTAGCCTTCCATGTAGGAGGCATACAAGAACTAAAAATGCATGAACTAAACTACTATCTAAGGTGCATGAATCAATGCTACAATGCTTGAATGCCTCAATGCTCTCTACTTTTACCTATTTATAGGTGAATGAATCAGCTGCAAGCCATAAATCTTGACCATTGGCTACCAATCACATGCTTTAGCCACCCTTTTTTATTTTCGCAGCACAATTCTTCTGACTTGTTGGTAATTTTTGACCACCAGAATGGTAGATTTACATCTTCCTGTCAACATAGGAGTTGTAGAGCCGGATCTTATCTTTCAAATGCCGCAAAGAACTCCTAATTTTGACATTTCTATCTCAAGTTATGATCAGATTGGTAGTCAAAGGTCAGATTCCGCCAGAACCACTGTTTCATCTTCTAAGCAGAATTTGAGATCCGTAGATCCCGAACTGGGCTTTTCTTTAAACATGAAAATTGTAGGGCTTCTTCTTATCTTTTTAACCATATAAAGAACAACCCAATCCAGTATCTAGAACTCCAGATATAGCCTAAAACCTGAAACAGGGTCAAAATACAGCATTATCTAAAATATTTGATTTCATTTCAAATTCAAGATCCATTCACAAAATGCAACTAAATTTATTTAATTTAACAAGATAACATCCAAAAATGCATCATACAAGGAAAAATAAATATGTAAATATTTTACGTATCAAATTCCCTCACACTTAGCTTTTGGACGTCCTCGGACAAACACAAAACAGAAGAATACTAATACTAATACTAATACTACTCATGAGATAAAAAGTACAAACACATAAGACAAATAATTAAAGTACAAAGATATCATAGCATTCATGAATTAACAAATCTTGACATATAAAACCAAAAAGGAATTGCAACTTCATTTGAGAAGGATTGAACCAGAATCACTGCAACTCTTCCTCTCTCAAGTGTTTATGGGCAAGTGTTTCACTCAAATTCATCCTATCAAAGATTGCACTACCATAGGCTTGCATAAATTCTCAATCTCCACTACCTGATTTACATGCAAACTTCAAATCAAAAGGTCTTATTAAGGGTTGTAATGAGGCTAAGGTAAAGGAAAGATAAAACAGGGATATGAAAGGTTGAAGTAAGGAGAGAAATTAATAAAGCAATTAAAACATGGGTAATCTCTAAATAATTTTATCTTAACATAGCAGCCCACGATTCAAATTTAAGTACACATCAATTTCTCTTTTCTTCTTTTTCTCTTTTTATATTTTTTTTGAATTGTTTTTTCTTTTCTTTTTTTTTAAAGAAAACCCTTGCAATTTTAAAGTTAATAATACATATTCCCCCACACTTTGTCAAAAACCCATTATTCAAAGATTCAAATGCTCTACTAATCCCTAGGGTTAAGTGAAGACAATTGATATTTCATTAAATGACATATTAATGGGTTAAAGCAAAAAAACGGTTAATCAGGCTCAAAGGGGTTTATCAATGGTAAAACTGCAAGGTTGGCTATTTAGTTTTAACTGAGGAAAAAAATGCCTTTATCATATCTGAGTATGCATGTAAATTGTAATCTCAACCAGATTTTATGCAAGTTCTAGAGTGACAACTTAACGGGTGAATATCACACACAAGAAATATAATACTGATTCAACAAGTAGACTCAAAATCTCACGGTTAAAGGTTTCTAACTCAATCCAACTCAAAATCCATTACCAAACCCATTAATTCTAAGAAGTAAGAAAGTTGTTCAATCATGCTATGAAATCTTTTAGAATTATTGAAAAGAACCTAATAAGTAGGAAATTTTTTTTTATATTTTTTTAGGATGCGTATCAAGAGTAGAAAATAACTCTTTACTCAGCCATCCCCTTTTTTTTATAATAAATCTCATGGTTTTACTACCAAAAAATCCTAAAAAGTAAAAAAAAAAATTTAATAATTTCCCCCTCACACTTAATGTAGACATTGTCCCCAATGTCTTCAGTAGATTAGCAAAAAGGGTTTATTAAAAAGAAATTCATAAGCAACACACATATAACAGAAATTTTGGGAGTAAAACCATAAAAGTAAAGAAAGTTACAACTGGAGAGTGGTGTCTGGCTCATGCTTCTGACTGCTGGTTGGAGATTGGCAATCTATCTTTTTCACTAATGGATCTGGTTGATGTGTATAATCCTGTAGTTGGTCAATCAGCTGATCAACAATTGAGACAGACATTATAGCACGGCGAGTCGCTTGGGATATGAATCCTTGTTCCACAACTTGGTCTAAAAAAGACAGCAAACTATCATAAAAATCATTAACATTCAATAAACCTACTGGCTTCTGATGAAAGTTCAAGCTAATCCAATATGCAATGCTGGAAATTCCATCTAATGCTTCTAAACCACCAGGTAAAGCAATAAAGGTTTCAGCACTGTAAAGCATACATCCAATACGTTCAGGCAAGTTTGAAACCTTTAATGTTTTACCGATGGCGTATTTCTTATCATTTAAACCATTCACAAGGATACTCAGTATTTTGCTTCCTTCAATATTGGCAGAAAAAACTGCACTTCCTTTTAAGCTATTAAGCCTTCCTCCATACACACAAGCAATCTTTCTAGTAGCTAATGCATGACCAAGTTCAGTTGCTGCTAGCAGAAATTCTACATTCTTTCCAGCAAAAGATTCACCAAAAACACAGATAGATTTAAATCCACATTTTGATGATTTTTCAACCTCTTCCTCCTCTTTACTCTCTCCTTCGGACATTTTGTAAAGTGTGATTGCTGAAATGCATCTTTATAATACAAAAGCAAAAACAAAGAAATCACGCAAATCAGATAATATCAGAAAAATACTGTGCAAAACTAACAAGTGTAATAATGGCGTGAACAAAGTAGAATACGGAATGTAAGGAAAGTCAAAAAGTTGCTGAAAAGGTAAACTTAAAAAGAAGAGAAATGTACATAAAGTCAAAAAACACCTGCAAAGATAAAAAGATAAAGGAAAAGTAAAGCAGACAAATATGTACAATAGTTGTGATTGTGGCTCACATCTTCCTCTGATTTTTCGTTCAGTAACGGCTTAAACGGCTTCTATGAGCCGAGGATTTGCTTCCCATCCAATTTTCTTATAAACTGGCAAACAGGGTCTTTTATAGTCAGATCCCCAAGACTGTAGCGTTCCTTTTCTGTATTGAATAAGTTCATTAAATCAAGAAGAACAGCATGAACATCACCACTAGGATGCATCTCAAGAGTCCGAATGATATCATCCAATGACTCTTTACTCAGTCCATCCTTTATGAATTGAATTTTGTCCTCTCGATTTACTGAAATCATTCCTTTACTCCTACAGAGCCTATTACAGTTCCACTTTGCACACTTATGACAAACTCTCATTCTTTTAGCTCTTCTCTTTTTAGAGTAAGAACTTCTTCCCATACCTGGCATACGTCTAACAAATGATTCATGAAACTCACTTGCTAAACGTACCTTAGCTTCAATAATCCAACGTATATCCTCGGGAAGACCCAAAAGCTTAAATGCCCTCATTCTTTCAAGTCGACAGTTGTAGATTTTCTTGAGCACATCTTTGGGAAGAGTAGGGAATCTGCTTTTAAGCTTTATAAGGCATTCCTCCATAGTGAGAATGATGAAAGCTGAAACTATAAGTGAAAATTGCTGTGCGATGTGTGCTTAAATAAGTTAGAAGAAAAGAAATGAGTAGAGAAAGAAGTCTTGGGTTGCCTCCCAAGCAGCCGCCCTTCTTTAACATCTTTAGCTAGACAAAGTCCTACAAGGAGAAGACAAAAATGTGGCATGATAGAAGAATTATAAGGACGGAGTTCACACCGGAGCAGAAAGTACTTCTCTACAACTCAAGGTTAAAACTCTTTCCAGGAAAATTAAGATCAAGGTGGTCAGGGCCTTTTACTGTGATTCAAGTTTGACCGTATGGAACTGTGGAGATTCAAGATGGTGACAGAAAATTCAAAGTGAACGGGCAAAGATTGAAGGAATACAATGACAGTACATTCAATACCATCAAGACTGTCATCACGCTCGAGGAGCCAGCTGGTAAGTATTAAAAAAAAAAGAAAGAAAAAAAAAGGGAGCAATAAGTTAGGACTTTGTCTAGCTAAAGACGTTAAAAAAGGGCGGCTGCTTGGGAGGCAACCCAAGACTTCTTTCTCTACTCATTTCTTTTCTTCTAACTTATTTAAGCACACATCGCATAGCAATTTTCACTTATAGTTTCAGCTTTCATCATTCTCACTATGAAGGAATGCCTTATAAAGCTTAAAAGCAGATTCCCTACTCTTCCCAAAGATATGCTCAGGAAAATCTACAACTGTCGACTTGAAAGAATGAGAGCATTTAAGCGTTTGGGTCTTCCCGAGGATATACGTTGGATTATTGAAGCTAAGGTACGTTTAGCAAGTGAGTTTCATGAATCATTTGTTAGACGTATGCCAGGTATGGGAAGAAGTTCTTACTCTAAAAAGAGAAGAGCTAAAAGAATGAGAGTTTGTCATAAGTGTGCAAAGTGGAACTGTAATAGGCTCTGTAGGAGTAAAGGAATGATTTCAGTAAATCGAGAGGACAAAATTCAATTCATAAAGGATGGACTGAGTAAAGAGTCATTGGATGATATCATTCGGACTCTTGAGATGCATCCTAGTGGTGATGTTCATGCTGTTCTTCTTGATTTAATGAACTTATTCAATACAGAAAAGGAACGCTACAGTCTTGGGGATCTGACTATAAAAGACCCTGTTTGCCAGTTTATAAGAAAATTGGATGGGAAGCAAATCCTCGGCTCATAGAAGCCGTTTAAGCCGTTACTGAACGAAAAATCAGAGGAAGATGTGAGCCACAATCACAACTATTGTACATATTTGTCTGCTTTACTTTTCCTTTATCTTTTTATCTTTGCAGGTGTTTTTTGACTTTATGTACATTTCTCTTCTTTTTAAGTTTACCTTTTCAGCAACTTTTTGACTTTCCTTACATTCCGTATTCTACTTTGTTCACGCCATTATTACACTTGTTAGTTTTGCACAGTATTTTTCTGATATTATCTGATTTGCGTGATTTCTTTGTTTTTGCTTTTGTATTATAAAGATGCATTTCAGCAATCACACTTTACAAAATGTCCGAAGGAGAGAGTAAAGAGGAGGAAGAGGTTGAAAAATCATCAAAATGTGGATTTAAATCTATCTGTGTTTTTGGTGAATCTTTTGCTGGAAAGAATGTAGAATTTCTGCTAGCAGCAACTGAACTTGGTCATGCATTAGCTACTAGAAAGATTGCTTGTGTGTATGGAGGAGGGCTTAATAGCTTAAAAGGAAGTGCAGCCTTTTCTGCCAACATTAGAGGAAGGAAAATACTGAGTATCCTTGTGAATGGTTTAGATGATAAAAAATACGCCATCGGTAAAATATTAAAGGTTTCAAACTTGCCTGAACATATTGGATGTATGCTTTACAGTGCTGAAGCCTTTATTACTTTACCTGGTGGTTTAGAAGCATTAGATGGAATTTCCAGCATTGCATATTGGATTAACTTGAACTTTCATCAGAAGCCAATAGGTTTATTGAATGTTAATGGTTTTTATGATAATTTGCTGTCTTTTTTAGACCAAGTTGTGGAACAAAGATTCATACCCTAAGCAACTTGCCGTGCCATAATGTCTGCCTTAACTGCTGATCAGCTGATTGACCAACTACAGGACTATACACATCAACCAGATCCATTAGTGAAAAAGATAGATTGGCAATCTCCAACCAGCAGTCAGAAGCATGAGCCAGACACCACTCTCCGATTGTAACTTTCTTTACTCTTATGGTTTTACTCCCAAAATTTCTGTTATATGTGTGTTGCTTATGAATTTCTTTTTAATAAACCATTTTTGCTAATCTACTGAAGACATTGGGAACAATGTCTACATTAAGTGTGGGAGGAAAATTATTAAATTTTTTTTTTTACTTTTTAGGATTTTTTAGTAGTAAAATCATGAGATTTATTATAAAAAAAGGGGGATGGCCGAGTAAAGAGTTATTTTCTGCTCTTGATACGCATCCTAAAAAAAATATAAAAAAAAATTTCCTGCTTATTAGGTTCTTTTCAATAATTTTAAAAGATTTCATAGCATGATTGAACAACTTTCTTACTTCTTAGAATTAATGGGTTTGGTAATGGATTTTGAGTTGGATTGAGTTGGAAACCTTTAACCGTGAGATTTTGAGCCTACTTGTTGAATCAATATTATATTTCTTGTGTGTGATATTCACCTGTTAAGTTGTCACTCTAGAACTTGCATAAAATCTGGTTGAGATTACAATTTACATGCATACTCAGATATGATAAAGGCATTTTTTTCCTCAATTAGAACTAAATAGCCAACCTTGCAGTTTTACCATTGATAAACCCCTTTGAACCTGATTAACCGTTTCTTTGCTTTAACCCATTAATATGTCATTTAATGAAATATCAATTGTCTTCACTTAACCCTAGGGATTAGTAGAGCATTTGAATCTTTGAACAATGGGTTTTTGACAAAGTGTGGGGGAATATGTATTATTAACTTTAAAATTGCAAGGGTTTTCTTTAAAAAAAAAGAAAGAAAAAGAAAGAAAAAAAACAATTCAAAAAAATATAAAAATAAAAAAAAGAGAAAAAGAAGAAAAGAGAAATTGATGTGTACTTAAATTTGAATCGTGGGCTGCTATGTTAAGATAAAATTATTTAGAAATTACCTATGTTTTAATTGCTTTATTAATTTCTCTCCTTACTTCAACCTTTCATATCCCTGTTTTATCTTTCCTTTACCTTGGCTTCATTACAACCCTTAATAAGACCTTTTGATTTGAAGTTTGCATGTAAATCAGGTAGTGGAGATTGAGAATTTATGCAAGCCTATGGTAGTGCAATCTTTGATAGGATGAATTTGAGTGAAACACTTGCCCATAAACACTTGAGAGAGGAAGAGTTGCAGTGATTCTGGTTCAATCCTTCTCAAATGAAGTTGCAATTCCTTTTTGGTTTTATATGTCAAGATTTGTTGATTCATGAATGCTATGATATCTTTGTACTTTAATTATCTGTCTTATGTGTTTGTACTTTTTATCTCATGGGTAGTATTAGTATTAGTATTAGTATTCTTCTGTTTTGTATTTGTCCGAGGACGTCCAAAAGCTAAGTGTGGGAGAATTTGATACGTAAAATATTTACATATTTATTTTCCCTTGTATGATGCATTTTTGGATGTTATCTTGTTAAATTAAATAAATTTAGTTGTATTTTGTGAATGGATCTTGAATTTGAAATGAAATCAAATATTTTAGATAATACTGTATTTTGACCTTGTTTCAGGTTTTAGGCTATACCTGGAGTTCTAAATGCTGGATTGGGTTGTTCTTTATATGGTTAAAAAGTTAAGAAGAAGTCCTACAACTTTCATGTTTAAAGAAAAGCCCAGTTCAGGATCTAAGAATCTCAAATTTTGCTTGGAAGATGAAACAGTGGTTCTAGCGGAATCTGACCTTTGACTACCAATCTGATCATAACTTGAGATAGAAATGTCAAAATTAGGAGTTCTTTACGGCATTTGAAAGATAAGATCCGGCTCTACAACTCCTATGTTGACAGGAAGATGTAAATCTACCATTCTGGTGGTAAAAAATTACTAACAAGTCAGAAGAATTGTACTGCAAAAATCAAAAAGGGTGGCTAAAGCATGTGATTGGTAGTTAAAGCATGTGATTGGTAGCCAATGGTCAAGATTTATGGCTTGCAGCTGATTCATTCACCTATAAATAGGTAAAAGTAGAGAGCATTGAGGCATTCAAGCATTGTAGCATTGATTCATGCATCTTAGATAGTAGTTTAGTTCATGCATTTTTAGTTCTTGTATGCCTCCTACATGGAAGGTTAGATTTTCCTCCTACATGGAAGATTTTACCTCCTACATGGATGGATAACATTTTTATTTTCATGCATTTGTAATTGTATCCTTGTGTTTGTATCATGAATGTGATGATGTTTCTATTTTATTTTGAGTTTGTTTTTAATTTCATTATGTTCTAATTTTTCATCTTCCTAGGGTGATGACGTAACTTGATAATAACAGATTGAATTCTAATCTATTGAAACTAATTTCAATTTTATTTCCTAGATTGAGTTTTAATTATTGCTCTTAATGCTTTCAATTGATTGGCCACCTTTTGAATGAACTCAATATGTATGTTGAGACCGGAAGGAGATACATGTGTATGGAACCTATAATTAAAACCATAAATTGCATATGAAATAGGAATATATTCATATGGTTTATGTAGTCTTAATGAGTTCCATAAATCCTAATGCATGATTAGTTGTTTTGATTCACATAGGAATATAGTGGATTAACAATTAATTATAGAATTACTTGACCTTGAAAGAGGCTAGTAATTAATTTAGGGAAACTCGACTATCAATTAAGGGAGTTAAAATTGGATTAGTGTAGATAGATGATTCGATCCGAAATTATTGAGTGAAGTTTGATCCCTAGGTCTTTTATTCATCTTCATCTTTACTCCAATTGCATTCATTTTCATTTAATTATTTTTGCATCAATCTTTATTTACTCGCTTCAATTCCAACTAATCGATTTGCCAAATAGTATTAGGATTATTAATTTTGGTACTTAGTGAAACAATCCTCGTGGAAACGATACTTTCTTATCACTTTATTACTTGTTTACGACAGTATGCACTTGCGCTAATTGATAAACCATTTTACACGTAACAAGTAAGTTTTTGCATGAACTAAACTACTATCTAAGATGCAAAAATCATAATATAAGATGTTTGCTACACCTTTATCTTACATCATTAGCTAAGATTCCTTTGTATCATATATTATTGATACCAATGCCCTTGTTTTATATACCTTAGTCTTACCTCGTAATTTGTAAGTCTGGATTAAAATACTAGCAAAAACTTACTAAAATCAACCGGTTCTGAGCTCACATCTCGTATCTCCCAAAAAAATGGAGCAATCCAAAACTATATAAATTTTTACAAGCCAATGGAGGGAAACATACCTGAAGGTAGAATCAAAATCCTCCAAGGAAGTGTCAGCAATTTTGGGATATTTGCTGTCAAGAACTCCGGCTGAATTAACCAGGATATGGATCGGCGACTTGAATGCCTTCTCAGCCTCATCGAACAAGGCCTGAACCCCAATTGGGTCCGAAACACTGGCTCGGACGGCGACGGCGCGTGGATCGCTGCCATGGAAGGAAGAGGAGTTTATCTGAGCGGCTACTGACTCAGCTTGAGCTGAGTTGGAGTTGTAGTTGACAACGATTCTTGCTCCGAGTGAAGCGAGGTGAAGCGCTATCTCTCGACCGATTCCGCGGGACGAGCCCGTCACAATCGCTACTCGATCTTGCAGAGGCAGGGCTTGGATTCCACAGCCTTCTTCTGACATATTCGGTTGCTGCCGCCGCCCGCAGCCATCCATTTTCTGTTCTGTCGGCCCTTGTGGATTCGTCGGGTTGAACTTTTGAAGAAGCTGTTAAAAGAATGAGTCAATAGGGCAAAAATCGAGAAATGTTTGCATCACGTCATACATCATACATGATATTAATAGAGTTTTTTGAGGAGAGGGGAATTTTATGGAGGTTGCTACGGTATAAATATAATTTTGTTGTATTCTATACCACAAAATCTCTTTGGGTGGATCTGTGACACGTAAGAGATTTTAATGTTAAAAGAGCAAAACTGCAGGTAAGACAACTGCAACAAAATTTGAGATAGTCTCCTGCATTTACATTCTCTTAACGCCGAAGCACTTCAATGTGGGGCTATTTTCATGATTTTTTTTAATGTCATATTTTATTTAATACAAAATTTTTATATAAACTAAATTATTTTTTATTAAATATATTGAAATTAATATTAAAAATTAAAAATTTTTATTTTATTTTTTAAAAATATATCTAAAATTCTTGTATAAATTTTAATATGATCACCTTAAATTAATAGCAAAGTAAATATGGCCCGTCAAATTTTTTAATTTTTTTTTGCAATCATATTTTTATGCATGAAAAATTTTATTATAATTATAATATAATTTTAGACATGTAATTATGGATAAGTAAAAGATAAAAGCATAGCTTCGTTATAAAATAACTTATATAAAGTTTGTAGGTGTATTTGAATATGTTTTTATTTTTATATTTTTAGAAATTATTTTAAAAGTTTTAAAAACAATTTTTAAGTTAAAAAATGTAAAATTTATTTCTATTTTTTTAATTTATGTATATAAAATTATCATTTTTAAAACAAATTATGGAAACAAATTCTCAATCTGATTTTTTATTTTTTAAAAAATAAAAAATTATGTTTAAACATAATAAATCAACAAACTCTATATTCTCACGAGACCATACAAAGTCCATGCATGGTTCAAACGAATATTTAAATTCAGTATTTTTGAAAATATTATTTATTGAGATGTTTTTTTTTTCAAATTCAGAATATCCCCGCATCCTTTTTACTGATATAAAACTAATGTTTATTCAAAATGAGACTTAATATTTTTAATCTGAGATTAAATTTAATCCTATTAATATAACATATTTTACATTATCAATCAATAAGATGATATATTATTAAAAAAATATTTAAATTTAATTTACTATTAATATAAATTATTTTTAGATTATTAACTATTCATATATTGTTATATCAATAAAAAAATTATTAAAATCTTTTTACAGTAGTTAGAAAATTTTAAGTACCATTGATTTTTTAATGATATATTTTTTCTCATTTATTAATAATATAAAATTTTTTACATTTATAATAGATTAAATTTAAATTTTTAAAAAATAATAATAATTAAAAATAAAAAAATTAATATTTTTATTATATTATATTACACGAATTAATGATAGTGTAAAATTAATTTATACTAATAATGAATCAAATTTAAACTCTTTTAACTTTTATATATAAATACATTTTACACATATCCAAAGTTTAATAATTTGTATGCTTAAATAGCTTGTGAATTATCGTTTAGTATTATATATAAGTTCATTATATATTAACTGTGATATGCATGACTGCCTCAAAGGCTTTTATCCTTGTGACGAATTTTGAGATTTGAATAATTTTATTAAAATTTGTGTTAATTTTTTGGTTAATTTTTTAGAATTTTAATTTAATTCATTTGAATAATTTTTATTTTATTCAACTTATTATTTTTAATTAACATTAATTAATATAATAATCATAATAAATTAATTCACATTAAATATTTAACAATATTATATGCTCTAAATATAAGATTTGAAATTAAGTTCTAAATTTTTTTTATTTATTAGATTAAACTTTACAAATTTACTTTACCATTCTGTATTCAATTGACAATTCATAATTTACATCTAGAACTTAATTTTGGATCTTACTTTCAATATATATAGTATTATTGTTAAATAATATAGTATAATTTTAGACAACTTTATATTTTAAAATAAAGAAAGAAATAAAACCTATTATTTATGAATTTGGATGCTTAACTTATTTGATTAACAAATAGTTTCATGCATATAAAATTTTAGACAAATTAAACTTACCTCATCTATAATTATATTTTCATTCATTTTATTTTCAAATAGATAAATTTTTAACCTTTTCTTTTCGTATACAATCACTTGTTTCATTTTATTTCAAAAATTATACATTCATTTTGAAGGTTTGTACTTTTTTTATATCAAGAATTTGATTCATAATTTTTATGCATATATATCTAGTAATATAATTATTTATACTACTAAAAAAAATAAAAATAATGGGAGATGTGTGTGAATGATTAAAAATATAGAATAAATGTGAGTATTATTAAATTTTAAAGGAAAATATTATATACGGTTTGACCTCCTAAAAGGTTAGAATATCTTTTTAATACATTAAATTTTATATTTTTAATTTTAATTTACTTAATTTAAAATTTAAAAAAAAACAATTTAATGATAATAATATTTAACCTCTCAAATGGTGAAACTTCCCGTAATATTATTTAAAATTAAATTTGGAAATAAGTGATTTATCTTAATTATATTTAATAACATGTCACTTTGGTAAAAATTGTCGTCCCAATAATTCCACCCTTTCTACGTTTACACTTACTTCTATATTAAGTCTATCTCTAAATATAATATTAAACCTATCCTTTCAATTCCTCTTCTTTCGTGGCCAAAAGAAAATTTCCTCTTCTTTTCTGGTAAGTTGGTTACTGGATGGCACGGCATATAAGTTATAAACGGCCGTTAATATTCCTTCGGCCAATTGCATGGTAAGATTTTGCCACATGACTTGTTGTATGTCATACAACCATTTTTAACATTTGTACCATTCAATTCTCCGAAATTTATTTTTTGGGACACGTGTTGGACGGGAGAAAAAAATTTTCAACCCATCACTGTCACATTTATTTTTTTTTCTTTTTTTTCTTTTTATTTATATTATTTATAATTTATATATATTATTGAATGTTATAAATTTAATATAGCATGATATTCTTAAGATAAAAAATATTTCAAATAATCAATTTTTCTATTTCATTAAATTAACTTTTAAGTATTATATGTCAAATTAAATGCATATTAATTCAAATTTCTTTCAAGGCTTTATAATTTCTCATGAACTATTTCCCATTTTTTTAATTTGTTTACACTTATATTATTTACAACTCAAATATTATTGGATAATATAAATTTAACATAATAGAATTTCATTTTATAATAAAAATATCTTAAAAAGTTTAAATTTTTATTTAATTAAATTAATTTATTTTATTGTATATTTTAATTTCAACTTTCATTATTTTATGATTTGGACTTTTTTTTACATTTTATTTATTTCATTTTATAATTTTCTATTTTTAATCTACTTTTGTTGTTCATAACTCATATATTAATATTATTAGGTATATATATATATATATAATGTTATATATTTTATATATAAACTTTATAAACATATCAATTAGAATTTGGTCAAGATTTTATACTTCATGAACTATATATCTTATTTTTTTACTTATATTATTTGCAATTCAAAACTATTAAGTAGTATAAATTTATTATAATATAATTTATTTTTACAATAAAAATATTTTAAATAATAAAAATATTTTAATAATTAAATTAATTTATGTTATTATACATTTTATATTTATTTATTATTGTTTATTAGCTCAAACATTTTTTTATTTGCTTTATTTCATTTTTTTATTATTCATGTCCATTTATATTATTTATAGCTCGTAAATCTATCTCATTAATTATTATAGAGATAAGATTATATATCTTATTTTTTAATTTTATTAATATTTTAAAAAAATTAAATTTTTTTTATAAAAATTATTATAAATTAAATCAATTAATTGCATATCATATTTCATTAACAATATTTTGATTTTAAGTCAATATTTTTTATCTTAATTTTTAAGTACTACATGTGAAATTAAAGATGTATTAATCAGAAAGATTTTTGGAAAGGCCTAATATTTCATTTATTATTTTCTTATTTTGTCTACGTCATTATGTGTTTTTCTTATCCATTTCTATTCACTTATAATATTTAAAGCTTAAACACCATATTTTTATTATTAAAATATTTTAAATGAGTTTAGAATTTTAATATTTTTATTTAATTAATTAATTTATTGTATATTCAATTTTTTTATCGCTTTACACCTCACATATTATTTCTCATGCTTTTATTTTCTCTTTTTTTTTTTACATGTATTCCTATTATTTATAATTCAAATACTAGTATTACTAAGTACTATAATATGACATATTTTATTTTTAACTTATATAAACATTTTAAATGAAGTAAAATTTTAATATACAAATTATTAACAAGATTAATCAACTGCATTTTTTTAAAAATAGTATTTAAAGATCTTCCAAATTTTATTTATTTAAAATTTTCTTTTTTTTTGTAGTAATTTTCAAGTATCATATTTTAAATTAAAAATACATTAATTAAAATTGTATTAAAGTTTTACAGCACGTACACTATTTTTTTATTTCATCTACTTTATTATATATTTTTATTTTATACTGCTATTGTTTAATTTTTATTATAAAATAATTTTTAATAAGTTAAATATTTTATTAAATTGAATTAGTTTACTATATATTTCATCTTTAACTCCTATTACTTTATGATTCACATACTATTTCTCTTATTTAAATTTACTTTATTACATATTTTTCTCTTTTTTATATTTGTTAATGTTTATAGTTTAAATATTAACATCACCTTACAGTATAGATATAATATGATATATTTTATTTTTATTATAATAAACTTTAAGTAAGTCAAAGTTATAAAAAGTATTAATTGATCTAATTTTTAATAAAATATTTAAAAATTAAAATTAATTTTATTTGTTTAAATTTTATCAATATTTTCTTGATATCAATTTTTAAGTATTATATTTTAAATTTTTTTATATTAACCATCAAGTATCTGCTATACTATATTAGACATTTGACTAATCCAGATTCGAGTCAGATGAACTTAATATGAGGGCAAAATGTTGAAAATATGAATTTAATACAAAACAATATATAAATTATGTATTAATCAAATTATGTGCGTACCTAGTACGGATTCTAATAATGCTATAATTAACCTTTATAATGATAGATAGAGTTTATAACCTACTTTACCCTTTAAGTTATTCAGAGAAGAAAAAAAGAAAGAGAAATATATCAAATTCTAATTTTCAGAATGAGTAGCCTCCTTTTATCTAGAATTCTTTTTTCTTCATATGATCAAACTTGTGATAAAAGACCACTGACCTTTAAAGGATTGTAAGGTAGGACCTCTATCCAAATGAGTTTATATATAATCTAACTTATTACGAATTATACACATTGAATAAAGACCCAATCTATTATATACTTAATGTTAAAATATAAAATTAATTACTTAAATAAATATCCCAATAAATTAATTAATCTTAATCTATATAAAAAATATCTAATAAATTATTTATTTTATTTTAATATACACAAAATTCTCTCAATGATAGTTTTCTTCATTCATAAAATTCGAATCCAAAATCTTGCTTAAAGGATTGATCCTAACTATTCAAACTAACTGTCATTGCTATTATATTTCAAATTAAACACTTATAAAAAAATTTTATCTATATTTTATAATTCACATACTATTTCCTTTCTTTTATCAATTATATTATATAATATATTTAATTTAGAGTGATTTATGTAAAATTTGTTTTAAAGATAAACTACTATTTAATAGTTTTTCCTCTAAGGAGAAAATTGTTTATTAAAATATATAATACAAATAGTAATAAGAGTGATTAAAAAAACATTGACCAGTTATTAATATCATAATTTATATTTATTTTGTTAAACTTGTACTACTCTTTATACTCTCAATAAATAAGTTATTTACATTTGTTAAAAAGATCTTTTTTAATCAAATTCATCTTTAAATACAATTTTTAAATATTTTTATTATAAAAATATATTAAATAATTTAAAATTTTAATATAAAATATATAAATTAAATGAGTCAATTAGATACTTTATTTTTAATAAAAATATCTTGAAATTAATCTTGAATTGATTTATTTAAATTTTTTAATATTTTATTCATGTATATGTTATCTCTCTACATTTGTTGGAAAATTTTCTTTAAATCAAATTATTTTTTAAGTATGATTTGTACGTATTTTTATTATATAAATATTTCAAATAACTTAAAATTATGTTATTATTTTATTTTTATTAAATAGAAAGGTGAATTCATCAATGCAAAATTGATAAGAAATTATAAAATAAACTAATGAAAATTACTTATTAAAATTATTTTATATTTTTTTTTGCTTTTAAATTTAAAATTTTTATCTAGGTGTAAAATTTAAAAAATATATATTGAAATATATTGATATAAAAATACTCGAGAAATGGTACTACTTTAACTAATTAAATAATGTTATGTATGTTTAAATTAATTTAATTTATTATGAATTAAAAATTATTTATATTATCAATGAGTATAAAAATGTTATATTATTAAAAAAATAAATATAATTAAAATTTATATTAAAAAGTTAAAAAAATCTTCTTACAATGTATTAATATATGAGTAAGAGGTATTGTAAAATATATCTATATGTTAAAATTCAATTAATTATAACTTCAGAAAAATTATGAAGGTAAAATATATAGAATGAACCAATAATAAGGGTACATTTAAAAAAAATATGAATAATGCAACGTATAATTAGAAAAGTAGGTGCATGCAACTTTTTTCTTTCTCAAGAAAGATAAAAAAAAGTGATTAGCTATATTTATTCGTTGATATTAAAATAAAGTAATATTAATAGTTCAATATTTATTTCATGATAAGAAATACTAGAACTACAATCAAAGAATTTAACTAATATTGACTTAAAAAATAAATGGTGTTATTAATATGATATCAAAATTATATTTTAAAATAAAATTTATATTTTTATTATAAATATTATTGTCATTAAATATTAATTTTTCTTTCTATTTCTACATTATTTTCATGTATTAGGCATAATTATGGAAAAAATTTTCTATTCCATTGTCATTCTTTTTCTTATTTTATCATGTCAAATATAACATAAGCATTCTTTCTTTACCATTAATTTTTAAAATTATATAAAAATTATTTACAATAATATTTAAAATAATAAAAAATACATATAATTTATATTTTTGTATATTTCATCTTTTTTTTAAATTAAATAACATATTCTAATATGTAATTAAATTATTATTTTTTTAAAATTTTATTATTATTTTATTAAATATTAGCACGGGGATAATTTACTAGTTTCAGTAACTTTGTATCTTTATTGTACTTTTCATTTTTCATAAGATATTTTCTATCATTTTTCTTAAATTTTGTTTATTATCGGTCTAGATAAAAATTTATCAACCATTTATAAAATAAAAATAGATGAATTATTATTTTTTAAATTCTAATAATATTGTAAAATATTTAATTTATTTTAGTCTAATTTTAAAAAATATAGTTTATAATTGTATGAAAGTTCTATATTCACAATTATTAAATTATATTAAAAATATTATAATATATATCAATTGCTACCAAAATTTATAAAATAATAAATAAGAATATTAAATTAGAAATAAAAATAAATATAAGGATTTAGTTTAAATTTTTAAATTATAAAAATCAATCTAAAAATTCAATGAAATTATGGAGAATAAAAATTTAACTCAAAGTCAACTTTGCTAGTCACCTTTTCACTCCTTTTCCATTGGCCAAGGAAATCCTTTTACTTTGGCCAAGAGGGATTGGGAAACTGAATTTGGCTGCTCACGGATGGCTGTTTGGTACCGCCTGGCGCCTGGGGGAGATTTTTCCAGCGTCATGAATAATTGAATATGATGAAAATCTTTATCTTTTTCTTGGTTTGACCTGATTGTTAGAAATCAATTTCGATTTCGATTGTGAAAAATTACAGTCAAATAAAAGCTTTGCGTAATTGATATAGATATTTCATATATGTCTCCAATGAACATAGACATATATAAATTCTAATGATCAGTTTGATACATAATCTTTGTTTAGAAATGTTGCTTCCTGCTTATTTTAATATACACAAAGTCAATTTTGAGAATTTTCACCTGTCCTATGATGCCCTAATGTCATATTAGCTACGCATAACGCATGTCACACCTTTTACCATTTTCAAGAGTGATATAAGATAGAATATATATATATATATATATATATATATATATATATATATATATAAAGGCTGATTCTTCATTACTTCCTTACGTCTTTTATAATATTTTTTTATAAATTTTCATATAAAAATATTATATGTATTAAAAATTTAATTTTAATTATTTTATGTTAATTGAATTAAATTCTACAAATTCATCTAATCATTTTGTATTTAATGATAATCTTTTATTAAATTAATTTATTAAATATTATATTTTTAATAAAAATATTTTGAAATTTAATTTAACTAATTATTTATTTTTTAATAATTTAAATTAAATTCTAAATGTTAAATTTTAAATTAAATATATATCAATTAAAATTTAGTTAATGTTGATTTATTCTTAACTAGTATATCAAAAAAAAAAAGTCAAACATCAGAAACCAAAACAGAAACTAATTACATATTTTATTATTTTAATAAAAATTTTAAAATAGGGATAAAATCTTATCTTATTTTTTATTTTATGAGCATCTTTCATATAATAAAGTTTGATCCTAAGTTTGTTTTCCCATTTTACGCGTATTTCTTTAGATTACGTTCCAATTTTCTTCTCTTTTTAATCCTACCCTTTTTTTTTTTTACTTTTATTACTTTACATTAACATTATGATTTAAATTTAAACAATTGTCAATATAAATCAATTTTACCCTATCTTTTATTTATGTTTTGTCATTTTAATTAAAAATTGTTAAATTTCTTTATTACTATTACATTCTAATAATATATTTTTTTCATTGATAATGTAAAACATTGATGTATTTTCTTTCTATTCACTAATAATATAAAATATTTTACATTAACAGTAAATCAAATTGAAATTCTAACATTATATGTTTCTTTTTTGCATTTCTTAAAAAAAAGTCTCTTTAAATTATTTTTTTAAATATGATTCGCACATAATAGATGAGAAATAAAAACAAGTTGGAAAATTTTCATTTAGTTAATTCCACTTTAGCCTATTTTACTCCTATTTTTAGATTAAAGATTTTCATTTAGTTATGAATTTATACCGTAAGAACTTACAAAGTGATAAAAAAAATCAATTGATTTTATGTACTTTCACTTAGTAGAAATTAATATTATATATTTTAAAATTTATTATTTATAAATGTATAAGTGTCAAGTTGAAATTACATTTACACTAATTCTTTATTAATAAAGAAAAAATAATAAGTATCCATGCAGTGCATTGCCAAACTCTAGTTTGTATAATTTAACTTAGATTAAAAAAATATTTATAGGCTACTAGATGAACAAGCAAGCACGCCTTGAATTTTCTCCCTTTCCAAATTCAGAAAACTAATAGTTAAGGGGAATATTCACATAGTCCATAGGGCCCATAGTTTAATTATATATTTATTATATATATTATATTAATATTAATTCTATATATATAGATATATAGATATATATATACCAACTTCCTTCATCATCATCACATTACTATATTATGGACGTTTATACAGTAAAAGATGAATGTTTCAAGGCATTACTCTTCTTTACATTTTAAATTTGTTCTTGAATTACTGCATCGTAAATCTAATGACTCCGCTCCTCAGGCCTTGATAAAAGAAGTTCAAGGTTAAAAAAAAAAAAAAATCATTCAAAATATCAATTCTAATTGATATTGGCGGTATTCAAATGCTGATTTTGAATCTTATTCTATGCCCTATGCATTGGTGGTATTCTAAATATTTTATAATTGATGGTTTTATATTTTGAAAATATTTATTCCTAAAATGCTACTCCCTCTATTTTTTTTTAATCTGTCATTCTAGAGGAAAATAATTATTTTCTTTTATTTGTCACTTTAAAAATCCAATGAATTATTAATGATTTTTTTCAATTCTACCCTTGCAATGAATAGGAGAGAGAATAATTGAAAGAAGAAAATATAATAATAAAGAAGACAGATAGGGGATAATTTTAAAAAATTAAATTGACTTTTAATAGAATTGAGACTATTTAATGATTTTTTTAATTTATGTGCCAAAACCTTAAATGACTAATAAAAAAAACAAAGGGAATACCTGGTAAGAGTTAACGATTTTGCTCTTGTAACTTGAACTTAGAGCAAAATTCACCCTTTTAACCAAAATTTTTTTGATAAAATGCTACCTGCTAAGAGTTAACGATTTTGCTCTTGTAACTTGAACTTAGAGCAAAATTCATCCTTTTAACCAAGAATTTTTTGTTTTCGTAATTGTATAAGTAATAATTTATTTAATATATAAACAAAATTAAAGGTTGAAACTTACAATGTAAGAAAAATAAAATTTTTAAAATGATATCAAATATCACTATATAAAGCTGACAATAAAGAAGTATTTCACTCATCAAACAATCTTCTATGTGCATGATTTCAAATGTTTTATATATGATAAAATTCCCTGGAGTGATAATGCCACTTGAAATTGCTCAACACCAATGATATTTAGAGATCACAGCAGGGATGTGCTCTTATATGCTGGCTTGGTTTTGCCATGACTAATTGTTCAATCTGGCGTATCTATGGTAGGAATCTCTATTTGATCCGCTTTTTCCTTCTTGTGGCCATATATTTTGCTACATGTGTGCTTGCTCAACTACATCAGTAACTGCTGTTTACGATCTTGGATTCAGTGCATTTTATAGGGAATGTATGTGATAAATTTTGAAGAAAAATAGATACAAAATTTTTTTAGTTTGAAACTATAAAATTCAATAAAAAAATAATCTCAAAATAAAAATTATATTTTTATTTCTCCCAAAATGATAAGGAAAAAAGAATAGCGATGAACTTAAGATATCCAACCCTAAGAAAAAATATCCCTTGTGTTATCATCCTCATTTAATAAAAAAAGATCTCTTGGTAAATAATATTACCGAAGACTTGACTTTTGATAAAATTCAATGATGTCGTGCAATTCATGTAACCGACCCCACTTAATAAGATAAGACTTTATTATTGTTATTACCATTCTCATTTGATAGATGATGTATGAATTTCATTAACTACTGAATAAGTTTAACAAAGGCCTCGGACTTTCCTTCATTCTAGGAGGGAAGCCACTCGTCTCTAAACTTTTATTCAAAAGAAAAATGTATTCTTTATGTCATCTAGGGATGGCACTGACGCGAAATTGGGCCAAATTTATCTTAAATTGTCCAATTTGCCCCGTCCCACCTTGCTCTGCACTGCACCCCTCCACCATTTGCCTAGAAACTGTCCCGCCTCATATAGGACGAAGTTAAGTCTTGTTCCCCGTAATCTATAGTGGGGATGCCAACGGCACAGGACAATAAGAGTTCGGCAGTATATTATCTTACTCCGCAATTGTGGGATCTACTTCATTTCTGCCCCCATTCTCGATTGCGGCGTAAGTTGGTATTTTGTTTCCGTGATCCGCAAATAATTTAAAAAATTTTTAAAAATAAAAAAATTAAAATTTATGAATTTTAAATACATATATAATTAATATTTAATATAATATAATAATATTAATTTAAAATTATATATAATTTTTTTAATTAATCTTAAATTTAAAAAATTAATTAAAATAAAATAATTAATATAAATATTTTTAATTATGAAATTAATAATATAAATTTATAATAATATATATTTTTAAATATAATATAAAAAAATAATTTATTATTTCAGGATAAGGCGGAGTACTGCGGGACAATATTGTCTTACCTCGCATAATTGCTCCAAGTTGAATACTTGTCCCGCAAGGCAAGAATTACATCAAATCCGTGCCCCGCGAGTCAAAATCCAAAATTTGAAAATTTGCCATCCCTAATCCATACACACGATTAAAAGTTCATAAAAAAGAAAAAATTGATAAAAATATCAAATTTTACATATTTGAAATTTAAATAAAAATAACATATAATATTTAATATATTTTTACTATATAAGTCTATAAATATATATAATTTAGTCAATAATCTCAAATTATAAAAAAATAATGAAAATAAATGATGTATAAATTAAAAGAAATACCATTTTTTTATTTTTCATATAATAGTTAAATTGAAAAATTAAAAATAGAATTATTAAAAAAAATTTAGATAATTAAATTATTAAAAAATCTACATATATAATATATACATGTATTAATTATATAAGTAAGGATAAATTATACTATTATTGCTCCCATTCCAAATTTGCTCCGGGAGTAAAATCTATCCTCCATATTATCTCATGAAACAAATTCTTTTATCATATTTATGCTTCATTAGAGAAAAATTTACGGGACAACCCGCAATTTTACCATCCTAGTGCTGTTGAAAGGTAAATTACTATTGTCTTTGATTTAATAAGCTCTACGACAACGTCATTTTGTATAAGAAGCAAATCTAAACCCCTCAGGTTATTTAGAACTAGCGATTTTACACTGAAATGGCAGGATATCATTACATTAGGGTCTATACAAGCTTGATCGCCAATGCATAGCATTTTAGGAGCAGATATTTTCAAAATATAAAATTAATAATAAATCTAATGCTGATTTCTCTATAGCTATAATTGCTATTTCAATTAAGCTTTGGCCAGAAAAAATATCATGAGCAACAGGATTTTACCCTTCTAGTTTAAAGTAGGAATTTCATTTTCGGTACTGGGTATCTGGGAAGATTTTTTTTTAAAAAAAAAATATTATTTACATATATATTATATTAATAATATATATTAATGGAGGAATAATATATTATCTATATCTGTAATAAAAAAAATACTTAGAGCTAAGGAAAATAAATTTCCTTTTAAAAAAAAAAGAAAGTAATTTTCCTAAACTTTTTGCATATAATATTAAATAAATAAAATACTTTTTATATTTTAATATTTGATACGGAGGATATTTCTCACCAATAGAGCTTAAATCTCGTAAAAAAAAAAAAAAACACCCTTAAAGCCCTTCGCTCTCAAAAGGCAACTGCTGGGTATAAATCCATAAACAAATTTGTATTTTCACAAGGAAGATACGAATGTGTGAACTAAGTCAGAATGGAAGTTTCCAGAAAATGGGTCTTCGTAGTTACACACCGAATGCCAACTTATAGATTAAAAACATAGAAAACGTGAACACCCAAAGTTTCCATAAGCAAACAAATAGCACAAACACATAGCGGTAGGTGCAATGAAACCTAGACCATGAGTTAATATTATTTCAATGGAGTAAAAACAGAGTACAGAAAAATGAAAAAAGAGAAAAAGAATCTTATTGGCTCCAAAACATAGACCAACGATGGTGTCCACTTCTCCGGTTGTGGACGACACACGACTGAAGTAAGTTATTAGAAAAATAGATAGCAGACGTTGAAGATCATGATCATGGTCTCAAAACAACACAACCTCCTATACTTTAACTGTGATACATGTGAATGCAGATGCAATTTATTTGAGAGACAAAATGAAGCGAAGTGACAAAGACCCCAGAGATTCTGCAAATAAAGGGAGTGAAATCCCTAGATTCTGAAGTGCCACAGCAAAGGCCGATGAGAGAGGAAGAAAATATTTTGGGTATCTAAATTGGACCCGAAAATAATGAGATTATTACCGGTCAAACTTTAAACCGACCAAATATAATATGGATTTGCTTTGGATAGGGTAAAACCTAACGGACTTGTACAATTTTAATATCCCTAAATGTGTTATAATTACGATGATTTATAGACTCAGTTATATAATTCTTCACGGTTCCTGTAGCCCACATGCGCGGGATTGCGGGAGAGCATGTCAAGAGGTTAATGATAGATGGGATGGTTAATAGAAACAATTACATATTTCTTTTATTTTTTATTATGCAATTAACTAATTTTACAAATATTAAAAAAATAATTTTAATTATTTATTTTTAATAAATTTTTCAAAATTATTTTTATGCACAAAGTTGAAAATAATTAAAAATAAAAAAATATGATAAAATAAATGTAAATGAATTGAAAATGTAGAATAATAAATATTTATTAATAAAAAATAAAATTAAAAATATTTAATATTTTATTAAAATTTTAAAACAACAAATAGAAAAGAATAAAAAACTCCTCTAACCATGACAAATAGTAAAAAATGCAATGAGTAATATTTTTGTACAAGATGAGTAAATGTCATGGGGCTAAGTTTGCTTATAAATTACAATAGAGCATTTTTAGAAATTCTAAATCCTTTTAGGCCAAAAACTAACGTTTATGTATCTTAAAAGTTTAGAGTCTATGGTGGCTAAGTGAGGTCCTCATCCTAGGGATTCGGGCATCAAAAAATTTTTCACCTCCCAATATGGATGATCTTTTATAATCCGAATTCCAGCCCATTGTCAAGATTAGTATACTATTTACTAAATCAACATTTTATTTGCAGCACTTAGGAACTTCCAAATGATAAAATGAGAAGTTATAACCTTATCTCTTGCCTGACATATTAAAAACTGACTAATTATCAGACATAACAATAACTTGTTTAAGAACAAATACCTGTTCATCAGAAAACTATTTTGCTGCAAGGGCCCAAGGCTTGGCACAAGGAACGGCAATTACTTTTAGTAAGGTTCCTAGCTGCAGATTTTTATTGAAGATTATCCACCACCATGGAAAACAACGCACAGCATAAGGGATTCTAATATGTTCATAGAACAAAGAGAAATCTTGCTCCACTACAAGAACGAAAGCCACAAAATTGTAGGACCTAAGCAGGTAAATTTTACTTGTGTAGGACCCACTCATCCACATAAGCATGGATTTCAAATCCTTGTGTCTTTCTTTTTCGGAGCAAGGATTTCATCTTACTCTATGAACATATTAAAATTTCTCCAAAAAGGCATGTACGAGAGCTAAACATAGCCACCGTTAACACGGATAACTTGACCATTTACCCACTCACTAGCATCGGTAGCTAAAAATCCCACAACAGGGCCTACATCCTTGGTCTCGCCAAGTCTACCTAGTGGACATTCGTTAATTGTTGCTTTCACTTGCTCTTCAGTCTTCCCAGCAAAAAACATCTCAGTTGCAATTGGCCCTGGTGCTACACAGTTAGCTGTAATCCCTGTTCCCTTCAGCTCTTTAGCCAAAATCCTTACCATTGTCTCAACAGCAGCTTTGGAGGCAGCATATGCCCCAAAAGCAGGCTTTAGTCCACCCACCGCGGATGAAGATATCATTATAATTCGACCTCCACCACCACGTTTCAAACGGTTTGCTGCCTCTCTACTGCACAAGAATGCTCCTCTTGTGTTCACACTGCAAAAATTCAACCCATTATTTGATTGGACAACTCCTATTTACTCAGTCATCAATTATTAGCATTTAGTATGTGCAATGATATAATATAAAATTCTATAGACTGAGACTGTTTGATGTTCTGGTAACACTGATTAGTAAAACAATAGCTTAGACTCCGATAGAAAATATTTTTCTTAAAGGCTCCGTTTTTTCAACGGAATATATTTTTTATAAAATATAATTATAATATATTAAGAAGAAAGGAAAATATTTTATTTATTTAATGTTAAATATGAAAATTTTTAAAAAGTAACTTCTTCAATTTAAAAGAGGTCCTTACTTTTCTCTACTACTATGTCTTTAAATATTATCCTTTTAAAATCATTAATATATACAAGTAACATATAATTCTTTCATTTATATGTGTGTGTGTTTAAATAATATTTTTCAAAGAAAAATGCTTTCCAACAAATAAATGGAACTTTAATTGATTCTATTTATTTTTTTTTATAATGGTAAGAGTTCCTAATCCACTACACTCACAAAGATCCGAAATTATTTTAATCAAAAATATTTTTTATAAAAGTATAATTATAAAATATTAAAATAATAAAAAATAATTAATTTAATGTTAATATGAGAAATTTGAGAGGAGATAACTTTTTTTAAAAAAAGAAAAAATTATTTTCTTCTACAATTATAACTCTAGATATCATCTTTAGTTTTAAATCTATAATGTAGAAAGACACATGTTACACTTTTATTTGTATACAAAGAAACAAAATTTTTCTAAGGAGCGATAAAGGAAAGTAAACAATTCCAAATCATATGACACTTGAACAAAGGCTTTTGGTTAATTGATTATACATTTTGTAAACATTTTGTAAACACTTGAACAAAGAGCCAATAAGCCATTTTTATCATACTCAACCACTTTGTTACACAAATTGATCTACGGCACAAGAGTGCTTCTATTGCACTTACACAACAAAAAATACATAGTTTGGAACCAATATATTTGCTAATAATATTAGTACCAAAAGATGAAAGGAAATTTGTGGAGAAGGAGCATAAATGAGAAAAAATATTCTTCTTCTAAAATTGCAATAATTCTCACAAATATACTATATTTTTCTCACACTCTATTACAAATTTAACACTCTAAAATTTTTCTCTCAGGCTAACACACACTCAATTTTTTTCTCTGCTCTGCGGAGCAATTGCTTTCAAGCAAAAACTTACAACTCAACTTTCTCACCATTTCCTCTTCTAAAATGATACTAAACAACGGAACCAAACACACACACACATATATATATATAGCCACGCTTGCTGTTTTCTAATAAAATATTGTTTTGATTTCCAACAAAAGCCAACTTGTACTTTGCTTTCATTACTCTTCTGCTGCATGCATCTGTGGTTTGCAATGCGGCGCCCACAAAGCTCCATGCTCTCGCGTTCTGCCGTTTTGCTGTTCTGCCATTTCTGCATTACTTCATTTTTGCCAAGTTGAAAGGTTGTCTTCAATGTGGCGCCTCCCTTAATGTATGCTTTGCAGTGCGGTGCCCACCTTTATCTTTTCCTCTTAAGTTGCGGCCTTCTCATGTGAGGCTGCTGCTATTTCCTTCATGCTTAAGTGTTTGGTGACCGCCATATACATTTATTTATTTCAAAATTAATTTAATTATTTTCAACAGCCTCCCTTTAATTTTGAAATAATGCCGATCATTGTCTTCAACTTCTCGAATGTATTTGCTTTGAGTGGTTTTGTAAAAATATTTGTAACTTGCTCGTTAGATCTACAGAACTCTAACTGTATTTCTTCATTCTTGATTAGTTCTCTAATGTAGTGATACTTGATATCAATGTGCTTGCTTCTGCCATGAAAGACTGGATTTTTTGTTAATGTAATTGCTAACTTGTTACCACACATAATTGTTGTTGAAAATTCTTGCACCTATTTTAACTCTTTAAGTAATCTGCGGATCTAAACTGCTTGACATGTTGTAGATGCTACTGCCATATATTCAGCTTCTACAGTTGATAAGGCCACCACTTATTGCTCCTTTAATGATTAAGAAAAAACACTATCTCCAATATAAAAAACATAACTAAAAATGCTTTTTCTTGTTTCAATGTCATCTGTCTAGTCACTATTTGTATATCCAACTAAATTGAATTCATCAGAGTAAGTATAGAATAGTCCATGATCTTGAGTACCACTGATGTACCTTAAAATTCACTTTGCTACTTGCAAGTGTGATTGATATGGCTTTTCCATAAATGACTGATAATCCCAACTCCATAAATAATATCTGGCCTAGTGAAGTTAAGTAACGTAAACTACCAACTATACTTTTAAAGTAAGTTGAGTTTAACAATTCTCCGCTACCTTCTTTATTTATCTCGAGACGTTTAGCAACTGGAATTCGAATTGGGACTACTGAATCTATCTTGAACTTCTTCAGAATATCATTGACATACTTTTGTTAGAAGATGAAAATGCCTTCATCTATCTACTGCACTTCAATGCCTAAGAAATAAGCCATCAATCCCATATCTGTCATTTCAAACTGGTTGGTCATAGCCTCCATAAATTTTGCAAACATCTTTTCAGAATTTCCAATAAATATTAAGTCATCAACATAAAGACATATAATTAGTAGTCCTCCATTTGTTTTTGACTTGATGTATAGAGCATGCTCGTAAGGACACTTTTGAATTCTATCTTGCAATAAATATGCATCGATCCGCATATACCATACTCGAGGTGCTTGTTTTAATCCATATAATGCTTTCTTCAAGTGGTAAACTTTTTCTTCATGTCCTTTCTTTACATAGCCTGGTGTTTGCTTAACATAAACTTCTTCTTCAAGAATGCCATTTAGAAATGTTAACTTTACATCCATCTAATGGATCTTCCATTTCTTTTATGTTGTAAGGGAAAGAATCATTTAAATAGTACCCATTTTAGAAACTGGTGCAAATATCTCAAAATAGTCAATTCCTAACTTCTGCTTGTAGCCTTTAACCACCAATCTAGCTTTGTAATGATTAACTTGACCATTAGGCTTAAACTTTGTCTTATACACCCACTTGACTCCAATGGACCTTTTATCAAGTGGTAAAGTTATCAACTCTCACGTATCGTTCTTCTCAATTAAATGGATTTCATCATCCATTGCTTGAATCCATTGTTCATTTACTGTTGCATCTTCATAGAAAATTATATCACAATCCGTAAATAGGCAAAAGTTCACAATTGTTTCATTAACAATTGTATCTTCATTGTCATTATTTAATGTAATCACATAATCATTCAAGCAAGCTAGTAACACTCACTTTCGTTGGAATGTGCTGAAGTTTCTAGAATTGTTGTTAGTGAAGGAGAACTTCTAATAGGAAATGAATTATTTAGAACAGCACTATTTGTTTCAGCTAACTTTGGTTCATTTATAATGACTTCTTTATGCTGTTGTTCGTTACTCTAATTCTAGGTCCAAGCTTCATCTTCAATGAATTGGACATCTCTACTGATAATTATTTCTTCTGTCACTGGGTTGTATAATTTATATCCTTTGGTCACAATACTATAACCAATGAAAATACATTTTTTACTTTTATCATCCAACTTCTTTCTTTGCTCATCTGGAATATGGGGATATGCAATACACCCAAATACATACAGGAAGGAAACATCTGGCTTATTACCACTCCAAGCTTCTTCAAGAATTCTTCCAAGAACACTCTTTGTTGGACATTTGTTTAATAAAAATACAGCAAAGGCAACAACTTTTGCTGAAAAAGATTTTAGCAAAGATTTAGCTTTCAATAAACTTCTGGTCATTTCAATAATTATTTTATTTTTCCTTTTAACAATACCATTCTACTGAGGAGTATAACTAGCTATCAATTGATGTTGAATTCCTTGACTTTTACAAAAGTTTAAAAATTCATTTAATGTAAACTCTCCACCTCCATCAGATCTTAAAGTTTTCACATAGAAGTCACTTTGCTTTTCAACAAAAGTTATAAATTCTATGAATTTCTTAAAAGCCTTTTATTTTTATTTGAGAAAATATACTCAAGTTTTTCTACTAAAATCATCCATAAAAATTAGAATGCACCTTTTATGTCCAAGTGATTCTACCTCAATCGAACTATAGATGTCTGTATGTACCAACTCCAATGGTTGTTTGGCTCTTCTAACTTTTTCAATTGGAAAAGTTTCTCTGTATTGCTTTCCAATGATATATCCTTCACATTACTGATTAAGAATATCAATTACTGATAAACCGGTAACCATCTTTTTCTAAACTAACAGTTTCAACTCTCAAAAGTTTAGATAATCAAATCATAGATGCCATAACAAATTTTCATCCTTCAGGACTGTTGAGAGACTCATCAAAGCTTTTGTTTGCAGATTTAAAGGAAACATATAATTTTCCGTTATTTGTACCTTTATAATCATTTTGTCATTTTTGCTTCTAATTGTGCAAGCTCCATTTTGAATATCAATTTTGTGTCCTTTTTCATAAAGTTAGCCTACACTAAGTAAATTCTAGAAAAGTCTTAACACGTAATAGACATTGACAATAGTAATATTTATACTATTTTTAGATTGTATGTTGATATCGCTTTTTCCCATAACAGAAATTTTGGATTTGTCTCCAAAATTTACTTTTGCACATACAAATTCATCTATATGTGAGAAAAACTCCTTTTTTCCACACATGTGATTACTAGTTCTAGTATCAAGATACTATGTATTTACATACTCCATATCTAACTCATTTGTTTTGCATGTGAGCACTAAATTTTCTTCAACATCTACTATATTTGCACATTCTGATAATTTATTAGACATCTTGAAGTAACATTTATTTCTATAATATCCAAATTTTTTGCATCTATAACATTGGACATTAGATCTGTTTCCTATTCCACCATAACCTCCTCAACTTCTAAAAGGATATTATCATTTAATCTTTTTCTATTTATGGTATTAAAATGATCACGTCTTCTATGTCTTCATTCTTGTCTGCCACTTTGATAATTTCCATGTCCTTGACCATCTTGATAACCTCCATATCCCTGACCACCTTGATAATCTCCATAATTTTGTTGGACCATCCTATTTTGCAAAGCTTGCTCAAAATTTAACTTAGTGGGCTTTTTGCTCATTCACTGCTTATATGTGTACAACAAACTCAATAACCTATCCATTGATATGGATGATATATCATGTGCTTCTTTAATTTCCACAACAACATATTCAAACTTTGGGGTTAAAGATCGCATGATCTTTTTTACAACTCTAGTATCTGAAATATCCTCACCATTAGATCTCAACTAGTTAACAACAGTTTGAACTTGATCAAAATATGCTAAAATGGATTCTAAATCATTCATGTTTAGCAACTAAAAATCACCTCGTAGCGTTTATAACTTTACTTATCTCACACGATCATCACCTTTGTAGGATCTCTGCAGAATATCTCATGCTTCTTTTGATGTATTTGCAAATGATATTTTTTTCAAATATATGATTTTCAACAGCTTCAAAGATTGTGTACAATGCTTTCTGATCTTTTGTTCTAGCCTCTAACAATGCATTTTGCTTATTTCTCTCAAATGCATCAAACTCTCGTTGATCTTTCACCTCAGTATAGCCATTCTCCACTAAATTTCACAAATCTTGAGATCTAAAGTATACTCTCAACTTGATACTCTAGTTGTTGAAATTTTTTCCACCAAATTTTGGAAGCTGCAATTGGATCGAATTTGTTGTTATTGTATAACCAAACGCTAATACCAAATATTGGAATCAATATATTTGCTAATAATATTACCACCAAAAGATGAAAGGAAATTTGTGGAGGAGTAGAAATGAGAGAAAATATTCTTCTTCTAAAATTGCAATAATTCTCACAAAAGCACTATATTTTTCTCACACTCTATTACAAATTTGACACTCAAAAAGTTTTTCTCTCAAGCTAACACACACTCTCAATTTTTTTCTCTGCTCTGCGGAGCAATTGCTTTCAAGCAAAAACTTACAACTCAACTTTCTCAATATTTCCTCTTCTAAAATGATACTAAACAACGGAACCAAACACACACACACACATAAATATATATAGCCACGCTTGCCGACTTTTTTTGTAATAAAATATTGTTTTGATTTCCAACAAAAGCCAACTTGTACTTTGCTTTCATTACTCTTCTGCTGCATGCAATTGTGGTTTGCAATGCGGCGCCCACAAAGCCCCATGCTCTCCTGTTCTGCCGTTTTGCTGTTCTGCCATTTCTGCAGTACTTCATTTTTGCCAAGTTGTAAGGCTGTCTTCAATGTGGCGCCTCCCTTCATGTATGCTTTGCAGTGCGACGCCCACCTTTATCTTTTCCTCTCAAGTTGCCGCCTTCTCATGCGAGGCTGCTGCTATTTCCTTCATGCTTAAGTGTTCGGTGACCGCCATATATATTTATTTATTTCAAAATTAATTTAATTATTTTCAACATTATGCATCTTGGCGCCTCCTAATCATTAGTCATTAATGACCAACATCTCAAGGTTGCCGAAAACAAAAATCATGGTATAAGATGTTTGCTACACCTTTATCTTACATCATTAGCTAAGATTCCTTTGTATCCTATATTAATGATACCAATGCCCTTGTTTTATATACCTTAGTCTTATCTCATAGTCTGTAAGTCTGGACTAAAATACCACTTTACCAAAAAAAAAAATACTAGCAAAAACTTATTAAAATCAACTGGTTCTGAGCTCATATCTCATATCTCCCCAAAAAAATGAAGCAATCCAAGATCAGATAAATTTTATAAGCCAATGGAAGGAAACATACCTGAAGGTAGAATTAAAATCCTCCAAGGAAGTGTCCGCAATTTTGGGATATTTACTGTCAAGAACTCCGGCTGAATTAACCAGGATATGGATCGGCGACTTGAATGCCTTCTCAGCCTCATCGAACAGGGCCTGAACCCCAACTGGGTCGGAAACACTGGCTCGGACGGCGATGGCGCGTGGATCGCTGCCATGGAAAGAGGAGGAGTTTATCTGAGCGGCTATTGATTCAGCTTGAGTTGAGTTGGAGTTGTAGTTGACGACGATTCTTGCTCCGAGTGAAGCGAGGTAAAGCGCTATCTCTCGGCCGATTCCGCGGGACGAGCCCGTCACAATTGCAACTCGATCTTGCAGAGGCAGAGTGCGGATTCCACTGCCTTCTTGAGCCATCTTCTGTTGCTGCCGCCCGCTGCTATCTATTTTGTGTGCTCTCTCGCCCGCCCTTTGTGGATTTGTGGGGTAGCGTTGAAGAACCGTTGAAGAAGCTAACAAAGTCAAGGCGAAGCTACCACTCGTGGGCTAGCTACCACCTGTGCTGGCAATCGGACAACTTAAATCAAATTTTAATTTAATAAATTAATTTTATGAGACAAATGAATAATAAATGAATTGAATTATTTTATTTATATTTTAAGTGAGTGAAGTTTGAATTGAATTAATTTTAATTCGTTTATATTATGAGTAATTTGATATATAAATATAAAAATAAAAATATATAAATATAATTATACATATTATAATATATTATTATATTTTAAAAAATTATATAATCATATTATATTTTAAAATTTTAAAATAACATATATTTATTAGCAATATGTTACATCAATAATTTTAAATATTTTAAATCTTATTTTAATTAAAATATAAAAAATTAAATTAACAATTTGTTAATAATTTTTAATTTGTAAATTTATTAGAGGAGTGAAATTTAAAGAGTCAAATTTCATTAAATAATTTATTAATTTTACTTATATAAATTAAATAATTAAATAAATAATTTTAAATTCAAGTTTTTATTTTTTAGATATTTTATTAATTTTGTTTTTATAAATTAAATAATTAAGTAAATAATTTTAATTTTAAATGTCTTCCTTCCATATAATTTATTTATTGATTTAAATTTTATAAGTTAAATAATTAGGTAAGATTTACCTTTTTTATTTGTGATTTCTAAATAACATTTATGATTATTTGTAGGTAAATCAATAAAGTTATAAATATCAATGAAAAAAATAGAATTCAATGATAATCATATTATAATTTCATATTTTAAAATAAATTATTATTTATATTATATTAAATATGATTATAATGCATAAATAATAGTATAATAAAATTAAATTTAATAATTTATAATTTCTTTATTTCATGTTATTAAATTATTAATAAAATATTTTATTATTATAATTAATTTGAACTAACTAAGCTATTCATGAGTTTAATTCAAACCGAGTTAAATGAATTTAAAGTGGGCTAAACTCAAGCTCAACTTGGCTCTTTCTACTGCCCTTTACATACTTTTCCATTCTGTTCTTAACCGGATGTCTATATCGTAGAACCATTGAAGTATATCTTGATCTTTACTCTACTTCTCATTTTTCGTAAGATATTTTCTGTCATTTTTCTTAAATTTTGTGAACAATTGGTCAAGATGAGAATTTATCGACCATTTATGAAGTTAAAAAAATAAATGACTCATTATTTTTTTCCAAAATTCAAATAATATTTTAATTTATTTTAATTTAATTATTATTTAAACAAAAGCTCTATATTCACAATTATTAAATTATATTAAAAAATATTATATATATCAATTACTAAAAAATTTATAAAATAATATATAAGAATATTAAATTAGAAATAAAAAATATAAGGATTTAATTTAAATTTTTTTAATTATAAAAATCAATTTAAAATTGTGAAGAATAAAAATTTAACTGAAAGTCAACTTTACGGGTACCTTTTCACTCCTTTTCTATTGGCCAAGAAAATCCTTTTACTTTGGCTAACAGGGTTTGGGAAACTGAATTTGGCTACTCACGGATGGCTTTTGTTACCGCCTAGCGCCTGGGGGAGATCGTTCCTGCTTCATGAATATGATGAAAAACATTTTCTTTTTCTTCGGTTTGATCTGATGGTTAGAAATCAATCGCGATTTCGATTGTGAAAATTACAGTGAAATAAAAGCTTTGCGTAATTGATATTAATATTGATATTTCATATATTCTCCAATGAACATAGAGAAAAATTGGAATGATCAGAATGATCAGTTTGTTACATGATCATTGCTTAGAAATGATGCTTATTTCAAGAATTTTCACCTGTCCTGTGATGCTCTAGTGTCATATTAGCTACACACGTCACACCTTTACCGTTTCCAAGAGGGATATAAGATATAGAACATATATAAAGGCTGATTCTTCGTCTAATTTTTTTTTTATAAATTTTCATATAAAAATATTATATATATTAAAAATTAATATTCAAAATTAAATTTTAATTATTTGATATTTATTAAATTAAATTTTATAAATTTATTAATTATTTTATATTTAATGACAATCTTTAATTTATATTTAGATTCTTTTTTAGTGTATATAATATTGTTATTTTTTATAAGATTATATAACTTTTTTATGAAATTGTTAAAATTTTTATACTACAGATATCACAATTTATGTTACGAAATTTTCATGTAAATAGTTGCATCTCATAATTTATATCATTATAAAGAATTATAAACTTAATATAAAAAATTGTATCATTTATAAAAAAATATAAAATTCATAATTTTATCAAAATAATTTAAAGCTATCTATCAATCTTTTACTTCTAATTTCATAATCTCACGTAAGCAAATTTGATTTTAATGTACATCTCACATTCTTTATAAGAAAAAAGGTGATATTTTCAAATTTACTTTTAGACTTGGAAGAAAGATTTTTCCAAAGTTATTCACATCATTCTATTTCAAATATATGAGATTTAATTGGCTAAAATTTTGTTGGGTTGTTTGATCTAATAATAAAATAATTAATTATTGATAGATTGAATATATGATTCATATTATATTATTTTTAAAATAAATTTTTGTAGTAATTAATTCTTAAGAGGAAATTAATGTTAAGACATTTAGTAAAACGAAATTTTTTATAGTTTATTCTCAATAATCAATCATTTATTCAATAAACAATATTCAATTATTCCATAGTTATAAGAGACGCATGTGCATTTTTTCAATTTAATAACATATTGACACTGGTAACTTTCAAACAAAATTCACATATCGAATAATTTAAACGTTTTTATACATATTTATACTCTTTTTTTAAAGATTTAAAAATAAAATAATAACTTCTCGTTGTTTTGTGTTTTTTGTTTAACTTATGAATTTGATTTTCTATTGGTGTTTCTATATTAGTTATGGCCCTTCCCAGCTAACCCTCTCTACAAAATATGTCATGTATAATTACCATAAAAAATACATGTCACGTATAATTTTGAAAGTTAAAAAAATTAAATATATATAATTTTACTTAACTTTAAAAAAAATTATAACTTTCTAGTTGAACAAGCAAGTACACATTATATTTTCCCCTTTACAAATAGGGGGAAAAAACAAAAATAGTTAAGGGCACTTTAAATAGTCAAGTGGGCCCGTGTTTTAATTATATATATATATTTACTATTATTATTAATATTTTATTATTAGATATTTTTATTATATTTTATTTCATTAACTATATAATTAATATAATATAATAATAATGTTATATTATTATTAGTTATATGCCAACTTCCTTCCTAAGTTCCCGCCTTCCGAACGGTTTTTGCCTGGCCGCTTCTTTTGGGAAACATTATCAAAAATCCGCTTACGACAACGTTTCACTGAGGTTTTTTCTCCTCCAAGATCAGTGATCTTCTAGGTCTCCCTCCACAAAACCTAAAGCAAAAGCCTGCATTATCAATTTCAATGATTGTTGCACGAACCGGAGTTTATGTCGACGACTATTTGGAATGTAAGCGTCCTTCCGATTTCTCAATTTTCTTTTCTTTTACGTATTTGTATTTGACCTCATGCTAAATTGGAATCAATCTGCGTAGATGCAAGTACATTACCTTCTGAGCTCCAGAGACTGTTCAACACCATCCGAGAACTCGATGAACGATCTCAATGTAAAAGTCTTTTGATCAATCATTATTAAATTGTCTGATTCGTTTCGTTGTTATTTCCTGACAATATGGGTTATTTGTATATCTTTGTCGTTTTCTGATTGTACATGTATATTTATTTATTTGTCCATTCGTGGGTTGTGTATATTTGTGGTGGTTGACATGGCAGCCATGATAGACCAGACAAGGCAACTAACAAAACATTCTTTGGGATTGTCATCGGTTGGTTCTAAAAAGGGTTATCATAACAGTGTCCATTACTATAGTAAAAATAACACCAATCAAGAAGATGATGCGGCAATTGAGAAAATGCAAAAAGAAATCCATGCAACTCAGGATAGTGCATTAAGTCTATGTACTGAGAAGGTTTTGTTGGCTCGGCAAGCATATGACCTGGTGAGCTCTCATGTCTTAATTTTCGTTTATCTCAATGACTCCTTTGTGTATTTGTAATATCATAACTTATTTGATTGCATGTTTGCCTCTTATAGTCGTATCTAGCTTACTTTGATTGTAGCCAATCTATCATGGCTTTACGAATTAGAAAGGGGGTTGTTGTCGTTTATGATAGAGATATAACAAAAACCATTTGTTGGCCTTCAAGGTTTTGGGTTGATTTGGTTCTCAACATTGCATCAAAGCTTGACTAAATGGTGAAGGTTTGATTGTTGTTGCCCTATCTCTTCATTAGAATCACTGCATAATTAGGCAGGACCATGCTTTGTACACATGCCAAAGGGCTTTTGTTTGAGAGAGAGTGCTAGAGATGAAAAAAATAATTCATGAGCTTTATCCTGATAGTTTAAGCATTTGATTTGATTTGGTTCTTGACAAAGGATGTGTCATACTTCTAAATATTTTGTATTTTCCTTGGATTTGCTTTGGCACACCAGCGAGCAGTTGCCATTTTAGGATCATGATCTATCACCTCTTGCCAATGAATTATAAACTATAACAAGAGGAAAACTGGTTCTTTTTTGTTGGTTGTTGAGGTACATAATCACTTTCGTGAAGTGAGCATGAGAAATCCTAATTGCAGCATCTCTATTTAATATCTACCACATATGCATGCTTACTGTGTGAAAAGTTTTACTGGTTTGATTCTAAGGAAGACTGACAGCTCTAGTGAAATTCTCCCTATGATAGGGTTCTATTCATTGTCACACTGCTTTACCTTTGGAAGTTTATTTGGTATCTTGGCATCATATAGGGGAAATCCCCCCAATTTTTCAGATAATGTTTCCTTGTATGTGTATGGGAAACACTATACAACTAGAGCTTATGGGCTTCTCTTGTATATGCTTCAGATAGATAGCCACGTAAAACGGCTTGATGAGGATCTGAACAACTTTGCCAAAGATTTAAAGCAAGGTAAATAACAACTTATTTCTGTTATGATCATTTTATGTCATGCATGCACTAATTGAATTCTTAGAACCAACCGATTTTGGTAACAAATTAGTAAAATCTGAGTTCACTACTATTATTCTGAAGTCCTTTTTAGTGGTAAAATGGTTCTGCATAAGAATACTATTAATGTGATTTTAAGAAAATCAACTATTGAATGTGACAACCGGCAAGAGTATTAAGTGTAAGATGCAATTGGTGATTTCCCTCATGATACATAAAACTGCAGTTGTAATTTATGCCATTTGCAAGTATATTTCAAATCAATTTAAAAGGGCAACTTGACACCAGTACATAATTTATTGATTTTTTTCCTTTATAATTCTGACATGGAATGCAAGAGACAACAGGGTGTCAGATATTTAGTAATCAATTTTTTTTTGGTGGGGTACACTTTAATATTGTGATCTTTCTCATCTTTGTTTTTTGGCATTTCCAATCTTATCAGAGGGGAAAATACCACCAGATGAACCGGCAGTTCTTCCCCCACTACCTATAGTTCCTAAAGTTGAAAAACGCAGGTCGATATATAGAACAATTCAATCAAGGAGACCTGATTACCGGGATAGAGATTGGGATCATGACTGGGATAGAGAATTTGAGCTCATGCCCCCACCTAGAAGCCTTAAAAATGAGTATACAACTCCCCTGGATGCTGATCAAGCCATTGACCCAAATGAACCAACCTACTGCATTTGTGATCAGGTTTTCGGTTGTTGTTCATGATATAAGTTCTTATTTTGAGTTGTCCTTGTGTTTGATTATGTAATGTATTTTTATTTGCTTAAAATTCTCTACTAAGAAATTTCAGTACTTAGTTATTCTGATCTTTCAGGTGTCTTTTGGGGATATGATTGCTTGTGACAATGAAAATGTAAGCATCTCTCTCTCTCTCTCTCTCTCTGTGTGTGCCCAATTTGTCCTTTTATTGGGGAAAGGTTCTGTCTAATTTATAATCCTTTTTAAGGCTTCAGGCAATAAATAATTCTGGCTATAAATTATTTGATGCATAATCATATTTGTTTTTGAATAGAAGATAGAACCGAAGCTAACTTGATATTAAGTATCTTAAAATAATGCATGTCAACAACAGCTACCTAAAATAAGGTCATGTGAATTTATTTCAGTTGAACCTTTTTTGGTATTTTGTATGTTACTTCTCAGACATTTAAAGGGTAGAGAGGGACTCAGGCAAAACGAGAATATCTTATTTTGATAACGTAGTTTGCAAATAACGGGAGAGTACATAATTTAGTCAACTAGTTTTCAAACTGCCGGTATTCAAGTCATGTGTATCCACTTTGTAGCAGGCATATACGAGCTTACGCATTTCAGTAGTTTTCTTACCACAAGATTACTAATATTTGATCTAGTTACGATTTTTCAAGTAGGTGTATTTTGATAACTGAGTTCTATACACGGCAGTGATGAACTTCATTGTCTGTCCACACCCACTTCCACTCACTCCACACTGCATGCTTAATTCTGGTGATTCTTAAAGGTTTTAAAATGCTTTTGTCAACAGTGCCAAGGAGGGGAATGGTTCCATTATGCATGCGTTGGCCTAACACCAGAGACAAGATTCCAGGGAAAGTGGTATTGTCCAACCTGCAGAGTATTACCACAATGTCAGTGACCAATTTTTTGCATCAATGAAGCTGCATTTATGTCTTGGCACTGTTCCTTCAAAAGATTTTACATTTGTAAGTAAAGATGCATGAATCATGAATTTGAGACTGTTTTGCAATTTATAGGGTAGGGTACTCTCCTAATAACCTCCTCCCCCTACCTAGAAAACATGCATACCATCTATTTTCTTGCTATTTTTCTTGGTTACAAACGAACTGATGAAATCCCCTGAAAGATGAGAGGCTGGCTCTAGATTTGCTTTTCAATGCAAATTGATATTCTATGTGAAATGTAGAAATACATATAATTGGTTGGTTGATAATATTTTCATAGCAAGTTGATATTCTCTGATGTAGGTAGAAATATGAAGTTGGTTGGTTGATGGTATTTTCAATTGGAAAAAGGGAGGGACTGAGAGGGCAAATGCTATTCCAAAGAAACATGATGGTTGTACAAACTGCCCCTTTTGATAACTATAATATATCTACTTGTAGAAAATTATCAATATATATTGAGTAAATGATGATTCTTTCACTATAAAAACATACAAAATTGAAAATAGAAAATATGTGAGTCTCTAAAAATGAAAAGCTGCCTTTATCCCTCCCCTAATAGGGTGAGAATTCTATTAATTCATAGAACATGTGAGAGCCTCCATCATTATTTAGAATTGATAGTATCATTTGTAGGATTTGAGAAGCTGCAGGGAATTGAGTTGTATAACTAGCGCGGTTCTATTTCAAATACTTAATCTTTATATATATAATTATATATATTTTGGAAGATTTCTATGGCGCGAATGGCCAAATGTTGCATGCCATGCAACATGAAACTGGCCATCCACAAGGTGCCACTGTAGTTGGGTTAGAAGGCATTAAGTAGGATGTTACAAATATGCCCTCCAAGGTTTGAGTTTTTTCAAATTTTCATATTAAAAATAGAAATAATTAAATTTTATCTATTTGTGATTTCACTAATTTTCATATAATTCATTTATAATTTCAAATGTTACAATTTATCCATCTATACTTTCTAATATCAATACTTTATCCATTTAAATTTTTTTCTGTTAAATATTTAATAAAATATTTCATAGCAAATAAAGTAAGTGATTTCCATGAAAATTATAAGAGAGTAAATTATAATTTTTCATATTTATATAAATTAATTTAAAAATTATATTAATCCTATCTCCTACATGTTATTATCACGTGCTACACAAAACTATCAATAATAAAATATACGAATTTTGTTATTTACAAACATAAAAAAATTTAATTATTTTTTTCACATGTGCCATATATTTTAATAGATTTTTCTCATTGAAAATATTTTGTTAAAACAAGAATACATGATTAATATAGTTTAATATTTATTAAGAAATTTTGACATTAATTGATGTAAAAATAAAAAAATTATACTCTATTGACTCCTAATTTTATTTAATTTTACTTAACTCACCTATTATGAGATTTTTTGTTAAAAATTAGATGAAAAAATGTTTAAATGAACAAATGTTAATGACAAATAATACATGTGAGCAAATTATAATACTTGAAAATAGAAGTAAATTAAATGAAAGTCAGCAAAATTACAAATTGATAAATATAATTTTCCCTTAAAAATATAATATGTAATGAATTCATTTAGTTAATACTTTTTGTATTAAAATGTTAATTAATTAAAAATGTTTTTATAACAAAACTAAAACATGCCATATTATGTTTATATTATTTAGTAATATTAATGTATAAGTTTTAAACCAAAAATGTGGACGTGTAAAAAGAAAGACATGCAAGTAGATAAAGCAAAAAGAAATAGTATTTGAACTATAAAGACTTAACAAAATTCTAATTGATGTATGTTTAATAAGAAGTATGACATTTGAAAAATTCATGTCATGCAAATATCGACAAAATTTAAATAACTATATTTTATTTTAATTTTTTACATATTTTAATAAAAATAGAATATATAGTTAATTCATTCAATTTATATTTTTATATTAAAATTTTAACCTTTTAAAATATTTATATTAAAATAAAATATAGTGTATCATATCATATTTATACTATTTAGCTATATAATTATCTAAATTGTAAATAATATGAGTGGATATGTTAAAAAAAATGCAATTAAGTATATGGAACAAATAGAAATCATGTATGCACCGTAAAGTCTTGATGAGACTCTAATTAATATATTAAATTTAAAATATATTATCTAAAAATTAATATCAAGAAAATGTTCTCAAAATTTTAAATAAATAAATTTGATTACAATTTTTAAATATTTGTATTAAAACAAAATACCTAAATAATTCATTAAATTAATCCTTTGTATTAATTATTTAACTTCTTTGGGAGAGGTCTACGGGTCTCTTTTTATCTTTTACTTTTTTGATAAAAGAGGTTTATAACTCTACTAAATAAAATTATGCTATAACATATTCTTCGCTAAGAATAACTAAATTTATAGTTTTGTACTAATATATAAATAATATATAATTATTGAATTTTTCTATAATAAGAATGTAGTAAACACTTATTTGATATAACAATTAGAAATTACAATCAATGATTATCAATTAGATAATTGATCTTTTTAAAAATATTTAGTTACACTTTTGAAAATTTTCAATAATTAATTACAGACAATAATTCTAATTAAAAAATAAGTTTCCTAGAATCAGTTTATTTCTAATCATGATTATAGAAATATGAGTTTTAAATTGTTCAAAATGAATGATAAGTTTGATGAAATTGTCAAAAATATCAAAACAAAAAAAAATTAGAAAAAATATGTCTACTACGTTTATTTCATGTTTATTCTAAAATCAATATCAAAATTAGATAAAGAAAGAAAATTAATAAAGAAAAAAATAGAACTTACAAAAAATGAAAAATAAATAGAAAAAGTATACTAAAATGATTATCATAATATAACGTTATTATGTTAAGATTATGTTGTAGGTTGACACTTTTAAAAGCAAGTAAAAGAAAAAATAATATAAAAAGAGAAGGAACGGTAGAAACAGAAGTCGTCTTCTTGTTACAGAACAGTCGTACATACCGCCAGTTAATATTTAGATAAATATATTAGTAGAATAGAAGAATTACATTGTATTAAAAAAATTGAAATTGAATATTGAGAATAAAGAAAAGTAAAAAATTGAAATTGAAGTAGCTATAAGAGGACACTCAGCATGTGCTAGGTATGGAAGGACAAACCTAATATTACTATATAAAAAATATAGATATAGATTATATATATATATATATATATATATATATATATATATATATATATATATATATATATATATATATATATATCATTATTATAGGATTTAAAAAAAGAGAAAAAAGTAAGTAATGGAATGAAATAAACTAATAAAAGCAGACAACCCAGACATGACACATCAGCAATGCAATACAAATCTAGTATTGATATATAGATAGATTATTTATATATATTATTATAATTATAATAAAGATTTAAAGTGAGAAAAAAAAGTAAATAATGGAATTAAATAAAATAATAAAAACAAATAACCTAGGCTTTACCCTGTTAAAATTTGAAAATAATTAATATATTTTTTAAATAAAGTTAATTTATTATAAATAAATACATTAATATGTACCTACATATTCAATATATAATTTATTCTATTTTAATCTTTAATTATATACTTTATTTAAAATATTAAAATATAATAAATAATGACATTATTAACTATAATTTTAATTTTAGTTCACATATATTATTATAAATTAATCACCGCTCCAATTTATGGAGAAAATAGTAAAAATGCAAAAATTAGTTAACATATAGAAAATAGAGAGAAAAATACATTGAAATCATGCAAACAAATTTATCTAAATTTTCTTAATTTTATATATTAAATTATATTATAAAAATGAATATATAATATATTTTTATTTATTTTTATTATTATATATAAATTATTATAATTATTGTTATTAAAATATTATTTATCTAATTATTTATTTTTATATAAAAAGAACTAAAAATGTATGATAAGAGGAAGTAAAAAAAATAAACTAAAAAATATAAAAGGAAAAAAGTGAGACAACAATCGGACATTATGCATTACATAATTTGGGATTAATATTTAGATAAATAAATGGTCATAATAATAAACTAATTAAAATAAAGATATGTAAATTATTAAATTCAAGAAATAGAAGTTTAAAATATAAACAATCAAAATAAAAATATAAAAAATAATATGCTAATAAAAAGCAAAACCTAAAAGAACCCTCTCACACCTCTCCCCCTCACCCCCGCCCACTCTTTTCAACAATAAGATATAAATTAAAAGAAAATAGGTAAATGAATTAAAAATGGGAATAAGTAGTTATAAAATGATCACATGGCAATTATTATTGTAAAATTAAAAATAGTACAAATCTAGTATTGATATATGAAAGATAGAGTTAGATAGATAAATTGTGCTAAAATGGTATTAAAAAATCAGAACTTTGAAAATAAAAAATAAAAAATTCAAAATAAAAATATACATATATATATATATATATATATATATATATATATATATATATATATATATATAATATTAAAAACCCACATATATTAAAAAAAATCCTCACTCCAACTTATCCAAATAAAAAAAAAAGAATAACAATATAAAAAGAAAGTCAATATCATTTTTTAACCTTAAAAAAAATGCTAATATGAGAAATATAGTTTAAATCTATTTATGTATTTTTAATTTTATATATAAATAATGAAATATAATGTAACAATATATATAATATGAAAATCTATTTGATATTAAAAATATATATTATTATTTTCTATAAATTATTATATTATTTATATTTTTTATAATTATTATTATTTATATATTTGTTTATATAAACGAAGGCAAAAAAAAAAGGAAAGAAAAAGATAAGTGACGTAAAAGCGGAAGTGGAAAGGAAGAAAAATAAAAAATAAATTGAATGGAAAATTGCAGAATGAAAAGAGAAGTTCAGAGGAAGAAGAGGAGTAGAGTAAATAAGATGAAAATTGCAGCAGTAAATACGTGATGATTTCGTACAAAACCAGGATAGATAAATTAAAAATGAGAAAAAAAAAAGAACAAACTGTAGAATGGAATAAAATAATAAAAACAGACGATCTGACACCTCAGCAATGCAGTATAAACTCAGAATTAATATTTAGATAGATTTATGTTTTATGACACGTGGATTAGTTAGAAAATAAACCACTTTTGGGTATACGGATATGGATGCTGGACCTTTTTCCTTTCGCTTCGCTGACTTCTCTAGGTTGCTGCCTTTGCTGGTATTCTCATTATTTCTTTTTCAAGTGTTATTTAGAAAAGAAAATTTGATCCTATTTATTATTATTTTAAAAAATTAAAATTATATTTAAAGGTTATTCGATTCGAAGTAACCAAAAAACAAAAAGAGAATATATTTAGTTTAAAAAAAGTCTGATTTTTTTTGGAATTATTTCAAATAAGGTAATAATAATTTCCCACAATTCCTTGAAAAATTAAATTTTCTCATTCTGAATTTTAGATTTATCATATTCAATAATAATAATAAATAATATTAAATTTTAATAATTATTATAATATAATAATAAAAGAAGTAATAATAATTAATAATAATGGAAATAAAAATAATAATATTGAAATATTAATAATAGTAATAATAATATTAATAATAAAATAAAAAATAATAAGTTTATAATCATACTAATAAAATTAATAAAATTTTTAATAGTAAAAAATAATAATAATTATAGAATAACAATAAATAAAATTAAAATTAAAAATAATAATGATAAAAATAAGAAGAATAAAATAATAAAAAATAATGAAATAACAATTAAAATAATAAAGATAATAAAATAGTTAATAATATAATTATTAATAGTATTGATAAAATAAAAATACAATATTAATAATATAATATAATAATAAAAACAATAATCACAAAATATTAATTAAAAATAATAAAATTTTAAAAAATAAAATATTAAAAATTATCAATGCTAAAATAATAAATAATTATAAAAATATTAATATTAGTTAGAAGGGACAAAAAAATATTAAAATAATTAATAATATTAATAAAATAACAATACTAAATACTAATAATGATATAATAATAAATGAATAATGTAAGTAAAAATAATAATAATAATAATAAGATATTAATAATTAAAAATATTAAAATAATATATAGTTATAAAAATTAATTTCCTTTAGTATAAGTTGTTAACAAAATGAATTAAGTAAAATTTATTCTCTTTCTTATCTAAATCAAACAAGGTGAATAATTATGAGATATTCCTTTCCTTTCCCTCTTAACTTCCTTATTGATTCATTTCTCTTTTCCAAGTTAAATCCAATGACCTTTTATTATCTTCTTTCAAAAATTATTTTTATTATCTAAATAAATGTTCTTTATTATCTTCTTTCAAAAATTACTTTTGTTATTTAAATAAATGTTCAGTAACTACTTATCAGTTAGTTTTTAGTAGAGAATATATTAATAAATTATAATTTATATCCTTTAAAATTAAAGTTATTGTCTCTCTTAATATTTGTACATTAACCTTAAATAATACTTAAAAATGAATCAGAGATGTAACTTTCAAACGCATCTTTGCGTTATTTTTTGTTAACTTTATTTGAAATTTCTGTTATTTGAGATGGAATGTCTTTGTTGATAAAGAGAAGTGCATATAATAACTTTAAATTACTAAGTTTTTCGCACTTTAACTTTTATATAGATTTTAAATTGAATTACTTAAGCATTATTTAATTGGATATGGTACAGTATGTATCTAAAAAGGGCCATATCCACATTAGTATATATTTTTGTAATTGTTATAAAAAAATGTTATATTTTTCCTTAATGTTTCTCAAATGAATATAATTATTCATGTTATATTTTTCCTTAATGTTTCTCAAATGAATATAATTATTCATAAAAACTTGTAAATTTCCGAAATACTAAGAAAATGTAGAACCAATTTATCGGATGTTTTCAAGGGACAAAAGTAAAAAGCAAAAATATAACTGATAGAGCTTGAATTTCCCAGTGTTGAAAAAATTTAGATAGAAAACGGAACGAGAAGGTGGGAGGACTCCGCCCTTTTATATAGTAATAAGAAAGAATTCAAATTTTTGTGATAATAGGAGTGAAACAATTAAAATATTAATCTTAGAAATAAGGTAACAACCTTAAAATTGAAAGGAAAATAGTATTACAACCATAAGCAGCGAGAAATTACATAAAAAGAAATTCCTATTAATAACCCTTTAAACATATAAAAAACCAAAAACCTTAATGACTAGTTAGATGAATTTTAACTGATCTTAAGACCATCTTTAATGAATCAAACCCCTAAATTCATCCACCTCACTAATTATATTAATCGGCTCTTGGAAAAGCTAAACTTTTGATTATCAGGAAAATTGATTCTATGAAATAAATAAATATAAGGACAAATTACATTTAATTCACATGTGATTTCACCCTTTTTTTCTCTCAACCCACTTACAATTTTAAATGTTAAAATTTATTTACATGTCCTTCAATTATTAACACTTTATCCACCTAAATTATTTTTATTCAAATTTAAAAAAAAATAGATCTATCACACATGATCTCTGTTTTCACATATTTAAACCCAATTTTATGTTCACTCAGAAATATTTGCAAAAAGAAAATCTATTTCACATCTTTTATTCAATAATCATGAAGTGATTACAAAAGAAATCTCCAATAAAATTATCCTTTTTGTTTGGAAAAATTAATTCTAAATAAACATCAAATTGAGTTGGAGTATGGAGAACTAGAGATCATGTATAATTGATGTGAGGTTTTTGTTAAATTTTAGATAGAAAATAGTTTAAATAGATAAAGTATTAATAATTGAAAGCACAATTAGTAAATTTTAACACCTAAAACCACGTGTCAATTAAAAGAAAAAGAGTGAAACTATATGCGGGAAAAATGTAATTTACCTTAAATACAAATAATTGTGATTCTTAAGAAATTAAACTTTTAACCTTAAAAAATGATTTTAATTAAATTTTTATTCTCCATCAATCTTGCACATAATCGACCTATAATTAGATCCTACCTTTTCAGTTATCGAGAGTTATTACCATAAATTTTATTCAATCATTATCATTACTAATGGGCAATTAACTCACATTAACATATTTTAGTTACTGTATTAAGTGATCTATAATGAAATTTTAATTTAGATAATTTCTCATTTAAACCATATAATGCAAAAATTGTAGCCACTTTAATATATTAATGAAAAATATGATAACATTACACTTACAGGTATAAGTTGAAATGATAAGCATCCAATAGTATATAAAAGTTATATCTGATAAGGATATTAATGTTATATATCTACCTATGTCTCACTAATCATATAAAACTCAATATCTAATAAGGATATTGACATAAAGTGTGCATAACAAGATTTACATGACAATAAATGTGATTATATATAAATCTTCACAAAATGGTCCTATCATCCACCTAAGATTCCAAATGGGATCTATGTCCTTATAATGAGATAGGATCTAAATGTCTGCATTAACATATCATACTTATAAAATGTACATAATTAATAATGTTTGGCAAAATATGAATATTTCATTGATGTATATTTTGAAATAAATAGATTACATCAAAGTATTCCCATTATATTAAAATATCAAAATACTCAACCAAATTTATATTAATTATGTGATTATAATACACCCTTACTGTTAGGCTTTTGGTTAGTGGATTTGTAAGCATACAATCCATGGAAATATGTTCAATATAAGTAATATGCTTGTATATTTTCTCTCTCATAAACTAGTACTTCATATGAAAATGTTTTATACAGGTATAACTTTTGTTCTAAAAGAAGTTCATAGCAACAACATTGTCATAATAGATGTTTAAGGGCCTTGAAATGCTCTTAATAACTTAAAACCATTCATAAAGTTTCCTTAGCCACACAACTTCTTGAACAACTTCATAACATGTGACATACTCTATTTCCATAATGGAGATTATTATAAAGGATTATTTAACACTTTTTTGAGACACAAGTCATCTTACCGTCACAAAGATATGTCCGAATGTTAATTTATGATCATCTAAAAATTTGACAAAATCAAAATTTAAGTAGTTTATAACTACAAAATCTCCCAATTTCCTATAGATTAACGTGTAATCCTTTATACCTTGCAAGTATCTCATAACTCTTTTAGTAGTAGTCTAATATGTCTAACCAAGATCACTCAGGTACCTCTCCAGTACACTAATAACATAATTCATATCAAAATGTATACATACCAAAGGATACATTAGGCTCCTTATGATTGATGTGTATAGGACATTTTTTATTTTTCTCTTTTTCATCATAATTTTAAGAACACTAGACTTTAAGAAAATGTCACTCTTTTAAATGGGCGCAAAAATTTAAAAGCACATAGATATGTTGAACTTTTTCAATGCCTTTTTAATATATATCTACTGAGACAAATTAAGCAAATGTCAAGATTTATCATAATAAATCTCTATACCTAAAACATTTGAGGCATTTCTAAGATCGTTTACATTAAATTATTTTAGCAATATTTTCTTCATCTTAGTTAGAAGGTTCACATCATTGCTAACAAGGAAAATATCATCCATGTATAGTACTAGAATTATAAAACCACCTACACTTAACAACCTATGGACACATCGATCTACATTATTCTTCTTAAACCTAAAAAAAGTCATTACCATAATAGACTTGAGGTATCTAGATACTCATTTCAAGTTATATATGGACTTCTTGAGTTTATATACAAGGTGTTCTTTATCCTTCTCTTAAAAACCTTTTAGTTAGTTCATGTAAATAATCTCTGATAGGTTATTATTTAAAATGGCTATCTTAACATTCACTTGATGCAGCTCTAAATCAAATTAAACCACCATTTCCTTTAGCTACTATTCCAATCTTATACCTCTCGATTTTATCTCGAGCATCTCTCTTGGTCTTAAAGACCTATTGGTATCTAACTAGCTTGCATCCTACAAGCAACTCAACTAGATCCCATATCTCATTCATATGCACTATGGCCAGTTTATCCTTTATAGCATTTAGCCATTCAAAAAAGTTTTAAATGGAAATCACTTGTGAAAACGTTGTAGGATTAGTATCGTCATTGACATCGTACTCATGTTCTTGTCGATAAACTAAGTAATCATTAGAAATCATCGATTTATAAGTTTTATAAGATCTCTTTAAAGGAATGTTTTCAATAATTTCATTTAGTTCAACATCTTCTACTGTCAGATGTATTGGATAATCTTGTGAGACAATAGAAGATAACTTGCCTAACATAGGTGCTAGTAAAATAATTGTATTTTTTAAGTAAAGTTTATGATATAAGTTAATGGCTCTCACTATCTAACTCATCCTTAAAAAAGATAGCTCGATCTGATTTAATTACTCTAGTAGTATACGTAGGATAGTAAAATTTGTTACCTCTTAAGCCATTGTAGTATCTAATAAAATATCCATTAGTTGTATTCAAATCAACCTTCCTTATTGAAGGAACTTATAGTTTTACCTCTACTTTACAACCCCAAATACAAAAGTGCATCAAACTAAGCATTTTACTATATAATAATCCACAACAGGTTTTAGGTACTGGATTGCTGATAACTTAATTCAGAATATATGCATCATTTTTTAATGCATTAACCTATAAAAACTTTGGTAACAAAGCATGGGCCAATATATACCTTACCATGTATATGAGTGTTTAATTCCTTCATTTTGCAATTTCATTTTGCTTGAATGTTTCAGGCATAATGTATTTTACTTTAATTTCACACTCTTATAGATTTCTTATAAAGAGGTCAAGATTTCTTTTAGTTTCATTATATCTATCATAATACTTATCACCTCATTAGAGTTAACATATTTCATTTATTTTCGTAATTTGAGCTTAACTACTGTCTCGAATAACTTAAAATCTTCCAATAATTTTGAATTTTCACTGAGTAACTCCACCTAATCATATCTAGAGCAATCATCAATAAAAATAATGAAATATTTGTATCCACCCATAACACTAGGTGCAATAGGTCTATTAATATTAGTGTAGATCAGTTCTAAGACACTTTCTTTTCTACTTCTCTTTCCCTTTCTAGCTTTAGTAAGAAGTTTTCCTTTGATATAGTTAACATATGTTTTAAACATTGAAAAATCCAAATCATATAATACCCCATCCTTTATAAGTCTCTATATCCTCTCTTAAGAAATATAGCCTAGCCTTTTGTGCCAAAACATTAAGAAATTGATGGAATCGCCAAGACATCAAAAGAACATTTATACATTCTGGATGAGCTAATTAGTAAAAGTAAAGTTAAAAGGTTCAAGAATGTACTTCAAGTGTTAACTTAAGAAGCTTAAAAGTATAAGAAGGAAAATGTGGAAGGAATTAACAAGTGTGTAATATACACATCTATTTTAGGCTTTTAAAGCTTTTATTTGTGCTTTTACTATGTTTAAAGACAATTGGGCCATTTTCCAAGTTAGTGTTTGGGTAACCCATTAGTTTACCTTTTTACCATAAGTTAATTATTTTATTACTTTGATTTAGGTTTTTTAGTATGTTTACTTTAGGCTTAAGTAAGTCTATTTGTATTTACTTTGGACTTAAGTGACTTAAGTAAAGTTTACTTAAACCTTAATTATTCAAAGTTTTCTTTAAAGCTATTTAAAGAGGCTTATTCCCTATAAATAATTTAGATTTAAGTTTTAATGTTTAAAATTGAGTTTTTTTGTAAGCTTTCTCTTTCTAAGATTCTTAAAAGAACTTTATAATTTATCAAAAGATCAATCCTTTATGGCATTGAATTTACCATTTATCACTCTTATTCTTCTTTGTATTCTAAAATGTGGTGTAAATATTTTTTTATTTTCATTTTTACTTCACTTTTAGGATGATCCATCATAAATTCATATCAGAAACTCTCATCTATTTTATTTGGTTTCTTTCCAATAATAATATTTATGGAATTAGGGAAAAATGAGTTCTAGAATAATTTTATACAATCCATTTCAAAGGCTGTTACAAAAATTAAGTTCCTTCTTATGAAAGGTACATAAACAACATCATTTAAAATTAACTCATGTCCAAATTCAAACTCAATGTAATTGTTTCAATAGTGTCTACTTCTACTTTGTCTCTATTTCCAAGTTGCACAATTAACTCCTTTTACTTAGCTTCTTGAGATTTCTTAATGCTTGAGCACAATTTATTAGATGAATTATGGCATTAGAGTCTAACCACTTGGTATTTAATGACATATCAACTATATTAGACTCTAAATAAATTAAAGTTAGATGGGTACATTTCTTTTTTTTTGTGAGCTTGTTTCTTATACTTAAAGTAATCCACCTTTTTGTGTTTATACTTTTTACAAAATTTACAATTATCTTTAAACTAGGCTTTTTTGGCCTTATAACATTGTTTACTTGTCTCACATTTCTCACTCTTCTTTCTTCTATAGGTATATCAACCTTTACTATCATTCTAATTAGCTTTTATACCTTATTATGAAGTTAAACCATACATATTGTCGTTAACCATTACAAGAAAATTTGTATTTAATGACAAGATTACCATTAGTAATTGAGATTTTAAAAGTCATAGTTATGTTATAATTTAAATAATGGGCATCCTATCATCTATCATTATCTATATAATAATATAAACATTGTGACAATTCCTTTTTTAACAGTACTATTTATGAGAGTGTGTATTCTCACTCGCTACGTTATCCTTTCTTACTCTCGTTTTTCACTTCACATTGTGCTATATGCAAGAGCGTGCTTTGTCACTTGTTGCATTACCTTCTTCAACCTTCATTTTTCACTTTTGTACTAATACCGAGTTTGTACGAAAATTACACATGTCTCACCATTTTCATTCTCCTTTTGTATATTTCAATATTATTATTTCTTCCACTTTTTAGCCTTCCTCTCCAACGTACATAATATGAAATTATAAAATGGTCCCACTTAGCTATTTCTCTTCTTTTATATTTTAATATTATTTATATTTATATTTTTTCAATTTATTTAATATTATTTATATTTTTTATTTCATTATTTGTATGGACTTATTTATCAATTAATTTTAATTTTTGGTTATTTGATGCTCTTAATTTTATTTTAAAATATTAAATCATCTTCTAATTTTTATTTACAATATCATTTCCTTTTGTTCTTACTAAAAATTTAAAATAAGTTGAAGAATTGATTTAATAACATTAATGAAAATTTTAATCAGTTCAGATTTAATTTTTTAATAAGATATTTTTAATTTTTGTAAAAGTAAATATTTCTTTTATTAAATCTATTTAAATGGTTAATCATTGCTCATTATGTGCAACTTTTTGTTTATAAAAGAGGAGTTCATTAAAAGCATATGTATTAATATTATAATGTATGAATAAAAATTTAAGAAATCTCTTATAATATAATAATATATGAATAAATAATAGTATAAATTTTATTTATATATTTAACTTTAAATAATTTTATAAATTTAAATAAAATTACAATAGTAGACAATAAAATTTTAAATATATAGAATTAATTACTTAACCAATAACTATGACCCATTTCAAATCTAAAAAGTTTGTTTCGAAATTATTTGGAATACATATGATAATTGTAGGGGAATAAAGGAGATAATTAAAATTCATGTTATTGGACAATAGATAGTAGTTTAATTTCAAAAGATAACACACACAACATATTCAATATAATTAGAACATTTTTTTCAGGAACTATAGTATTATCCTTTGTTTTACTATTATTATTTTATTAATTTATTAATATCTATCAATTGATAGTACCTTTTACATTTGTCAATATATCCTTTTTTGCCACCTTCTATTTTATGTTCTCTATAAGTATTAATTTTATTTTTGAATTATTTTCACCTCTTATCCTTTTTTATATTAAATATTTTATTCATTTTTCTTGTTAATCAATATAAAATATCTTATTATTAGATTGACCTTCTCCTAATCATATAAAGTAAAATTATTCATAGTTATTGTTGGACATTGATTTTGTGAATATTTTTTAAATTTTTTTCATTATATTTTTATACTGGAATTTATGCAACTCTAAAATTTTTTAATAATTTATTTTTCAATAATCTATTGGTATCGATTAAGTATTTTAAAATTTTTCAAGTTAATTAAAATATTCAATTAAGAGTGATGCAGCAAATCATATATTTTATGAAATATTAATTATCTTATTTTTATTTTAATTATAGTTTAAAATAACATTTTATCTTTAAATAATTTTATGATATGACTTAATTTGGTTAAGGAATATAACCATAACTTTAATTTATATATTAAAATTTTACTTATATAATTTTCTAATAATAACTAAAATATTTTGTCATTAAAATTTTATTTATAAAAATATATATTTGCATAAATAATGTTTTTGTGCGGGTTTCAAATCTAGTTTTTTTATATATTTCTAGAGTTTTCCAACATAAAACCATCGTCATCTTTAAGTCTATTAGTAATATTTGTTGAAAAAAATAGTAATAAATGAAAAAGAATTTGTTTTCAAATTAATGACAAATTCATGCACGAAAATTAAAAATTTTCTTATAAGGGAATGATTTTTTTTGAAAATTAATGATAAAGGTCGTACAGTCCTTTACTAATTCCATATCTAAATAAAACATACCATTTCAATGAAATTAATTAGCAATATCAAAGCCTAATGTCAAACCCTTCATTTTCCTCTTCCCTTCTTCTTCTTTCCTCCCTTCTTCTAGCACCATTATGCATTATTTTTGCCCTTCACTTGTAATTCGACATTACCGCCATTATCCTTCACCACCATTTCTTATGTCACTTATTATTGCACATTTTAATTGATGAGTTTTATTGAATTTTTTTATGGTTTTTTTAATTTTTATTTTTTAGGATTTAGTTAGTTGATTTGTATTTTTTAAGTATTTTTTTATTCTAATTTTGTTGAATTGCTATTTTTTATATAAGAGTCTTTAGGCTTCTCTTTTTGGTGGTTTTTCATGTTTTTATGATTTACTTAGTTAATTTGTTATTTTTTTATTTCTTATCCTACAAAGTTTCTCGTAATTAGTACATACTAAATTAATATTTATAATAATTTCTTTTCCTATGTACCATAAACTACAAATGATTAGTTTGCTTTGTCTTAAAAATAAGAATGGAATATTTGGTGTTATATGAATATAATTTATTTTATTGAGGGGTTCATATCAAAATAAAAAAAAACTTCCTTATGTTATGTGATTAGTTTGATTAGTTTGTTTTGCTAAATATTTCCTATTTAGATGAATATAGTTCTAGCTTTAAATGAAGATATAATTCCATTTCTATAAAAAAAAAAGACAATATTTATATGCCTTATATAGAAAAATTCAAATTTAGATCATTCTTTGACTTTCTCATCGGTAACAAGTAATTAAATTCAGCAATTCTTTATATAAAATTATTAACTTTAGAGATAAAGTAATATAAAAAAGGAAAAATTATTTCAAGCACCAATAAAACAACCAAAAGTGCCTCTTGTTTCAAAAAAGGGAAGGCCAGTTATTCATATTTCATTTGATGGTTAAAGGTAAATTGAAAGCTAAGTAGTGGTAATTCTAAAGATTCCTAAAAGGAAAAAAAAAGATGTCTCCTACGTTATTCGTAAAATATAGAGGTATTGACATAATTTCATAGAGTCATTCAATTTGATTGCTACATGAAGAACATAAACTTAACGAAGGAATGGGAAAACTTACAATGTAGAAGTTCATAACATGAATGATTTGATATATTTAGATTCTTATATATCCATTTATGCGATTCTCCATTGTATAATATATATAAGAATTTGATGATATATATAAGATCTGTCTATATCTGTCTATATAGATAATATTATTATCTACATACAAAAAGTTATATGCTTTGGAAGAAGTATAGTTTAGGAAAGGGTATAGAAAAAAAATAAAAAATTGATAGAATAAATATATTTCATATGTTATTTGTGCTTGGTACTCCAGTGCAACTTGTGAAAACTAGTTTTACTAAGTGTAACAATTATGTCACAATCCATTTCTAACTTATTGCGACTAGTATAAAGATATTAACTAAACATCTTTACAAATCTTTTTAATCAAACTATTTTACAAAACTTGATATTTTCTAAAAACATGCATGCATGATGAGAAAAATATATGATTAAAAATTTCATTATAAATTTATTATATGTATATGAATACATATAAACTTTATTAGAAAACAACATAAATAAATTCATATATTTCTTTTTGAAAATAACTTAAAAATCACTTTATTTAAAATAAAATCTTATTTTGGAACCAAAAATATAAATTAAGATTCCCTTTTCTTTCTTTTGAAAAGAAAGGATAACATTTCTACTTCTATATAAAATAACACTTAAAACATATGTATAAAACTTTCCAATTCAAAACTCTTTAATCATATAAATCATTGTGCTTTGAAAATTCTTTAAAAACCAAAAATGTATTTAAAATGAATATAGATAAATGGATTTTTTATTCTTTTAAGAAAAAAAATAAGTTTCAATCTTATTACAGAAGTTCAAACTATAAAAAAAAATATTATAGAATAGGACTAGGTTAAGAAAACTTCAAAAATTAAATGATGCCATCCATTTTTCAAAATTCTACTTTAGAGATAATATACTTTCCGATTCAAATAAGATATCAAATTTTCTTCTTTCTTTTTCACATAAGGGTCAACGACCATTCGTACTTTTCATAACATTTAACATTTAAAAATATTGTTATATGCATATGAAACATAAAATCGTAGCCTTTGAGAAATAATAAAGAAGAAGCACTAATAAGCATGTATTTATAATTTACATAATCATCAATAGTCTATATTTTTACATAAATTCAAAACACTTGGGTTATATCCATTTTTACCTAGTTTTTCCTACCTTCATTTAAAAAAAATAATAGTCATTAATCAAAATATTTATACAAATGAAGGGAAAGTAGCATAAAAGTCTTAAAGTAAATATTTGTACAAACTTTTTCAAATATTTAAAAAAAATCCCAATAATGGTTTATGTCTTACTAACTATAATCAAGGTCATAATCATCTAATGCTAGGTCTAGTGGTGGAACAACTGGAATTACAGGAGCTATATACTATGGTTAATTTAGAATATAAAGTATATGGTTTGTCAGAAATTACTGAACATCAAAATGGTATTGAGTAATCTCACTATTGAAATCCTTTTGTGCCATTTGGGGAATGGATTTCTCAAAAGCCACAGGAAAATTTGGCTTATCAATGGAGTGTGCATCCAAGTATAGCTAAACTAGGTTAAGTATCACAATTTCAAGCCTAACAACTCTAACTAAAGACAAATGATGCATACCAACATGATCGATCCTAAGGATATAGTAAAACTTAAATATGTACCATTTAAATGTAGCATTATACAAATCATACAAATGCCACCAACGATCATTAATTTCAAATGGGTCCATTAGGGCATTGTAATGTATTTGAAAAATTATCATAAGTAGAGTGCGAGTGATGAATTATTTAGTGAATAACTACTTTTAGTTAGAAAACCATACATATACAAGATATATATTAAAAACATTTTTAAGTCTTACAAAAGCACTTTATTTTTTTTTTGTTCACAAATAAATTGCATTTATAAACGCATAATGAAAATAATAGCAAGAAGTATGTAAGACTTCCTCCTTATAACTCTTGATTAACCTTATATTATTCGTCTTATCCTTATCCTTCCTAACTACTTACCACACTTCATTTTATGATATTGGAATGCAAGATGCCAAGCTAACTCCAATCGCTTTTTACAACATAAGTCATTTTTTAATAGTCCCATGAACTTCCATTATTCACATATTTTTCATATTTATATTATATTTAGATTCATTCATGAATCATTTTCAAATAAAGGCATTTGGTTGCACTTATTAGTTCACAATTTCATGAATTTTAACAAAGTAAGTTTACAATACCATCCTTGTCATAATCATTATATAAATAGTGCATATTCATAATGTAAACTCATTATAGTGCATTTAATATCACAAATGGCTTGTTACATTCAAGTGACTATTTCATAATCCTCAAATAATTGTATTTCTCATATCTTATCACAAGTTTTCAAGAATTCATTAAATTTTTTCCACTCATATTTCATTTTTTACAAGTTATTTATCAAAAGTTCATCAATTCCTTACATGATCAATATTAAGAATTTTTTTTATGAAATTTCGTAATTATCTTAACCAAAACATAATTTTTTCCTAGTATCAAAATGAGTATATAGCTCACAATTTTGTGGGTTACCTCATGTAATCCTACCCTCATATTCTTTCTAATTTAACAATACTTCATAATCATAAATTCTATAGAAATTTCATATTAAAGGGAATTAAATTTTCCCATTAAAATAAAAAAATTTACAACATTAAAACTGTGAATTATACCTTCAAATTACCTCAAATTTAACTATGTTCCATATTCATGTATTTCATATAAATTTCTCATTTTAGGAAACTAAATTTTATTGCCAAATTAAAGAAATGATTCACAATTTTCCAGCACTAAAATTATGAGTTATTTTAACAAATTTTTAGCTTTAGACTAATGGGAATTTAGCCATATGTGTTACCCATGCATTCTACAATAATTCATCATTCTAATAATTAATTTTTTTTTACAAAACTCAAGAAATGTCTTATGCTTTCCCTTAAGAAACCTATAAGCTTACTTCAACTTCTAAACTCATTTTTTATTCTATGTCTAGCGCACATATATGTATATAGTTATGGGTAAATGGCTATATATGGTTCAATACAGAATAATTTTCCAATAAATTACTTTTAAGAATATCATCTAATCTTTTCAAAACACTTTTTTCTTTCTTTTTCAAGTAACTATTTAAAATTTCATTTTCAAGGTTTTATGTTAATTTTGCTTCAAAATCTCCAACATATGTTATTCTTGAAAACATTTTCCAACCTCAATAATTTCACAACACACCATCATATAAGAATAATATATGGTCGTATATATTCCATATAGATATAATTCTTTAAAAGAAAACCTAAAAGAAGGAAGGTAAGGTTTCATTCACAATTCTTGAAGTTTTCCTTTGTTTTAGCACCTATAAATTTAAGATTAATTTTTCCAAGATAAATTAAATATTAGGAGATGAAATTTTCAAAGAATCATGGAAAAGATTCAAACAAAAGATGTTTAACCTTGCTTTTGAAAGATCTAGGAACACTTTCTTAAAGAAAATCAAAGATAAAGCCAAGATAGCACTTTAAGATAATAGAAGTATGAAAGAAAGGAAACAAAAGCTCTTTCTTTCTTTCCTTAAGTACCAAAACCATGTGTCTCTCTTCTTTTAATATGAAAATTTTGCTTAGGCTATAGAAAAAACTTTACCTCACCTTTTCAAAGCATGACATTACCAATGTGTAAGGATGAGAATGTCTTTTTTGTTTCGCAAGAACAACGCATGGCTTTGCTTCTAATCATGAGGCAAATCTTCCAAATCTCACTAAATATTCCTTTATTAAATGCCCATGTGACAAAATGGTTTCTAATTCATACTTAGGCCTAGTTTCTTAACCTTAAACACAACATGTGTTCTTAGGAAAGTATTGGAATAATGGATCAAGCTTGAAATATAATTTTCCAAGTCAAACTTTCAATCTCTAATAAAATTAGTAAAAATTGTAAATTCTTAGAACTAATCCCAATTTATAAAACTAAATTATTTTTAAAAAAAATGATAAAATGATAAAATAATTAATACTTGGAAATAAGATAAAATTTTCAAATTCTATATTAAAAGGTGAGTTCTTACATACCTTCAATTTATATACACATTAAATATCTAATGACTCATATTAAATTTTATATTTTTTGTAACTAAAAAATATTCAATTTAATAACTATTCTTTTTCCGCACTACTCAATTCATCTATGCATGGACTAAAAAGTCCATGCATGATAGAATTGGCCGTATTAAAATACATTTTTCATGAATTTACAATGCTTTCATGATTTTTAAAAGAATTAATGAGTATTAAACGCACTTAATTAGCAATGTAAGTTTTCCACTTCCTTTCTTAGTAATTAGGTGAGATGTCATTCCGTGATTACAAAACCTACTAGGATCTTAAGAAAAATCCTAGGAAATTACTAGATTAGGTCTTAAATAGGCTTTCAACCTTGTTCACATTATTTATGTACAATAATCAATCATTTCATTACTACTACTACTACTACTACTACTACTACTACTACTACTACTACTACATTTCAATTTTGAAATTTTCCATTTTTTGGCTCACTTTGAAATCATGGTATGCTTTCTAGTTTTCCACAAATTTCTTATTTTGATCACTTTTGGTTTTTATAGGGTGATCCTATTATAGACGTAAAATGGGCCTTAAACTTGCTAGCTTTGTAGGCTACCTATGGGCTTAGGATAGTCACAAGTTCCTTCCATAAGGAGCCCATTTTTTACGCTAGCCAGCCCACAAGCCTGACCTCTTTTTATTCTTTAACTAGTTGAAGACTTTTAATCTAACTCAATCCAATGTCCAATAGCTTAAGATAATTTTTTTTAGCTTTATTTGACTAACTCATTAGACAAAATAAAAAAGATATATATTTGGCCAATTATAATTTACAAAAAAATAGATATTTTTAATCTAACCTAATCTAAAATCCTTTAAAGGCTTTTTGCCTTCTTCCATATTTAAAATTTGATATCTAATCCTTGTGTGTATATATAATGGTTTAATCACTCCTATTATTACTAAAAAAAATGATGCAAGCTGGACCATTTTTGCCAATTTAAATTACAAGTAGGCTTACATAAGCCCCCAATTGCTTGGACTCGATCCATTTAGCCTGCCCCACCCCATTCTACATGTCTAGATCTTAGGTAGAAACCTTTTTGTTACATTAAGGTTCTATTAACCCTTCATTTTAAATATTTCATGAATAATTTATAATTTTTTAAAATAATTATTAATGAATTTTTATCTACTATATCCAACAAGTCTTTCTTCTAATTACCTAATAATAATAATACTTTAATTGACTTCTAATGAAGTTAATTTATTGGATTTTTATCGAATATTACAAATTAAATGGCATATATGCATTATTGTGAATTGGGAAGATAGTTGTTGTTAGTATTTAAGCTAATTTGTATTTATGAGGTCCTAAGTTATCTTATTACTATCTAATACTAAAACTTTAAATTCTTAGGAGAAGTTTAATCAATTTGAGGAATTATGTTAGGTTTCACTTTATTCAGCTTTCATGTATCCAATTTGGTAAAGTATTTCCACAAAAAATTCTTTTCGTTGTATTTTTGGACCTTTTTGCATTTAGTTCCCCTTTCAATTCATTTACTATCACTTTCTTCACTTCTTGCCTATTACCAGAAGTAGTTATCTTATTAATACTTAATATTTTTGTATCTAGCAATATTGATTCTTTCTTATTTGATTCTTCTAAAAAAAAGATTGCATTTTTATTAATTTTAATAATGGTAAGGAGAAAAACTAACCCAGGACCATCTTTGGCCTAATTTTGGATCACACTTAGTTTTCATCAATACAAAGTTTATATTATTGGTTGAAGGTTTGCAATCCATGAATAGGCTAAAAGGGATCTTGGGTTAGCCTTTCTCTTTACCACTATTAAAATTAGCAAAGATGCAACCTTCTTTTCAAAAGAATCACATTGGAAAGAACTTGTATCACCAATTATGAAAATATCGGGTATTAGTAAAATGACTTCTCTTAGCAATAGGTAAGGAGTAAGGAAGGTAATCATAAATGAATTAAAAAGAAAACTAAATACACTCAGTAAATAATATTTAATTCATTAATTGCAGAGTATTCCCACTTAAAATTTTTACTTTTGATGTGTAACTATGTTATTAGCATTTGCTAAAAGTTCTTTTATTATATAAAAAAATTATAGATTCTCTTCATATTTCCTCGAGATTATATATGGCGATTTCCATTTATCTATATGATTAGTTTATTTATAATTTAATTTATATCATTTGTTGATATCTATAAAGCACTTAGCCATTCATTGGGGATATCCACCAACACATCCTTGGGGTTCAAACCCAGTTAATGGTAGGATTCATGTTATATCCAGAAGATGACTCATAAGTATTGATTAAATTTTGCTAACTATATTTGGCTGTATACCAGTTGTTGCATTTACCTATAATCCTATTAAGAACATAACAAAGGTGACACAAGCAATCAATTTTGGAGCTGACCCTCAATTACACTAGTGTCTTGCAAAAGTAAAAAATATTATTAAAAGAAAAAGGTTTTTAGAACAGAAAGAAGAATAAAGAGTTATGCAAAAATGTTATCAAGAAAGATAATATATGAGTATTTCTACATGCTCATAACATAAATAGTCAAGAAGTTTAATAATGTGCGTCTCATGACTTTGAAAAAAAAGGTGTAGACAATAAGGTGTGCTTAATGGAGAAAATAAATAGAGATAAAAATTATCCTTATAGTTTCCTTATTTCTAATGTTTGATCCATTTTTTTATCTTTAAGACCATTATTAGTGACCTTTCATAGAAATACCTACTCTTTGTTACTACCAATACTTTCATATTCACTTCATTAAATTGGCAATACAGAAAAGAAATATAATCATCTTTATCTATTTTAAAATAGTAATTTGACATAGATTATGGTTAAAAGAGGATGATAATTCAAGAGTAGTAACTTGTATTTCAATAGTTGATGATTGAGTAGCATGAGCACAACATCAATATGTTGTCTAAAAGCTAATCACTTAAGATTTTTATTTTTATATGTATAAAATTTGGACATCATTTTATACATATACATGGGAATTTATTGATTTTATTGTCTTTTTGCTTAATGTAAGTAAAATATCCACATTCAATTTTGTTTCATAAAATTTAATTTGAATATTTGATTATCAATAGGGTTTAAGCTTTATAAAATTTGATTAGGTAAAGTGTTTCATGCTTAAATTGTTACAAAAAACAAATAGCATATTAACAAATATACCCCATATTTTATGCATAATATTAGCTTTGAAATTTTGAAAATAATGACACTAATTTTGCACAAATTTCCTAATTTAATGACAGAATTACCAACAAAAATTTTGTATCCAAATTTTAATATAGTGATAGACATAAAGTAGTAATGGAAATATTTGTTGCTAATTCACAATTAAAGGACAAAAATTTTGTTAATGGATATAAAATTAGTGATGGACAAATACATCACTAACTACATCTATCATTCATTTCATTCATTATTATCTCGCTAATTAGTGACTAATAATATAAATTCGTTGCTAATTGAATTATCAATGTATTATTTACTTATTTCTTTTTTCTCGTTATTTCTATCACTATTTTTTAGTAATGAATTATTTAGTTGGTAATCTTTTTTTTTTTTTTGGGTAGTGGACTATGTGAATTTTTTCCCTTTTTCATATCTTCTTCAACTTAAGTAACTTTTGAAATTAGATCATTTATGGTCCTTTTACTCTTTTGAGTGTTGTAAGACATCTTTAGAATATTAAACTAAGGTTATAAAGATTTTAGGCCTTACTACGTTAGATAATTTTCACTCAGTTCCACTTTCATGCTTTTTGATTTATTATAATAGTTTATCAATCTCAACATGTGCTTTCACACCCCACTAACCCTATCATAAATAGTTATCTCAAGCAACTAGAGATATCATCTCTTCTCAGCCTTATTAAATTTTACATACTTTTTAGGCACAAAATCTATGAACGCATTGCTAAGGATACTTTCTTTGATGGTTTTAAGTGAGTCTATTTCTCATAATGACTCTTCTATTCTATTATAGAATTAGCATTAGTAGTGAGTTTTATTCCTTTAATGGCTAGAACTAGATTAGAGACTATTAGATAAAGTTTCACTAACTCAACCTAGTCCTTATGATTTATCCCTTTCAATGCATTAACAATATTTAATTTTATAAGCAAAGGAGTTAAGGAAAATAAATTTAACATGTTAACACCTGTTTTACTTTAATCATGCTTTAAATTTTCCTTATTAAACTATGCAAATATACACAATATTATACTATAAGACCTAACACTAATTGGGTATTTAAGAATTTATAATATAATACAAAGATTAAATACTATATCCCTAAAATCTAACATCGATAAGGTGCTGAAAAAATTTTAAAATATAATATTTAATCCTACTTCATGCTATGCTAAGAAGTTAAGTCAATAATGTTTAAATATTGTGATTTGGTAGCTCTAATACCAAATGTTAATTTATATATAAATAGTTGATCACCAAATCATGTAAACAAACATAACATTATATGCAAATAGTAGAAACAAATTAATATGAATACATGTGCTTCTAGCTACTTTCATTTTCAAATGAAGGAATTCATAACTTTTCCAAATTATGATCACAATAACAAGTCATTTGAATTAATATTTCTTTCTATTTGCTGCGTAGAATAGATCACAAAAATCACTTCTCTTGATTACTCTACTCACACAAAATTACTTTTGAAAGACTATTTAACTAAATACTAATAGATCACGTACAATTTGAATCATGATGTAGGAGCAGCAACCTTGTTTTTATAAACTTATTAAACCAAGTAGAAACCAACCTAATACTAAATTCTACTCTCTCAATTGTTGAGAATTATTATTATTATAAATTCTATCATATTATTATCATCACTATTAGATAATTTACTCATATTAAAACATTTATGTTATTATATTCAGTGATCGATAGTAGAATTTAAATTTATCTATTTTATAATTTAAAATTTTGAAATTAAAATTCTAACAAGTTATCCATCTCAAACATAAAAATTTAAAATTTTATATCCAAAAACAAACGCATATAAAAATCTCTTATTAATAACCCATCTGAAATTAGGGAAAACTTCAATGACAAAGTAGATTTTAAAAAAAAAAAAAATTCTAATCAAACCTTCTAATTCTATCAACTCCACTGAATAAAATTATTAATTTTCTAAAAAGGTCATATTCTTAATGGTTAAGAAAATTGATTAATTAACTGATTGCATATACAAATAATTGTGGTCTTTAAAAATGCTAAGTTCTTAATCATCAAAGAAAATTTTTTATTTTCCATCGATAATCAAAACAATCAAAAGAAAGGAAAAAATAAAAACGGAAAAATAAAAAAAAATTGCTTAGGACGTAGCTGTCCGTTGAGGCTTGCAAGGACAGCGGCGGTATTTCGAGAAGAGATTTTGAATTTCGAGAAAGGCAAATTTCTGACATACCCCCTGTGAAAGCCAGAAGTGGAAACATCATCAATACAGATATCGGATTGATTTTTGAGAATCACAAACCTATATCCAATTTATATAGACTTCATCTCTCTCTTCTGAGCTCTTCCGCGCAACCAGTATTCAATTCTGATTGGAAAAAGGCGAGGTTCAGAACGGAGCTTCAACGTTCTTCACTCACATAGGTGCTTTTTTTTTTTTTAGTCTTCTTCTGTTTAATCTCTTGTATCATTGTGTTAATTAGAGCAAATCTGCGTACCACTTTGCTGCTTTGAGTAATTCATCCGATTCTCTTGAGAAATAATAAGAACAGATCTTGCAGAAGAAAAATATACCATTCGATTAGAGCCTTAGAGGTGCTAGATTGCTGTGTGGGGTAGGAGTGGAGCTGATATCGTTATGCCCATTTGAATACTTGTATTAAAGATTGTTTGTTTCGATTCAATTGCTTAAAATCATCAAAAAAAGGTTGGAATTTTGTTTCGAGTCACCGTCTTTTAATTGTTGAGTTCACTGTAACATATTATTCTTTGTAGTTTTGATTGCCCGACCGTTCCTTTGATTTTATTGATGTTTTCGATTGCTTCTGCTTACAAAGAGTTTTGAAATTTGGTTCAAATTATTCAAGCAATGTGTGGTCGGCCTCATTGTCAGTCATCTATGAGATATTTTCTGCTGCAGAGAGTTGAGCCAGTAGTGAGAGGTCCCACTTAGGCCGATTTGAGTTGGGGAAATCTTAGAGTCCTACATCTGTTAGACAACTTGGACTGGTTTTTTAGGCTAGTGGATCAAGTCTAGAAGTTGTCTTGGATCAGTCTTGGAATGTGACAAATGGTTAAAAATTTTGCTATTAGTATCTTCTCTTTCATTTCTTTATCATTATCTATGGTTGCTGCTTGGTTTTAGATCAACAATGGGAAAAAATCTCAGCTCAATACTACAGCGAGAGCTAGAAAATCTTGACAATGATGCAGATAGCCGCGAATCAGCAATGAAGGCATTAAAATCATATGTAAAAGATTTAGACTTGAAGACAATTCCTCTGTTTCTTGCCCAAGTTTCCGAAACCAAGGAAAATGGCTCTTTATCTGGAGAATTCACAATTTCACTCTATGAAGTTCTTGCCCGTGTTCATGGTGTCAAAATTGTTCCCATGATGGACAATATAATGGCTTCAATAGTCCAGGCCTTAGCTTCGAGTTCAGGGTCTTTTCCTCTTCACCAGGCTTGCTCAAAGGTGGTCACAGCAATTGCAAGATATGGAATTGACCCCACTACCGCAGAAGACAAGAAAAGACATATAATCCATTCGCTTTGTAGGCCTCTTCTTGATTCTCTTTTGAGTTCTCAAGAGAGCTTAACTTCTGGTGCAGCCCTTTGCTTAAAGGCTCTAGTGGATTCAGATAACTGGAGGTTTGCTTCAGATGAAATCGTAAACCAGGTTTGCCAGAATGTGGCTGTGGCATTAGAAGGAAAGTCTGCTCAAAAAAATCCACACGCAGGTCTGGTAATGACCCTGGCAAAGCGTAACCCACTGATTGTTGAAGCCTATGCAAGATTGTTGATACATTCTGGACTAAGAATATTAAATTCTGGGCTTCAGGATGGGAATTCTCAGAAACAGTTATCATCGATACAAATGTTGAACTTCTTGATGAAATATCTGGACCCCAGGAGCATATTCTCAGAACTTCAAACCATTATTGAGGAGATGGAGAAGTGTCAGCATGATCAAATGGCATATGTGAAAGGGGCTGCTTTTGAAGCTTTGCAAACTTGCAAGAGACTTGCTGTTGACAGAAGATCAAAATATCAAAAGAGCCCTGACTCGTTGACAGGTTCAAATTCAAGTAGGAGAGAGCATATGGAGGAAGAAAATATCTCTGGCAGTGGAGATTACTCTCCTGCATCTAGTTCACCAGAATCACGTACCCTGGACTTCTTCCCTGGGTATGATTATCAATCAAATGTGGAGTCACCTATTTCTCGGGTTTCTCAGAATTTGAACTATAGTTATAGAAGTGTGAACAGGAAGCTTTGGAGTCAGGAAAATGGCGGGATTGATGTTTCACTGAAGGATGGTTTATTCTCTGAGGTTGGTCAGGGAAGTCCAATCTCCAGTTTATTGTCAGAACACTCTGGAAATTGCGAATTTTCTACTAGAGGGGAAGATTGTACAGAGGAATTTGCTGGTTTCATTAACAGAAGTCCTGGGCGTGGAGTGTCCAGAAGCACCACCCCAAGTACCCTGGTAGGTTGGTCAGCCAGTTACCCTTTGTTGCCCCCAGATAAAATTACAGATGAATGTATTCTTTTATAGTGCATTAGGAGCAATGTGGTGAAAAGGAATGTAATACACTTTGTTAATGATAGTGCTTAAAACTAACAATGAATAAGATCTTTTTGTGTTGTCATTTATAAATTAAATATCCTCATGTGCATCAATTGGTCAGAGCTTTCTGCAAGTTGGTTTCCTCCAAGAGCTGCCGATTTCAGGGCAGTGCCATACCATTACATCAAATTGAATAGTGTTTTTGCTGTTGATTGAATCGTAAGTTCTTGTACTAATTTCAGAGCTAATATATTGTTTCTTCTCTTCTGTGACTCAGAGGTCACGCTTTCAGTTGAATGATGATAGCATTAAAAGGTTTGAGACCCCTAGGAAGCTTGCTCACTCTCCTCAGGACATAAATGATGAGAGCTCTGATTGCTATGGACTGCAAAACAGAAGGTCTAAGAATCGATCCTTTGGCAACATTGAGCGGAGTCCAACATTTGATTGTGATCAGAATGGTTATGTGAATTTTGATTGTAAAGAAAATGAAAACTTTTATGATGATGTGCAATTCCAAGGCAGTTCAGTATCTGCCTCCTCAACAGACGACCAACCTGCTGAAGCTCACTTGCAGATGACCCCAGAGGTGGTTCCTGAAAATAGAACTGATACTCAAATTGTTCACATGAAAAAGGCACATCAAAAGATTAAATGTAGATTCATTTGTGGCCTTTCTTTTGTCCTACTTGCAATTGCTCCGCCTCTACTGTGGATTAACAGTCAGGAAGAAGGCCATTATCCTGTCCCAACATAATGTGCACGTCAAAATTACATGTTGAGGAATAGGGATTATTGTTACTGTATAGAAGTTTGAAAAGCAGGAATTTTGGGTATGTTTCTGTAAAATATTTGTAGATCGTTCCAACTAAAGGTTGGGGAAAACGGTCCATAAGTTCTGTTCCATTGAGAATATTCAATGTGCTTTTTTGATAGTCTTTAAGAGCTTTTAGCTAAATTCTTCCTTGCCTGTGAAGTGGAAACGCTTGCTAAATTATGGTTGGATGCATTCATTCTGTTCAATTAAATTCAGACATAATATAAGAGGTAAGAAGTTGAATGATTATGCAAGGCTTGATCTAATTGTGTTAGTAATTGTTTCAAGTATGCTCGCTAAAAGAATCGGTGCATTGCTATGATTGTGGGTGCTAAAAATTTTGCACTAAATCTCTGACCTTGATCTCATAAGAGGACTCTACAGTAAATATATCAAGGGGTGCACTTCTTTCGGCACAATAGTTTGGCATCTACGGTCACGTGAAATGCAATGCTCATTCAACAATTGCACTTGCGAAGGAGACTGGATGCCAATATATTCTTTGATTGTGTGTAATCAGTAATAATGTTTTTTTGAGACCTTTTATCTGCTTTTAATAAGAATGGTGATAATTCAAGGCAAGAGAAAATCAGCCTTTTCTTGTCTCATACACCATTGTCAAAGTTAAAATATTACTTTATTTTATATTCAGGGATAAAATTTATCTCATCCTCAAGACTCATAGCAACAAAGTTTCATAAGGACTTGTTGAGAATAATAATAAATAAATAAATTTAAAATATAAATAAAAAAATTAAGAATTATAAATTTATACATAATTATTAAGTAATGTCAAATATAAGTAAATAAGAAAAAAAGAGAAAAATCTCGATTTAAAAAGGAAAAAAAATCTAGATTTAAATGTTACTAGTCATATGTATTCAATTTAATATTATTAATTTAGGTCTAAACTCATGTGTAATTAATTTAAATAATTTGAAACTAAAAAAAATAATCAACTAATACAAAGTAATATAGTAAAAAAATATTATTATTTTATACTTTCATCATCTCAAGTAAAATTTTAATATATTTTTAATATTTAAATAATTAAATTAGTAAAATGACTAAAATAATTATATATATATATATATATATATATATATATATATATATCATGTATAAGGTAAAAATATATTAATTTTAAAATAGTAGAGCTCCAAAGGACAAAGCAAAGTATTATTGCCCTGTTCCCACCATATTTTTCTGGATAAAAACTTGCTATATATACCTTGCTTTTGCAAGGTAAAAAATTATACTATTCCCAAACTCTGCCAAGGCAATCCCTGTGAGACATTTCACCGTCTCTAATTTTTAGGACTTGCAAGGACTATTCATGGCATAGATTTCTAGTGATGACTTAGAAACTGCATTCTGTAATTTTATCTTCATAACATGTGGACTAAGCTTTCTTAAGCTATGCTATGGCAATTCTGATGTAACTATGGAAAAGTTTCAAAGGATGTTTTCCTCAATTTCCTTGTATGATGGTGGATTTCCCATCTAATTTCCTCGACGATATCAGTTGGTTAGAAAAATATCTTGCGTCTCCTGTGTCAAGGAAGCAACTACTTTATGATAAGCAACAAGACAATTCTTATTGAATTCTTTCCTATTTATCTATTGTCAGGACATTTGGGTAGTGAAATTATATTCTTACTCTACCATTCTTCTGTATCTGTCAACAAAATGATATTCTATTATCTTCTTCCCTTCCCTCTCCCAGAAAAAGAAAATCCCAAAGAAATGAAATAAAATCCAAAAGGAAATTTACAAACAATATGTGCTGGCCACCATTCAGATTTGCAGAAACAAGATAATGGGGAAGACAAGGTTCAGCATAATGTTATAGATTTGGATTGTGAATATGCTGCACCCCTCTCCACACGGCTGCAGGATTTATTAGAATCGGTTTCAGGACAGCAGATTGGCCAATGCATATGTAAGAATACTTGCCGTACATTTCAGAGTTTGAACCAGGACTGAAGAGGTATATTTCATCGAATCCTTCCCGTCCGATTGTTACCGAGTTTCTTCTACCCTGATACAGAGAAAAGGTTTATGGGATGAAGAGAAAAGAAGGGAGAAAACTGAATTTGCATGCAACCTACTAGACACGTGAACTTCCACATTTCCTGGAACATCAACTTGCTAGCATAGTTGATTGAGCAAAGATTATTCAATTCGGTTATTTCAGGATTAAGTTCTAAGTGAGGCGAGTTTTAGGCTTTTGGTTATCATTATCAATTGATAGAACATAATTAGTAGCTATGAAAATTTTATGACAGAATGACATCTATAATCAGAGAGAAGAAGGAATTTAGCAGCTGTACATCTTCAGTAGCCATGTCCATTTTAGAACCGATTGTTTATGATAATACACGCATATATGTATAATATGCACGTAATATATATTTCCGCACACCTATATACCACCAACGTTAGTACTCTCACTCTCTTATTTTTACTTTTTCTCTCACACTCTTTCATAGAAAAAATTGGGCCCACTTTTAATCTCACATCCTCACATCCTCTATTAGATAATGTAGGATACCCACATTCAATTTAAATGTTGATTAAGCATTTTTTATACTGCAAATGACAATGAAGATCACATAACCTATCAACCACTAAAAAATTTTGAGGTGCACTCACACAGATACATATCACAAGTGTGATTGTATGTATGCATGTATATGTCCGTACATGCACATACACAAACATGTATATTACCTACTGTGAATGATGAGCGCATACCCTGTCAATCACTGAGAAGTTGTGAGGTGCATCTGTGTATACAAGACTTAATTTCTCTTTTAAAGGCTTGTAGCTGTCCATTTCTTCACCATTTATATCTTCATCTCTTGTGCTGCCCTCTGCTTCATTCTTTTTTCCCCAGCCCGGAAATAATCGGTTCCATATGTTGCCAAAGCCTTGTTCCTGGTCTAATTCTGGAGGACCTAGGCAAAATTCTGATGCAAATGGTGGTCTGCCGAAGTAAGTCGATCTTTCTAATCCTATTGCAAAAGTTGCTTCTGGTGTACTCACTGTCAGATGACTCAGAATGGACCCTGCCATTTGAAGGGGCAAAGGCTTTGAGTTTGAGACTTGAAGCTCTAATATCAAGGCATCTGCTTGCAAAGTTACAACATATTTTAATTCAACCAAGCGTTCTGGCTCTCTATTTATCAATTCTATCTGCATGGGATATGCCACCAAGCCATACAAGTAAACAACCAGCAAGAAAAAGAAGAGCACGAAGTTGTAAAGTATGAATATACTTAGAAAAAAGCTACTTACACTGATTGACTCACAGTTACATCACTCATAAATCATAATTAAGGGATTCGCCTCACAAGAAATACATCACTCATAAATCATAAATAAGGGATTGGCCTCAAAAGAAAATAATTATAAGCCCACTTCTTCCCAAAGAACGAGATCATTGTGAGCTTGTTTGATTGCGTAGAGAATGCCACCACTCTCTGAGTTTTGTACACACAATAATTCGAAATATCTAACAATTAGTACTGAGAAAAGCTGATTGCACGATAAGTTCATTCATGACTGCATCACAATAGAATTCTGCTAGAGACACAACAAATAGAGTCATGCTTGTATATGCTCAATATCCGATAATAATTTTTTTATTCAATAGTAACTTTCTTAAATTTAGAGAGTAACTTTCCTAAATTTAAATAGTAACTTCAAATTAAGAATCGTAGAATGTATCTCACTTCTTATTAAAAAAAGTATAAACCTAGGAAAGTTATTGCCTGAAGTTAAAAAAGTTATTATCAGACTTATATGAGTGTGGTCCCACCCGGTATTTCTTTAGCATTTTTTATCACAGGTATAGGCTCATATTGATGGATCAAACAATATAAAATCCACACTCATGTCTGATTGTGAGTAGTCCAAGTTTTAGAATTACAGATATGCTTGCCCAAAAAAAGGAAAAAAAAAAACAAATACGGCTGCACAAGTAGTCACTGAAGTTCCATGTAAATACCCATGCATGATTTATACAAACCTGAATGGATTCCTGAGCAGTGCCTTTAATATCATGCAGAACCCAGTTACTCGGAGACCATGAAACCTCACCATCCTCCGTCTTAAACTTTAAGTCTAAAGACACCCCTCCTTGAATAGCGGCTTCACCATTTTCTCTCTCTGAAACCGCCGTGTGAAGCAACTCCATAGTCCCCCCATGCCACATGAAGGCCTTGTATGAAGTGACCAAACCACTCGGCAGCAGCAAGGTGGCAACACTTCCGTTTTCCAGTTCCATCTTGGCAACGCAGTTCTCTCCGACGCCTTCGAAGCTGACTCCATGGCCCCTGAATTCTTCTTCAAAGTAGTCCACATTGATGGGTTGGTAAGGGACTGAGGCCACAGCTGGGAGTGGAAATTGGCTCTTGAAGTATTTGTTGTATTGGCTGTGAGAAAGAAAATGAGTTTGTGAAGGAATTGTGTGTCTTGAAGAAGGAGTTTTGGAGAATATGGGAGTAAAGTGGCTGGGGACGACAAGTAAATCGAAGGCCATGGTTTGTTTAATACTACAGGGCTGTGGTCTTTAGTTTTTGTTAAAAGAATTGTGGATAGGGAGAGAGAGAGAGAGAGTCGCTTATCCTTGTGGACATGGCTTGAAACTGGTCTACAAATGGATAATGTAAGTGGTATTTTACTTTGGATATTTTAAAGATATTTTTGGATTTTGTCTCATTTGTTGTGCAAGACATTGGACAAGTGGGATTTTCTTTATTTCCCTTTCAATTCACAAACATGGTTTTATCGAGTTTTTTTTTTCTTTTTTTTCTTTTTTTTGCGAGGGGGGGGGGGGGGATGTGATGATAGGCAGTGACATTAGCCAAACGCTTAAAACTGCGATGAAATGTTTGGCATATATAGTAGTTTTCTTTCATGGTTTGTTTAAAAGGGCGGAGAAGGAAAGGGAAAGGAAAGTTATGTGTTATTCTTTCTTTTATTTGGAAGTTATGTTTAGGAAGAGGAAGATGGTGAGAGTTTATGATTAATCATGTAAAGCCTTATGCTTTCTAATATTTTATATTTTTTTAAACAGGAGGGTTTTAAAAAATTATTTACTTAATTTATAATTTTAACTCATTCTTTAATTTACATTGTCAACATTTTATAATTATTTATATTGAAATAAAAATATATTATTTATACTTTTTGAAAGGTATGTGGCATGTGAAATTCTTTTAATAAAAAAATTTTTAAATTCTCTTTTTTATCAATAATAATTAAATCTGAAATATATAATTCATATCTGTTCACATATTTATTATTATTTTAATTTATTTATATTTATTTTAGAATGAATACAAGTTAAGTCATTATTTACTTATGTCAAATAAAAATCATATTAGAACAAATCATGATAATTTTTTCATAAATATTTTAAATAAAAATTATATTAATATTATATATTAACTTAAAACATTATTTTTTCAAAAAAAATTGAAGAGATATATTTTTATAAAAAGTATTTTTAAGAAGGGGTAAAATTGTAAAAAAAAATACAACCTCGTTAATTATATATTTTAATTTAACTTTTTATTATTTTTCCTCATATAATTTTAGACACGCAAATAAAAAAAAAAGAAAATAATCCTCCAATCTCTTCCCTTCCCTTCCCCTCCAAACATACCATTAGTCTCATTTCATAACCCCTTTTTAAATAGGGCTGGAGGAAAACTTTCAAAAATGAAATTGAGTCATTGTTGGATTGATTCACGAGGTTAGATAATTTGGTCAAAAATAATAAGTTAAATATCTCATAAAAATTACTGATAATAATTAATAACTAAGTTTAAATTCATAATCCATATGAAAATAGTAAATTCAATAATTTTAAACGGCCACAAGAGTCATGCAATGTGGAATAATCCCTTCTTGTTAGCATTTTATTGGCCAAAAACATTAGTTCACTAAAAAGACAAAAAAAATATAAAAAAAAAGGCGGAAACCCATAGAAGAGTCTTAAATTTGTATTTTTTCCCCATCCAATTGTCAAAACGTTGAATATATATTCACCGGGATCGGAGATGTCAAACATTTTGGTCCAAAACTGGTCAATTCCGCTTTGGAGCGTTGGTAATATCTTTATGGTAATTCCCAAGCATTTTATTATGAAAAACTTTCTGCTCTCACGCATCATTCGGTTCCAACCGGGAAAAGAAAACTTGCACCGTAATGTAGCCAGTATGATGATATGGTATTTCTAGTTCGCTCTCAAGTATAGCTGTAAAAACAGTTCAGAGAGCACAGCCCTACCTCAAATTCCTGAAATAAGCCAACTTAGTAGAAGCGAAACCTAGAACTGAGTCCGACAGCGAAACGTTATGCTTAATTCATAAACCAGAATGTTTCCTTGGAAATTGTCTAGATGTGTCCTATAAACACAAATGAAGCAAACACCACTCAAAAATAGAGGATCATATATAAACTCTACAGAGCGGTCTTGTCATTCAACCTAAATCAAAAGTGAAAATTTTGTATAATCCCCTTGCTGTGATAAATAAGAAAACCAGATGCCTAAAGCAAGTTCAGGCCAATGCCTACAGATACAAGCACAAGCAAAACATACAATTCCTACAAAAACCTAGTCTTCGTCCATGCCAGCGGGTTGATCTCTTCTTGGCCCACCTGCCGGTTTTGCCATTATAATCTGATAAAAGGGAAAAACAAAGGCAAAGATTAATTAATTTATGCATACAAAAAAAATATGGAATTAAAAAAGAAAAAGAAAAAGAAAGAAATCAATCCAAATCATCCATTATGAGCCAATTACCCAATCCCACCAAGGCCTGATTTCCATTCAATTGCATGTTAAGGATCAAAATATTTTGGCGATAAACTGTTCAAAAATACCCAAGACTCATCTCATATAATCTTGAATTTACTACAAACTTTACAGATTGTTACATCCGAAACTACAGTCCGTGGATCTTCATATCAAAAATTTTAGAAAAATTACCAGCATTCCATGCATCACATATCCATATTTTTTTTTAATCAGGTGAGCTTCCGTTTAAGAATTAGAAGACAGAAAATCAATATAATTATTCCAAACAACTGGTTACAATCCACCTAAACAGCATTACAACCAACCCAAACCCCCCGATCCACAGGGAAAAAAAAAAAAATTCACACCATTAAAGCTGACTGGCAATTGCCCACTATCTGTGCTTGGTTCGTTCATAGTTTATATTAAACATCATTTTCTTTTTCAACCTAACGAAACTATTTACTATTGGTTTCTGAAAATCACCTGATCCACCCGTAATACAGTGCAAGCAGCATCAGCAGCATATTTAAGAGCAAAGAACCTGAAAAGCAAAAGCAATTATAAAACTGGTTATCTGCATAATACACTTCAATTCAGTTTTATTCAACTTAGCATCATTCCAGATCTAAACAAGCAGAAAGGCTGCATCAATCACAAGAATCCTTGATACACCGACTTAAAATTTTCATACAAAACAGTTACTTATTTCTCAAGCAACCAATAATGAAGACTGCTTCAGCATTTTAACCTAGTTGGCTTGAGGGTTGCCACTGGAGAACACCAAAAATTTCCATAGATATGTGCCTATACATATAATAAGAAGCAGCTTACTTAGTTACATGAAGATCCCAGACACTCATGGTTGAGACATCCTTACAAACACCTGCATCCAAGTCAATGCCAACTTTGGTATTTCCAGATGCATGTTCCGCATACAGAGAAGATATGATCTCCATTGCATTTAGCCCAGCATTCTCAGCCAGAGTTCTAGGAATCATTTCAAAACTTTCAGCAAATTTTGCTATGGCATACTGGTCCAATCTGCAGAGCCATTACGCATCTTTAGTATTTCTAGTTCATTCCTCAAATACTGAATAATAGTTTATCAAGAACCATTTATAATATCAAAAATTCCATAAAGTTCCTAGCATCTCTATGTGACAAAATATTAAGCCAACATTAACAAACAGGACCAGGGTACAGATGGGATAATATAAAAAGAATTATATTCTAATGACCTAAAACTAATTAATTCTCTAATATTGCAAATTGCACTTGCTGAAAACCATCTCACATGCAACTCATCGGATGTGAAATCTTCACAAAAGCAGTGAGATGCTTACACAAAGAAAAATAATTAGGTCATTTAGTAGACTGTATTTAATTAAACCAATATACATCAGAGAGGGAGAAATACAGGCAATACAAATATAACCAACACAACAAGTATACACTAAAGCAGTTGGAATGGTTACACGCCACTCTGCATAGATTGAAATACATAGCAATGAACTAGAGACAAGATGGCAACCCAAAAAAAGGAAATCAGAGTAGAAAACCAGAACATCCCACATAGAGACCAATTAAAACAAAAATGTTCTTTTGTAACGAAAGAGAAGTGAGTGTACAGAATGCATGATGTATGTCTAAACATGCAGACTGGTGCCCTTTATATACATATATTTTAAATAAAAAATTTACCCTGTTTCCTTGAAGGAGAATTCTTTCACTTTTTTAGCCAACTCAATTTCAGTTGCTGCAGCTCCAGGTACTATACGGCTGTCCCTACACATTGCCTAACAGACAATTGCACATATCAGCAGTAGTGCCAGTGTCTCAGAATCAAAATTAGCTAGCCATAAATATTTTTCTAAAAATTCTCTTCAAAGCGCAACCTGCACAAACTCTGCAACAACTTTCCTGATCCCATGAATGTCAGAAGAACTTCATTTGATAAGATTGATGAAGAAAGAATTAAACAGCTTGAATGCAAATATATAACATCAGAATACCTTGTAAGTGTTGACACCATCATCAACTGCTCTTTCAAGATCATCTAGTATGCTATCAGTGCTTCCTCGCAAGACGACCGTGGACACAGAATTTCCACCTTCTTCATTTTTCACAATTGTCACCTATATATTGCTCAAGAGGGGGAAATCATGCAAGGACAGAGAACAACCAAGTTGCAAACAGAAATAGTAGTAAGTAGCCCAGATTAAAACAATTAAACAAAGTAAATCTCAGAGCACAAGCAAAACATACCCTGGCACCCCCAATTTCCTCGACCGAAACAGAGTCAACATATCCAAGATCATCTGGATTTGGTTGGCTAAGTTTAAGCTGCAGCAAGAAACAAAGCGGGTTAGAAAACTGGAAAATTCCAGCATGCAGCCAAAGCAGCAAAACACGCACCATAGCAACAGCACCAGTTGTCCGGCAAAATCGACGCAGTTCAAATTTTGAACTGATTTTCAGAACCATAAGCCTACAAGCAATAGTTTTATAGTTAGAAAATAGTCTGACCCATATCATGGATATAAAAGTCCAAATTTTGAAAGAAAAAAAAAACACAAGGCTACAAAAGTGGCCCAAATCACGCACTTATAACGCTCACAAAAATGCAATGCCATCTCTCCAACTGATCCCCCACTCACTATCACTTGGGCACCTGAATCTGCTACTGCTTTGATGAGTTCCTCAACTTTAGCCTCTTCAGATTTTGAATAATTTTCTAGCTATATAAAGTCAAAAGCAAATCAAATTAGCCCATGCATCAAGTCAGAAAACAGTTGGCAGTATTGATTGAATTGCATTTGTGGACTCTAGACCAAGTATAAAAAACAGACATCCACCAAATCTTTGCCCCGAGTAGCACAGATCAGATAATGAAATGCTTATTGAATTCGGAACACTTGAAAACACAACATAAATAATCCTGAAATGAATTCCTGTGGTGTGTTACATGTTACAACCAAAACTTTTATTACAAATTACAATTTGGCAATGATAATGAGCTCTAGCGACAAATGTCAGACTCAAACAAATCACTGCATGCTATACTTCAGAATAACAGTTGTAAATAAAGGCACAACCAGAAAACTTTCATGCTAGGATTCAAAACAGTAGGGATTTATGAACTACATTAACCTCAAGCTGAAGAATTTGAATGAACTTCTGTGCATATATTTATTGATTTGCTAATATAACTCAATGGATTGTCAGAACCTTAAAATATTCAGCACTCTGGTTCTTGTCAACTTGAATCAACAAATTACCAAGGCATTTGAATCTATTAACATTTTGGACGTTAGTAACATGTAGTTAAAAATGTTTGCCCAAAGAATATAGGGATGGTACAGAGTATCTATACATCAAATACCACAAGTCAAAATGAATATACAATCATTTATAATTTAAAGAGAGATCAAAAGACAAAGCTGGAAGGCATACGGAAAGTACTATTTTAGATACCTGCTCAGCTGAATGAATTAAGACAGTTCCCTTAGTTTCAGTTGCACTTGTATCAACACCACTGGCAAATACAGCAACCTTAAACAGCATTGACAAATGAAAATTCCTCAGTCCAGTAGAAGTTTTTATCATCATTAAGTAGCAAATACATAGAATATTTCCTAACATTTAAGACAAGGCACAATTAGTTAAAATCCCTTTTCTGCATTTTGACATTCAAAGTAAGCAACACCCAAAACCCTTGCAAAGCATGCCTTTAAAGAAAGCATAATTACAAAGAAAATTGTATATAAGCGAGAAGCCTGCAGCAAAATGCCAGAAGATCCAAAATGAGATAAGCTGACCTTCGCCTTTTCTATTCGCTTTATGGTCCCAACAGCATCACTTTTCAAAACCATTCCACGAACAACTATACTGTTATGCAAACCCCCTCCCAAGAGCTTTGCAACACGGACATTATCCACATTAAAGTTTGCAGGGTTTTTCGGACACACTTGAATGCAAGCCTATATTTTCCAAACAGAGAGGTCAGAACTTTCATTCATGTTTGATAAAGTACCCATAATCAGTAAATGGAGTAACAAAACATGATTACATCTGCAACAAGAGAGCATATTATATCCTCTTGACCAAATTGCTTGCTAGCAACAGCAGCCTTCATTCGCAAAACAACTTGTTCCTTATCACGGACATCCATATTCTCTGAACCTTTCTCAATCAACTCATCTAAGATTTCGGTAGTCTGAAGCATTAGAAAGAGAGGGAAGAAGTCAGCATCGCCTTTAATGATAAATTACTAAATCTCTGACCAGACGACTACAAACCTTATTAATTGCTTTAGTATATCCACTGATGATCTCACTTGGGTGGAGACCCATCCTTATTAGTTCCTCTGCATTTTGAAGAAGCTCCCCCGCAAATGAAACAGTTAAATTCGCTCCATCCCCAATTTCCTCTTGTTGAGCCTTTCCTGCCAAAACCAAAATCTTGGCAGCAGGATGCTGAACTTCAAGCTCATTTACAATTGTTGCAGCATCATTGGTGACGAAGAGCTTGTCCAAATGATTTATGACCATCTTATTCATACCTGAAGCAAAGTACTACGACATAAGACACTAAGAACGGCACAACGCTTTCTTTTGCAAGTTTTGGAAAAAATCTACAAACGAACATGGAAAAAAAATTTTAAACAACAGCGCTGAAAATAGAATGCAAAAAGAAACTGGAGGAAGAAGTGTCTAATTTTCAGAATAAATGAAAAAACATACAACTAAATTCTCCACTGACAGTGACAAGTAATTATCAAGAGTACAACAATCCCAACAAAAAGAATATAATATCTCCTGCGTCCGCTAAAGTAACTCCAAACACTGCCTTCAGGACTGTTTCGAGAGTTTGAAAATAACCTAAGGCATCATAATCTCATCCAGACATTATAAGATGGCAAAATAACTGCACATACATACTCAAATTCAAATCCACATTTTCAAATCGGAGCCTTTCGAATCTACAACCAATATTCACTTCTAAGAAATAAAAATGAAAGCTTTCGAAAAACCTATATGTAGAAATGGCTTTGCATCAGATATCAGATATCAAAAAGTAAAAACAATGCTTTACCATTAGGACCGAGAGAAGTTCGAGTGATGGTGGAAAGCTGCTTGCAGGCGTCAATGTTCTTAAGAACCGCTTCGTCGAGACCAGAAAGATGCTTGTGGCCCTCTTTCAGCATAGACTGGATTCCATACGGCTGAATATTGAACCCCATTATCGTTTGCTTCCTGGAAAGCTAAAACTGTTTTCCCAGTAACTCTTGTTGTTCTCGCAGAAAGTGGAAGAGAAGAAGTCTAGGGTTAACTCAGAAAATAGTAACTTAGAGAGAGGACCCAGAAAGCCCTAGAACCTTTGGTAGCCGAGGATACTAGCAGCGATCTCAGGAAGAAAGGGGCAACAAATTGAATAGAGCAAATTACAATTATATGCAAATTAGAATTCACATTCTCGTAATTTATTAAATTTAAGAGGTGGTTTTTGCTTTATTTTGTTGATATGAAGATTAAATTAAATATTATTTATATTTATTACAATTACGAATACAAATTACAATTCACATTCTACAATTTATTTAAGTATTTAATAAAAATAATAATTTTAATAAATATAATAATTTATTAATATATTAAAATATATTATTTAATATATAAAAATAAATTTTTAAAAATAAACAAGACATTTTTTATTATTTTAAATTTTGCTATAAGTAACTTAATTTTATAAATATATAGTAGAAAGATAAAAGAGAAATAAGAATGAGAAATAGAATAAAAATAAAAAAATATTTTCATAATTTTATGGAGAATTAAATATTGAATAATATATAATAATATTTTTAATAAAAATTACAATTTTTATTTGAAAATATAATTTTGGTATCTAGTAAATATTTTTAGCTTAACATTAATTAAGTTCCTTGAATATTATTCTAATAATTCTTACTACAAAAGAAATAATAAATTATTAATATTACTCTATTTTTACTAATTTATTTAAAATATTTTATAAAAAATAAAATACATCATATTATATTTGTAATATTTAGCAATCTTAATATTTAAATTATAAATAATACGAGTGAATATAAAAAATTAAAATAAATTTAAAAAAGAGAAATAATATATATGCAATAAAATAATAAAAGTTAAAAATAAAATATATAATAAATTAATTCAATTATATAAAATGAATGACTTATTAAAAAATTTTATGATAAAAATAAAGTAACTTGTGTTATATCTATATTATTCAATATTCAATTTAATATATTGTATTTGAATAGTAAAGATGAATATAAAAAAATGAAGAAATACATATAATAGAATAGATGAAGTGAGGAAGAAACAATAAGTACACTAGAAATCTTTGATAAAATCTTAACTAATTTATTTTTAAATTAGAATATAATACTTAAAATTATTATCAAGAAAAATTAATAAAATTTAAATAAATAATATTTTATTTTATTTTTAAATATTATTTTTAAAAATAAAATATATAATTAATTAATTTTGTTAATACTTTTAATATTAAACTTTTAAATTATTTAAAATATTTTATTCTAAAAACATATTCTATTAAATTTTTAATAGTTAAATTATATTATAATAATATAAATAAAAAGAAAACAGCATAAAAATAAAAAAAATCCTGGACAATGTTGATAGGAAATTTTTTTTTCATAGCCCAACATGTGTTTCAAGAAAAAAAAGGCCAAAAAAACCTCTTGTTTCTTAATACACTATAGATACAGATTCTATTAGAAGAAAATTTTTTATTTTTTTATTTTTTACCAAAATTTTTAATTATATTTATTTTTTATTAACATAATATCTTCATATTTATAAATGATATAAAAAATTTTCAACTCATGATAAATTAAAATTAATTTAGACATATATAACATTACTTGATCAATTAAACTAGTATTAATTTTCATATATTTTTATATCAATATGTTTTAATATATATTTTTTAAATTTTACATTAAAAATTTAAATTTAAAAGTGATGAATTATATGAAATATTTTGATAAATTTTCTTATTCATTTATTTTATATTTTTTACCACTTTTATTATGATGAATTCATATATCTCTGTAATAAAAATAAAATAATAAAACAATTTTAGCTTATTAAAAATACGTTTCTAACAAAAGTATTTACAAATCATATTTAAAAAAAATTAACATACATAAGGGACAACATATAAATCAAGAAAATATTAAAAAATTAAAAAAATAATTTTAAATTTTTTATATTTTTATTAAAAATAGAGAATCTAACTGACTCATTCAATTTATATATTTTATATTAAAATTTGAACTTACTTTAAATAATTTTATAATAAAAATATTTACAAATCATATTTAAAGAAGAATTTGATTTAAAAAGATTTCTTTAACAAATATAAATAATTTATTCATTGATAATGCAAAAAGTAATATATATCTAGCTATTATAAACTATGATCTTAATAGCTAACCAATTTTTTTAATTATATTTCTTATTATTCAAATTATATATTTCAATAAATAACTTTCATATATAGTAAATATTATTAGATATTATTCTATCATTTAAAAAATTCTGCACAAATAATTCAAATTAAATATATTCTATGATATAATAGATAAAAGAAAGAAAAACAATATTTAGAATATAAAATATAAATAAAATTTCATTGATCTATATTTCATTTGAAATATAGTATTTCAAATTTAATATCAAGAAAATATTGATAATATTTAAATAAATAAAATTTATTTTCAAATGTTTTTATTAAAAATTGATGTATGTATTAATTTTCACATATAGTACTTAAAAATTGATATTCAAATATTTTTATTAAAAAATATAATATACAATTAATTAATTCAATTAATAATTATTGAAGTAAAATTTTAATTTGTTTAAAATATTTATAAAATTTAAAAATAAAATATATAATGTTATATTTATACTACCAAAAAATATTAATATCTTAATTTTAAGTAATACAAAGTTGGCATAAAAAGTAGGAAAAATATAAATAGAGCAAATAAAAAGGAGAAAAATAATGTTTGAGTTAATAAATAATAAGATTTAAAATAAAATATATATTAAAATTAATTAATTAACTTAAAAAATTTATCATATTTAAAATACTTTTACTATAAAAAAATTGTATTGTGATAAAATTTTGTAAAATCTCAATCAATATATATTTAATTTGACATATAGTACCTAAAATTTAATATCAAGAAAATGTTAACAAAATTTAAATAAATAAATTTGATTTCAATCTTCAAGTGTTATATTTAAAAAATAGAATTAAACTATAATGAATTTATATCACTCAATAACATTTAAGTTGTAAATAATATAAGTAAAAAGAATGTATATAAGTATGAGAAATAGTACATGAAGTATAAAGCATTGGCAAAATTTTAGTTGGTATGTATTTAATTTGATATATAATACCTAAAACTTGATATTAATAAATTGTTAATAATATAAATAAATTTAATTTTAATCTTCAAGCATTATCTTTAAAAATATTTATAAAATTTAAATATAAAATATATAATATTATATATAAACTAATTAGTAATATTAATATACAAATTACAAATGATAAAGCTAAACTTGAGAAATAAAAAATATAAAATTAAACTAATAAAAAGAAGATAAACAATAACTAACTTATAAAGTAATAAGAGTTAATAATAAAACATATAATATGATAAATTAACTTATATAGAATTAAATATTTAATAATAATATATTTGTAAAAATATAATTTCATTGAAAAATATGATTTTGGTGCCTAATAAATAACACCATTTTTTTAACTTAATATTAACTAAGTTCTTTGAACAATATTCTAATAATTCTTAATGTAAAATAAATAATTAATTGTAAATATTACTCTATTTTCACAAAATTTATTTAAAATATTTTATAATAAAAATAAAATATATTTTATTATATTTATATTATTGAACAATCTTAATATTAAAAATTATAAATAATATGAGTAAATATTAAAAAATGTAACAAAATAAAATAAAAAATGAGAAATAATTTTTTACTATAAAGTAATAAGAGTTAAAAATAAAATGTATAGTAAATTAATTCAATTATATAAAATGGATAACATATTAAAAATTTTATGATAAAAAGAAAATAAATTTTATTAGTTTTATATTATTAATATATTATATTTAAACTTTAAATAGTAGAAGTGAATATAAAAAAAGTAGAAAAATATATAATAGAATAGATGAAATGAGAAAAATAGTGTGTGCATTAAAAATCCTTAACAAAATCTTAATTGATATATTTTTAATTTAAAATATAATACTTAAAAAATATTTTCAATAAAAACAACAAAGTTTACCTAAATAAAATTTAATCTAATTTTTAAATGTTATTTTAGAAAGTAATATGTATAATGATTAATTTTATCAATAATTTTAACTTATTTAAAATATTTATATTAGTTAATAATAAATTATATTATATTATTTAGTAGCATTAGTATTCAAACTATAAATAATATCAATGCACATAAAAAGATAAAAAAAATATGTGAGGAGTAAAGTAAAAAGAAAATAGAATATATAATAAATTAATTAAGTAAATAAAAATTTTAACTTGTTTAAAATAATTTATAATGAAAATTTATTTTAATATTAAAATTTATTATTAAAAAATAATATGCAATTAAATGACTCAATTAATTTTTTATACTAAAGTTTTAATTAATTTAAAATATTTATAAAATTAAAATATAAAATATGTAATAATATATTTATATTACTCAATAATATTAATGTCTAATTTTTAAATGATATAAATGGATATGAATAATAAAAAAATGAAAAAGAGCGAACGAAAAAAAGAAGAAACAATGCTTAAGTATAAAACAATTAGAGTTTAAAAATAAAATATATAATAAAGTAGAATAATATAATAAAATAAATTTTTTAACATAATTAAAATATTTGTATCATAAAAAGATATCCTATTGTATTAAATTTATATTAATTAATAATAATTTGGTCGTAAATAATATAGGTGAAAAAAAACACGTGAATTAGCACATGAAATATAAAATTTTGATAAAATTGTAATTAATATGTATTTAGTTTCATATAGACATAGTACTTAAAAATTAATATCAAAGAAATATTGATAAATTTTAAATAAATAAATTTAATTTTAATCTTTAAATATTGTTATTAATATCTAGGTTATAAAAAATACAAGTGGATATGAAAAATAAACAAACATGAATCAAAACAAATAAAAAGAAGAGAAATAATACTTAAACTATATACTTAATAATACTTGAATTGTAAACAGAATAAGCAACATAAATAAAATAGCACAAAAACATTAAGAAAAATAGTGATATTAAAATGGGCAGGAAAGTTTTTTATTTCAAACCAACGCGTGTTAAAAAGAAAATTATAAATTCTTCCCCCAAAAACTCTCCTTTAATAATATGAAGATTCCTCAAAAAAAATTTAATTTTATAATAAAAATATTTCATTAATATATTTTTAATTTTAAGTACTTTACTAGAAATTTAATATAAAAATATTAATAAAATTTAAATAAAAAATTAGAGTTTTAAATAATTTTACTAAAAATAGGATGTGTGAATAATTAATTCAATTGATACTTTCTATACTTTTAAACTTATTTAAAATATTTTATAATAAAAATAAAATATATCATATTATATTTATACTATTTAACAATCTTAATGTCTAAATTGTAAATAATATGAATAAATATAAAAGAAAGAAATATGTCACAAAAAATTGAAATAAAAGAAATAATGCATAAAATGTAAAACAAAAAAGATTTAAAAATAAAAATGTAATACATTAATTCAATTAATTAAAATATTTGACTTATTAAAAATAATTTTATGATAAAAAATTTTATTATATCTAAATTATTCAATATATTGCATCTAAACTTTAAATAGTATGAGTGAAAATTAAAAAAGAAGAAAAATATATAATGAAGTAGATGAAATAAGGAAAATATTATGTGGATTGTAAAATTTTGATAAAATCTCAATTGATATATTTTTAATTTAAAATATAATACTTGATAGTTATTATAAATAAATAAAATTTAAAACATGTTTAATTTAGTTAAAATATTTATAAAATTAAAAAATAAAATGCATAATATTATATTTATAATATTCAATGATATTAATATCCAGTTATAAGCAATATAAGTATATTAAAAAATAAAAAATGAACAAAATACTAATAAATGATAAGAGTTAAAAATAAAATATATAATAAAATAAATTAATTTAATTAAATAAAAATTTAACTTATTTAAAATACTTTTATCAAAAAATTATATTGTGATAAATTTATATTATTCAATAGTATTTGAATTATAGATAATACAAGTGCAAAGAAAAAAATATAAAAATAGTATATGAAGTGTGGGGCTTTGCCCAAATCTTAATTGATATATATATTTAATTTGATATATAGTACATAAACTTGATGTCAGAAAAATATTTACAAAATTTAATTGAATAAATTTGATTTTCAAGTATTGTATTTAAAAAATAGAATATGCAATTAATTAATTCATTTATTAATTTGTATGCTAAAATTTTAATTTATTTAAAATATTTATAAAAATTTAAATATAAAATATATAATATTATACATATACTAAAAGTGGGTATATTTGAGTTAAAAATAATGAAAGTGGATATAAAAATAAAAAAATATAAAATAAAGCAAAAAAGGAGAAACTATACTTGAATTATAAGATAGTAAGGATTAAATATAAAAAATGTATAATAAAATAAATTAATTTAATTAAACAAAAAATATAAATTATTTAAAATATTTTATTCTAAAAAAATATTATATTAAAATTATAATATTTAATAATATTTAAATTATATTATAATAATATAAATGAAAAGAAAAAAGCATAAAAAAAAAGAAATTTGGGACCGTGTTGGGCGGGAAAATTTTTTTCCATAACCCAACACGTGTCCCAAGAAAATGGCCAAAGACCTTCCTATCTCAATGCAGTTTAAATTCATAAATATTTAAATAGTAAGGAATTCAAAAACAATGGGAATGAAAAACTGAAAACAATTGGCGGGAAAAAATGAAATGAGGAGGTGACACATGTAATGGACAAAAAAAAGCATAGCCAAAAAACTTTCAATTCATAGTAAGATAGCGATTTAAGAAGTGATTTTTGCTTTATTTTGTTGACATTAATATTAAATGTTATTTACACATGAGCGTCCATTCAGATATTTCCTTAAAAAAAAAATATGTAACTTGCATGTGTGCTTCGAGCTCCGTACTTTCGCTTGAATAATAGGTGTGGAAATCATTTGTTAAAAAAAGAAAAATCAACTTTGGGAGAAGGGTAAAAAAATCTAAAAATATTAGCATATGCTAGCTTATTAATTATCATGATTTTTTTTAAATAATTTTATATCATTTGTATATCATTTAAATCTAAATTTTATATAATTTTAAATTTTATTCATTATCAATATAAATTAACTTTACATTATTATTCACTCAATTTATATATTGCTTGCTTAATAAAAAATTATTATTTTTTATTATTACTAAAAATTATTAATTATAATTACATTTTAATAACATATTAGGTTATCAATTGCATTAAATATTTGTTATTAATAATAAATTAAATTTAAACTTATTCAATATTTATGGAAATAGTTGACAAGCCAACATCTATTATATTTGTTGGCAAAAAAATCGGTTGAAAATCAAATAATCAACAAAGACTGTTGATTAGGCGATTTATGGGAGTTAAATTCTACTTTAGCAGAAGTGAGAGTAAAATTCAACCACCACGAGTTGGAAAGATAAAAAAAATCACCATTTGTAACACTTATATAAATATACAGTTTATATCTAATCAAATCAAAAACTACATTGAAAAAAAATGAAAAGTCCTGATTTTTCAGAAATATATTACTCCTTAATCGATCATTGATCAATTATACTATAATATTGATTCACCGTAGCAACACGAGAATTGAGCCAAACATTTCAATTCTAAACAAATCATACGTAGCAAACGATCATTTTATTTTACTCTAATCCATCTCTTTGGCATCACTTCTTCATAATTTGAATCCTTAAGACACCATAAAATACACCTTACACTTTTATTCTATTGTGAATCATTTCATCCAACCAAAAAGGTCATATTTTTTTCCCTTTTTCTCTTGCATCGTGAGGATTTCTGAGAGAAGCCATGAGAAGAATTTTTTAAAATACCATTAAATGCACCCCTTTCACTTTGTTCTGCTACCACACAAACAAAACATTATAGATATAACAATTTTCTTTTAGCCATGTAATAAATTACTGGCACTTCATTTGATTTGGCACGCAACGAGGCCTCTGTGCAGCCACAGTCAACCATTCTTGCACATTTGAGATATTCCCCCATTCACATAGATGCGCTTGATAAAGAGACTTTATACCCCCTTTGAATTAATATAACAATAAGATCTCCAACTGATTTAAGATGAAACGCAAAAGACGAAAAAGCTAACATGAAATACTTCACTACACGCTAGAAATCATCATGTGACTCAAACAACATCAAATCTCATTCTATGGTTAAGAAGAAGAAGAAGAAGAGGAGGAGGAGGGAGGGGGGGAGACAGAGAGAGAGTGAGAGAGAGAGTCAGCAGATAGTAGCAACCCCATATGGAGCCACCTCCCAAAACCAGGTGTCATCACAGGTATAGCAGCTCTAGAAGAGTTTTCAGATGTCCGCAGTAGATGTACCATTCTCTTCTAACTGTTTAACATCGCCATTCACCCTATCTGCCGCTGCATCTACAGACGCAGACTGATTCATCATAGCCCCATCAAGGGACTTGGGTAATTCAACTTTCCCAGTTGGGGTAAACTCACTGGGTTTGCTGACCTGATATTGAACCGAAATTTCAGAGTTTAATCAAGCAGATAGACCATCAGGATGATTCTCAATTTAGAGGCATGCAAATTGAGACATAGGCGAGAAGTTTTAAAAGTAAAATGTCGAATGTGATGAATCTTCTCCAAATGTTCGCACATTACCTGCTTTTGCAACAGCTGTTCCTTAGATTTTCTTTCCTGAATCATCCTTTCACGGGACTCGTAAAATCCAAAATCATCAAGGATGCATGTTTTGCTTGGATGTTCCTTAAAAATTTTGAAAATTTCAATACCCTGCTCAAACTTAACCTGCACCAGGACACAGATAAACAGTGTCAGTTCTCAGGGGATGGAGTTAATAGGATATAATGAAACAGTTTATTGAGCAAAGACCTCCTGAGTATCCCTGCTATTTGTCACAGGCTTATTTTCGTTGTTTTCTAGTGTTATGTGTCTTAAAACACTGTTTGGTATGTCTTTTATGATGCGCCACTTTACAGGAAAGCAACCAGTCCACCTGTCCTGCTGCCAATATTCTACAGTTCTATCAAAATCAACAGGACCCGCCATCTCTGCTAAACCGACAAATTGTCCACTAGTATTGACCTGTAGTGAGAAAGGTAAGGAGAATAAGTCAGTTTAGTGAAACCAAGAGGAGCTTACCCAACTTAATGCTACATGTGATATACTCACTGAAAATAGCAAAAATATGGGACAGCCACCAGGTATCTCCTTCGCTTCTTGGTATGCTGCATCAAGCTTCTTGTTGCCATTAGGGGTGCTAGCCCAAACACTATATTTTATGCTTTTATGAATATCATCCTCACTATAGGATTTAATAACAAAAATTTTGGCATTAGAGTAATCTTCTGAAAAATCTTTTCCATTATACTCTTCCTTATTAGGAACTGGACGCACTTCATGTCCATCACTCTTCACGGGACTGTCCTGTCCCTTAAGTAGTAATGTGACAGTTCCAAGACCATTGCCATTTTTACTGTAAGAAGCCTTGGCTCTAGGCCCCTTATTCAGCTCATCAAAACCATCAACATTCTTTTTGGTGTGGTCAAACCCACTTTGGCCATATTTAAGCTTGTTACTAACTGATGCCATCCTAGACCCATAAGTAGCAGACCCAAAGTGAGAACCAGCTCTAATATTCCCATACTGGTTGTACATCCTGTTACTTGGATACATCCTGCTCATGAATCCACTAACCTGTTCCAATCTGGATGGTATCGAACCATGCATGTTCTGCAACCACAGAGACAGTACTCAGATTCAATTTGGAATTTGCTCAACTACAAATATTGGCAAAGCCAAAAATACAACAATGTACTTCCATACATGAATCTTTCGGATCATTGTAATTTTTAGGATAAATATGACTAAAAACTGATTTGTTTGCTGAGCATAAAAAACCAAGTTGCTTGGATAATGGAAAGTAAATGGTAGCTTGGATGGTGAGCATGAAAACTGATTTGCTTGATAGCTTCGAGGAAGAAATTGCAATTACACAAACAAAAATGTCATGCAAAATACACACTCAATTTACTGCAAGAAAGAAGGAATGAAGGTTCAAGCATACTGTGAACTGTTGAAGTGGCTGAGGAAGATTTTGGTTCCTCCGCGATGAAAATCCTTTGGCAGACATCGCTGGGGAAGAAAATCCAACTCTTCCTCCATGTTTGGACTGCCTATCAGAAAACAAAGAGGTGTCGGAAGTGATTGTTGACTGAGTTCCATTAGTACTAAATTGTGGACCCTGATATCCTGACAAAGGAACATATGATGGCATGCTAGGCCTTTGATGAGAATCATTTGAACTCAATGATGAATTCTCTGAACTTGTTAAAAATGACTTCATCTCATTGGTATTCGTATTATCACCATTTACCATGCTACCCGTGTTTCCTTTATTTATAAGGACTGATGAAGGAACATGATCAGCAGTAACTGAAGTTGATATTTTCCCTTGTGTAGCACTAATATTGTCAGCAGAGGTTGGTGATTGGTAATAAGGGGTAGGGTACTGGTACTGTTGCATCCCATAGAGCTGACCATCATGTTGCATGGTGGGAGCAGAAGAACTTGACGGCGGTGGAAACGCTCCATATGGCATATTGATATAACCATAACTAGGATGGTAAACATAAGAGCAGCTATCTCCATAAACACCCTATTATGTAGTAAAATTGTTAACATATCCTCATGGCATCATTCAAACTCTTACAAGTTTTATGAAAAAGCAAATGAAAACCAAAGGTCCAAGAAGTAGCCTCAAACAGGACGTTGACTAAGATAAATGGCAATAGAAGGAGATGACTGGCTTCATAAATCCACAGCCAAATTCGTTCAACAATTTTAAGTTTAAAGAAGACTCTAGTAGCAATTGAAACTCTTCAATTTCAAAACTGTCCAAGTACATAGCACACAAACATGGAATGTCACAGAAATTATAGATCTTAAAAGGGCATCCATGTGTGCGTGTGCAGCATATCAAGCGTAAGAGGAGTGTTTTTACGTGAGAGTGAGAAGAATGAATCATGGCCATCAAATTTAGCATTGAAGTGCCTTTTTAGGTGATGATGTAACCTTTTTAAGCTGTTATATAATGTTTTTAAATGGTCACATGACTTTCAATTATAATTTAATCCAAGCTATCAATACAGGATCTAATGGCCACTCTCTCATCTCTACATAAAAACAGTCCTCTCACTTGATATGCTGCTAGCAAGAATTCATCCTCCAACATGACTTTTGAGTCAGTATGTAATAAAAACTTTCAAGTCAATATGTTACAAAAATTAGTTGCCATCAAAGAGAGCTTAGGAACCATAGTTTCAAATAGCATTTGATAAACAATAACTATAACTAATATAGGATTAAAACCACGTACTTATGACAGGAGGCGTGACAACACTTCCATAAGGGCAAAAAATACTTACTGGAGCCATGCCTCCTTCAATGTTCATATATCCAGAATAAGCATTCCAGTCATTTCCTTGACTATCAAATCCTGAAAAAGATATCCCCTCCCATGTCATTTTCCACAAGAGAGCAAAGTTACTGAATTAACATTCTCTACTTGTTCCAGCTAAACTATTATTATATCTGTCGCCATAACAGTTAACTCACCTGTATAACAGTAAGCATTAGAAGGGTATCCATTTGGAATGAAGCATGCATTTGGATTGAACGGCTTGCCAATCCCATTAGTCGGACCAGTAGAAAAAACAGGTCCACTCTGCACCGTATCAGACTGTAAGAAACAGTTAATATGCTATATGGTAGTTAACATGCCATATCGTCAGACAATCTAGTGTTACAGATCACACGTACACTAAGGCATGAAATAGAGTTTAGCAATGGCCAATACCAAGCTAAAGCAACCATAACATAAAAATACCTTCTTTACAGGCTCAGCGACTTCAAGAGTCTTGGGCTCAGTTTCCAAGGTCAACGTCTGCAACAAATCTGCAGCTTCTACAGAAGGAAAGTAAAGGAAAGTCATTTGCTTTTCCAAGACATATTTCACAAGCGCTAAAACAACCACTAACAATCAAGTCCAAGCCAAAATTAATAATTAAACATTAATAAAATCCAGAGAGAAGCTACTGATAAATTGCTGCGTGTCAACAGCTGTAGAACCCACATCCAAAGTTACAATAATCGAACCAACGTATCGAAAGTAAAAGACATACGATGCATAAAGACAGAAAGCACAAGAACCCTAGAATTGAATCCCAAAAACAAGGACGAACAAGAAAGACAACCCCAGGTCCCCAAGTTGGGCCATTTACATATACAAAAAAAGGCATAAAGAAATTGAAAACTCGGGGAAGCAGATGAAAACAGAAGACAAAAAAAAAACGAAACTTCTGCTGATTGGAGATGCATAAAGATATTGGTACACAAGAAAACAAAGAAAATGAAGGAGTTAGCAGGGATACCATCTGCAGCCGGAGCAACGTTTGCCATGGTTGAATTGACGAAGACGATTTAGAGAGAGGAGATAGAGAGGGAGCCTGCAAGAGTAAAGCTGAGGGTGAGAAATGGGATGGTATAGTTGATAGAAGCCTGGAGAAGGGGTCGCCGACTCCGCGTGCTTTAGGGTTTAGCAAACAAAGAGAAAAGATTGAAGATTTAAGGCGATGCTATTTATATGCCACCGGAAATAGATCTATCCGTAATTTTAAATTCCATTCTCGTTGGAAAAAATATCGTTTTGTAATAATCTTATCCAAAGTATAATAATCAGATACTATGGAGTAAGTTTTTGTTTTTCTTAATGATTACAAGTAGTGGATTTTGCGTTTTCCACCTGAAAAAATCCTATAAAATCTAAAATTATCATCAATTAAGGTAGCTAGTCATAGAATTACACTTTGAATTTTATGTTTTAATCTTTTTCCTTGAATACAATGAATCACGACTTCCTTCTTTCAGTAAAAATTTTTTTGAGTTAATTTTTAGTAAAATCATAGTTGTGTAAAAAAAATTGGGCAAGATTTCCATGGTCATGCACACGTTACTTAATATATTTTTTATTAATTTTTATCATGTATCATAAAAAATTGATATCACAATTTATTAAACTTTATTTATTTATTCATAATTTCATTTTATTGAAATTAATTATTTTAGTAATTTCCCAATGTTTTATTCATTTTAATTTTATTTTCCAGATCAATTTAATCATATTTTAACTTTTCAAATTTCAATTATAATAAATTTATTTCTTTATTTATTCAATTAATTTAATTACTAAAATTAATTTACCTCCAAGATAATCATTACCATTAAGGTGAATTTGCCCCCAAGAATGTCAAAACTTATTGCAACATTCTTAAAAAATTAGGATATTTTATTATTGTTATTAATAAAAAAATTTCTAAATATGGTAATTAATTATTTGTTGTGGATATAGTTAGGGTGAGATTTTGTATAAAGAAAATCGAATTTATGACAAAAATAAGAAGAATTAAATTAATTATAAAATTAAGTGAAATTAAAATTTATTTATTTATTTTATCAATACTTTATATACGTAATAATTAATAAATCATTGTCAATAAATCTAGAGTAAGAATTTAAATAAAGAAAATAGGATATTATGTTAGAAATAGGATATTAAAAATCTATTTTAATTATTTCATATAATAATTATATATGTGTGCCAGTAATTAAAAATATTGTGGATGTTTTTAGGATAGAAATTTATTTAAGAAAAATAGTATTTAAAAATGAAAATGGGTGAAAATAAATTTATTACAAGTTAGTGATAATTAAATTTGAGTAAAAATATAAGGAGAAGATTTAGGAAATAGCTTTCCCGTTTTGCTTCCAAAATTCTTGAAAATTTTCAAAATTCCATTAAAACTAATAAAAGCCTATTTCCCTTGTCTTTCTTTTTTCTGCAAAAGCTTTTACTAAATTCCCTCCCTTCTTTACTTATCTTCATCCTTGTTTCTTCCAAGATTGCTAAGGTCAAGCTCTAATCATCATTAATCCCATTTAACCTTAGAATAATCAAGGTAATCACTAGAAATTTTTATATTTTATAATATGTTGTTGAATTCTTTTAAGTTTAAGATGATGAGTTAGGACTTTTAGGAATTTTTTTGATTTAACTTGAAATAGTGTTGTCTAGGGCGAGCTTTATCATCTGGCAAATTCATTTCCTTTCCTTCTTACAATTATAAGTAGCTAATTTACGTAAGCCTTTTTAATTTGTTTAAATGTGAGTCTAAATAGAAAGTGAAGGAAATTAAGGATTTTAATAAGTTTATTATTAGTAGTAATTTTGGTCATCTATGAGTAAGAAATATGTTATTGAATGTTGCTTGGTGGTAAAAATTCTAGATTAGTAATGTTGTAGTATGTTAAATATGAATGAATCGATATTATGTTTAATAAAAATTAATGAAAAATTAGGATAAATCCAGTAGTGCATATTCAAGTACGATACTTGAATATAGCTTGGAGGGGTACCCTAGGAAGCTAATATTCGACTATCATACTTAAATATAACATAAAAAAAGTGATAGTATTCTAATACTATATTTTAATATAAGGTCCAATTTTCATTTCTAAACCTCTATAATCTAATTTCACATTGGAATATTAAAAGCAATAATCTAATATTATATTGGAATATTAAATGCAGTAATCAAATACTTATTAGATTCTCTATTGTAGACTTATTAATTCAATAATAAAATAAGATGTAAAAGGGTTTGGCCTAATATTAAAGTGATCAAATAGTTTGGACCCAGTAGTGATCTAACCTAACTGATATGATAATGAATGGTTCTCAATGATCAGTTGACCTACTAATATTATTAATATAAATAAGTGTTGCTACTCTTAAACTTATGATTGATTCTAAATACTTCCCATTTGTATCAAAGAGTCTCCCTAATCAAATTCTCATATAAGATTAATAGAAGCAGTAAACTCTTATTAGAATTCGTGATTAAGATTGATTGTGACTGATTCATGGTCTGCAACAAATTTTAATTTCATATTCGCCTCACAATAAATTTATCAGGTATTAATAAATCTTTTTTTCATATTTAATTTTATTCTTTTCACATGATTCAATTTAGAATATTATTTTTATAAAATTTAATTTTAACAATACTATATTCAAATATAAGTTCCAATTTTTATTTTTGGACCTTTATAATCTAATATTGTATTGGAATACTGAGAGTAGTATTCCAATACTATAATTGAACATAAAGGTCTGTTTTCATTTTTGAACCTTTACAATCCAATATCGTGCTAGAATACTCGATGTTAAAAGTTACTAATATTCCCATATCGTATTGGAATACGTAACATTAGATGTTATCCATATTCAACTACTCCATTAGAAAACTTTCTATATGTGAACTAAGTAGTAGAATACTTCTAAATTATGAATTAAATAATAGACCAAAGTAATAGAATACCTGTAGTTTGTAGTCATTATAGGATTGTATGATATTGTAAGGTTGTATAGCATACATATTGGAATAATTATAGGTTTAATTCATTAATTTAGTTATAAGATAATTTTTTTTATGAATTTGATAATTTAATGTTAGAATCTTGTTAATTAAAACGAGTTCTTATTGTCTATAGCTAAAAAACTTATCAAATGTTGCTTATATAAGAATTTTATATGAGAAGTGATATGTATGATTTAAAGAAGACAATTTGCTTTAAATTTTAAAAACTACATGAATTTCTAGAAATTTCATAATTATATTCAAGATAGTACTTAAATATAAGCTTAAAGACACATTCAAGTATTATACTGAATTAGCTAAATGAGAACTCATTTCTATATTGCAATATTTGAATACAATATTCAAGTATAACCTCAGGGCTTGTATTCTTAAAGCCATGCTCAAGTATGCTTAGTTTCTAGATGACTATACTCAGATATAATATTCAAATATGTGCTTTAAACTTTAGTTTAAAAGTCTCATATTCAAATATAGTATCTAAATACTAACTTGTAGCCAAGAATAATTATGTATACTAATAAACTAAACTTATATAAGATATTTGGGTGGTAGATATGAGATTTTATCTTATTAAATAAAATGTATGATATCGAAATTGAATTATTGATGTTTTATATAGTGTAAATGTAAGCAAGGTATTGATTTGTGATAATTATGAATGTGTGTTGTATCCTTGATGACAAAAGGATACAAGGATATATGATGTAATGGATAATTATATGCCTATAGATAGTTGTCAGGAATGTTTAGTAAATATGTAAATGATAATTTATTATGATAACCTTATTAGAGACATATGATTATGTATGAATTATTGCATAGCTATAAATGATTATTTATTAATTGGAATTGTGATGAGATCCTAATGGGATTGTGCATTGAATGAAATGATAATGTATGTTAAGTATTGATGATAACATGAAACAATGAAGATTTGATATTGTGAAATTTTAATAGATTTGGAAAACATATAGATGGGACAAAGCGAGAGTCAAAAGTTATAAGGTGGATTATTTATTTTTATTTATATGTGCTAGTACCAGGTCTTAGGTTTTTTTTGTATAAGCATAAAATTCGAGCCTTGGGAACTCTCGCTTGCGAACAATAGTGAAGTATGACTCTTCACCCAAGAACTCCTTCTTATGAAGGTTAGAGTGATTTTGGTAGGTGTTAGAGATTATCATCTTATATTTTATGCCAAATGCTTATGTTATGTTATACATTATATCTCGCCCAAGCGCTCATAGGGAGTACGTAAGGAAAATGATAGGCATGCTAACCAAGTAGACAAGAGGATGAAAGTAACCTCGGTATTAGAGTCAGTTGATATTATCTATAATGCCTATGACTATGTTTTATTTGCTTTTCCAAGTTCATAAAATCTTTATGCTACTTTGTGAACATAGATTAAATGTGTATTATCTTATATTTTCTTATTAATTATTGTATGCTATCATTGGTGAATAGAGAAAATGTGTGATACAAGATAGAAATAGAGTTATGATTAAGGATTGTTATGTTTGTATACATAAGTAATATAAAATAGTTGTTATTATTTTGTTAAATAGGTTATCTATTTACTAAATTTATCTTTCACTATTGTTTGTATTTAAACTATTTTATATATATGTATATGAAAGCTCCCCATCCATCACTAACGACTTAAGAGTAAGATTCTCCTTAAAAATGTGTCCATGCAATCATAATCGATGCTAAGTTATAAATAAAATATATTAGGCCTTACATGAAAGCAATGAAAGCTCATAAAAAATTAGATATCAATTAGAAATATTATTTTAAGTATTTTAATCATGAATATAAAAGAATTGGTTCATGTTCTAGCATCTATGTAGTGGTGCCAAAGTAGAATTAGATAGGCTTATAAAAATTAAGAAATGGATTCCACACTAGTCACGGCTAGACGAATCATGACAATGATATAACGATCCTAGAAATCATTCAATTAAATTTATTTGATCATATTCATTAAAAAATGAATAGCTGTGAATAGATAATTTTAATATAATGGTTTCAAAACTTGCTAGATCATCTCATATTTTGAAACTTTAGGAGTACCATAACAAGCACCTACCATTAATTTATTAAATTAATTTTCTTTTTTTAATCAAATCTTAGTGAATACATAAGAAAATTTTCTTCAAATTTCTATTAAAAGTTCTTGAATCTTATTGTATTTTGTTTATAGTATTATATATTTTCTTTTCAAATATTTTGTCATGTTGTTATCAAAAATAATATTTGAATACTTTATTTCTTCAACATGATCTCCATTTTTTTTGTGGGTAATAAGTTGATTAAGCTTATTTATTTCATTAAATATTTAGCCATATATTATAAAAAAAGGAGGTTAGAATTAAAAAAATGATAAATTATATTATGGTTCCACTTCCTGAACTTTCTTTTAAAGAGTTCCTAGCATTGATTTTTATTTAAAAAAGGTACTGATTTTATGAATTATTAGTATTATATTTCAAAAATACCTTTTTTTAATTATCTTTCTTAAGCGAGAGTTTCTATTGTTTTTGGTCTAATTTAAACATTTTAAGTGTCTGTTTTTGCATTGTTTTCGAGGATCCTCTTGAATTTATCATTTCCTACATATTACTAGTAGCATATCACACAATTATTCAAGTATTTTAATTAATAGATAGCATCTATTATTACCTTACTTGCATTTTACGATAGCTATAGTTTTCTGCATATACCTACATCTTTTTGCTTTCTTTAATTTCTAGTTGTTTCTCCACCTTAATTCATTATATTTTTTAGCTTATCCCTTAGGAATAGAGGTTTTTGGCTTAAAGAAATCAATTTTCAAGTATTTTTTTATCTTATCCCCTAGGAATCGTATTAGGTCTTACTAGCTTTAATTAAGCTAAAATTTTTACAGAGGATAGTTTTGATTTTTTTATCAAAAATCACAAGCCATGCTTGTGTGGTAGGTTTTTTTAGCCAAATTTTACTATTTTAACCATTTTTTTAAATTTTTATTGCATTTTTGGGTTCTACATGGTTATAGAAAACTTTTTATGATCTCATAATTTTTAAAAATGTTTAAATAGTTTAATTAGATGTGTTTAGGTTGATTTTTCATACTATATTTGCATTTTAGTATTTTTGTATCCCTATAATGCTCCTATGGGGGCATTTTTTTCATTGATGTTACTGTTTTGCACGAAACAGTAACGTGACATTAGTTGTTTTACTGTCTTTTTATTCAAGGATAAACAAAAATGCCTTGATTAAATTCATCATAAATTAGTCTAAAAAACTACCAAACTGCTAATGCACTGATGAAATTAAAATTGAAATTCATTATGAGATATAATCCATAAACAACATGTTGGATTGCATGTTTCTATTTGGTATTGAAAGAATAAGATTATATTTTTGTTTAGTATTGAAAGAGTAATATTATGAATAAATCAAGTTTCATTAATAACCAAACCGTCAAAGAATAACATATTACTATTTAGTCTCCAAATAATAATTTATTAATATTTAGTCTATAAATAATAATATTAATTAAAAATATAAAATAAATAGATAAATTAAATTTCATTAATAACCAAACTATTAAAGAACACCATGTTACTGTTTGGTTTGCAAACAGTAACATTAATAAAAAACTTAAAATAAATAGATAAATTAAGTCTCATTAACAATGAAACTACCAAAAAATACTAAATTACTGTTTGATCTTCAAATAATAATATCAATAAAAAATTTAAAATAAATGGATAAATCAAGTTTCATTAATAATTAAATTGTTAAAGAACATCATATTATTATTTAGTTTCTAGACAGTAATATATTACTATTTAAAAATTAAATAGTAATATCGATAAAAAATCTAAAATAATTAGACAAATAAGTTCTTGTTAATAATAAAACTATAAAAAAATGAGATTAAATGAATAAAAATAAATGAAAATATTGTTTTAGTACTTTTGTTTATTTTATAATGCACTATAAGTGCGTCATTCTGGTCTTTCAAGCTTTGTGGTAATTTACTACTTGTGGGTAAATTTAAATGAAAGAAAGTACATTTGGAAAATTTTGTTGCAATAAATTGTAACAAATAGTATCAACTTGATTTTTTTCCTTAAAAATACTATTGCTTGAATCCTTGCTTTTTATTTAAATAAGTTAATTAAATTAATTTTTAATTATATAAATAAGGAATTATTATCAATATTCAATCACAATAATTAAAAAAGATTGATAAAAAAAAGTATAATATTAAATAAGTAGATTAAATATGGAATATAAAAATTTTAATAACTTGCCATTTAATCAAAATAATTAAAGTATATTGAACATTGAATTATTAAAATTGTTATATTTCATTTTTAATTTAGCAATTTAATATCATACTAAATTTAGCAGTCTTTTTTAATTGTTTTAATTAAATGTTGATAATAATTTCTTATTTATATAATTAAAAATTGACTTAGTTCACTTGTTTTTGAAAAAAATGTGAAGATCTCAAGCAATAGTAATTAAGCTACCTTTTTGGGTAAATATTTAAAAGTATTTTTAATTTTTAACCTTTTTTTCAGGCAACCTATAACAAAATACTCAATAAAAAATAATCTTAATCAACTTGTTTTCCCCAAAAAAAAAAGTGGAGATCATGCTAAAAAAAAATGAAGCAGTGCAATATCATTTATGGCAACAACATGACAAAACATTTTTAAAGAAAATACATGGTACTATAAATAAAGTACAACAAGAATTTTTAATAGAAATTCAAAGAAAATTTCTCATTCATCCACTAGGATTTGATTGAAAAAGAAAGAAAATTAATTTTATCAATTAATGATGACATTTATCTTGGAAGTAAATGGATTTCTTTTGGCAAAATCAAATTAAATTGATTTTGCCAGTAAAATTAAAATTGATTGAATGAGTAAAGAAATAAATTTTATATGATTGAAAAGTTGAAATATAATAAAATTGATTTAGGTGAAAAATTAAAATGAATAAAAAATTAAGAGGTTGTTAGAATAATTAATTTCAATAGAATGAAATTATGAATAGGCAAATAAAGTTTAGCAAGTTGTAGAATCAATTTTTGGCAATACATGCCATAATCTAGTAAAAATATTAAGCAAGGTGTTCATACCCAAAAAAATATCTTGGGTGTGGAAGTCTTACACTAAAATTAAATTAAAAATAATATATAATATAATTAATTAATGTGACATGATTTTAATAATTTATGTGACATGATTTTAATAATTTATGTGTGTGAAACTTCTTTTGAATTGAAATAAAATTTGTGAAAAATTTAACATTAACCCTTAAGAAATTAAAACTTATATATTAAGTTATTAAGAAGAAAAATGAAATTGTTTGTTTTATAAGTGATTAATCTAATGATTTACTTTTATTTAAATATTTAGGGTGTGATTATCCCCCACAAAAAAAAATTAACCTTGTATTGTATTGAAGTCCTGACCTAAAAGGTTTTGAATTTCATAAAGCTAGGTAAAAGTTTTTCCTTTCCTTTTTTTATCTTAGAGATAGAGTTTATATTAATTTTTAGAAAAGAAGCAATAATCTATCCCTCCAATACAAAAACATTTTAATTTAATCCTCTTAAACACATAAAAATCATATAAATTTCATTACCAAAGTGGTTTCTTCCAGAGTATTTTTTTTTCACATAAATAAATTTAAATCTTTTGGATATTCGCAATTGAGCATTGAGAATGAATGGAGATTCTATTTCTCGGTCAGTTATCATTTGAATTGAAGGCACAAATCTTAGAAGCTCAAATTTAAATATAAGTTTCTTCAATACAAAAATAGTCTAAATTAATCCTCTTGTACACATAAAAATCAAATCAGTTCCACTATCAAAGTGTTTTTTTTTTCCAGAGTACTTTTTAACATAAATGAATTTAAATTCTTTTACACATTAATAACTGAGCATTGAGTATAAATGAATATTCTATTTCTGAGTTAGATACTGTTTCAACTTGAAGGCACAAATCTTTTTGCTAGGTTGGAGAGAAATTAAAAAGGAGAAGAAAAGAGAATTTTTCTTGGTGGCACCCAATTCATAAAATCAAATATTTTTGGAAATATAATTTTAGGAATTTAATTTTTAAGAATATAACATTATCACATTGTATTTAGTTAAAAAATATTCTTATAAATATTACAATATTATATTTTAATTATTTCAAATATTTTTAAAATATTGTTAGATTATAAAAAAATGTAATCATTAAAAATTGAATAGTTAATAGTAGTAGATAGTGGATGAAAATAGTCACAAATAATGAGTAGTGGCTTGCGATGATCATAAGTAATAAATGATGGTAATTATAGATAATAAGTAACAAAGGATGTAGTCATTAATTGTGGATTATAATGAACGACAGTCACTAGTGGTGACCGGTAATAGTTATTAGTAATAAATAGTGATCAATAGTGGTTATCGATTATAGATGGTAGTAAATAATGGTTACTTGCAGTGAATAGTTGCTAGTGGTAGTGTGTGTTATTTAACAATAATTACTAAAAATAAGTGGTGACTAATTGTGATTACTACTAATGATTGATAGTGAGCAATGATTAGCGATGATAAATAATAGTAAGCAGTAGTTAATTATGATAAATAAAGGCTTACAATTAGAGGTGCAAATGGACTGGGTCGAACTAGGCTTTGCCTTAAATAGGTCAGGCCTGTATTGTAAAACATTAGGCCGAGCCTGACCTATTAGCCTATATAAGGCTTTATTTCAGGCCCGAGCCTGGCCTGTTTTAAAAGCCTAGCATAACCTGTTTTAAAAGCCTGGCCTAACCTGTTAGCCTATTTAAAAGCTTGTTTTAAAGACAAGCTTTTAAATAGACTAACAACTTAAGACTTAAAAGGCCTATTATGAAAAAGCCTTAAATAAGCTAATAACTTATATAAACTTATATCAACAAATTCTTAAAATGTTCCTAATAATACTAAAATTAATATAAAATTTTATATAAGAACTAATTAATAAAGAAATAAATTCATATATTCATAACATAAAATTAGTAATTTAAATACTTAATTAAAAGTAAAATAACATTAAGTTGTCATAACATTAAAAGTTAACAATAAAAGTAAATTAGTTCACTATAAATTATACAACAAACATTCAAAATATTTAATCTATATAATGGACTTAAAAAAATATATCATTACCTTTATAGTAAATAAATTTAAATAAAAAATATTAAATAGGCCGGCCCGATAGGCTTGTAAGCTGGACTTAAAATAAAAAAGCCTAGCCTATTTAATTAAAAAGTCTTTTATAATGGCCTTAGCTTGACTCATTTAGTTAAATAGGTCAAGCCGAGTTAGGACTTAATTAGTCCTTAATTAGGCCGAGCTATAGGCCCCCGATAAGCTGCCCAACCCATTTGCACCCCTACTTACAATGGTCAACAATAGTAGATAATAGTAAAATGAGATGGTAATGCTAGTAAAGCTTTAATAAAAATATGATAAAATTATTTATTTATATTAATTAAATATTCATATTTCTAGGAATGTAGAATATCTACTTTTCCTTATTGATAAGCGTGGTAATTCGTATTTATATGTAGAGTTCATGTTATATTAAAAACTAGTAATAACAAAATAAATTTAGACCGAATCTTACTTTAATAATAGTTGTGTCATGTCATATCATGTCAACCTATTTATTAAAAGTATCAAAATGGGTCAATTTGTTTAATTCATTTAATAATTTTAATTACTAAACTTTATATTGTTAGATTATTTATTAAATTTGATTACTTGTTATTTTTATGAAAAAATATTTTTAAACATTGATGAAATATTTTTTCAAACTTTTATTGTTGTTTTATTAAAATATAAATTTTATATTTTATTATATATAATTATTTATAATTTAATAATTTATCATTTCTTGAATAACATTTTTAAAATTTTAATATAAATTTTTAAACAAATTAGCATGTCGATATGCTTACTTAAAATTTGAATTCATTTACAACTTATTTATTATTTATGTTAAATGGATCAATTTATTTACAACTTAGATCCATATAAACATTTTATGTTTGTGTCATATAAAAAATTATCACTCCTACCTATAAAGATATTTTAAAAAATATTAAATTAAAAATATTTTTAAAAATATAGATATTTTCAAGAATATTTTTAAAAAAATTAAATTAAACATAAGAATATCATATTTCTTTAAAATTTTTTTAAAAATAAGAAAGATTTCATGAATCAAATATAAAGTGAAAAGTCAAAGAAAAGAAATTAAGGTCCATTTTATATGTGGCCCCACATACCTTTTGTTCTCTCCAACCATGGGAAAGGATGGTGGAAACAATATCTGAAATGCTTCCCAAAAATAAAGACTGTATTTTTTTTATTTTCTTGTTTTTAAAAACAATTTTGTAAAATAAGTTTTAAAAATAGTCTTCTAAGAACAAACAAAATAAAATGTGTTTGGTAAAACTATCTTCAAAACAATTTTGAATGTTTAAAAAATAGAAAACTTGTTTGGAAAATTTGTTTTGAAAATAGTTTTTAAAAATAAAAAACAAAAAATCTATTTGGTACCATGGTTTTAGTTTCACATTTTTTTAAAATAAAATTTCTAATATAAAATTTATAATATCTATTTCAATTTGATGATTTAAGTTAATAATAAAGTAATAGTAAGTATTTCATATAGTATTATGTCATACATGTAATATTATCAATAATAATTTAAATAAATAAAGAGAATTTTACTAGTGAAAATTACAAGAAGTATATATTAATTTAACTGGTACATTCATGCACTACAATTTCTATGTTCTAACCACATCCAACCTATAATATGATCACGAATTATAGTCATTTCTATTACACTTTGATCAAATAACCTTAATAAGTTCTCACCATTAGAACTTATTCCCTCCATACTTGTGCTCTCATTTGTACTTACATATTTTAAAGGATCCATTTGCTCAAACTCTCTAAAGAATCTATCACTTAATCCTCATTTACATATATATTTATGAATAGTACAACATGTTATCATTATGAGACGTTGCCTACAAAGCTTATATGGTGGCATCAATTTTAATATTGAAAATCGCTTCTTTAATATTCCAAAGCAACACTCAATTATCATTCTTAAAGATGAATGTTCGTAATTAAAAAGCTCCTAAGGATTTTTTGGTTGTCAATTTCAACTTTAGTATTCTTATAAATGATATCTTTCACCTCTATATGGGGGTAAAAAAACCTTTAGTGTAAGGATAACCAGAATCCACCATATAGAAAGAATCTAAATTAATGAACAAACATTTAGAATAGCTTTAATATAAACTGTTGATGTGTGTCTTAGAAACCAATCATATAGATGATTGAAATAATACATAATATATTATATTTTATTTCAGGCAATGCAATTATTATATTTTATTTTTAATTTTTTTGCGTAATTTATAACTTAATATAATAATTATCCCTAGAATAGTTTTACTATTCCTAAAATACCTCTAGTCAAGTATTATTGCGACAAGGATAGGAATAGTACATCGAAACTGGCATGTATAGTAATTGGTGATTATGAATCATGGATATATGATATCAAGTTAATACATGAATACATTATTAGTGAACAAATGTACTGGACTAGCCCACTATGAGAATACTGCATGGATAAGACTTGTGTCATTAGTAGTTCTCATATGGTCACAATTGCATATAGTCCTTTGATCTAAAGTAACTACAATTTCTTACATGAGGGGTTACTCAGTTTAATGTCATCTTATGTCACCTTTAATTGGGATGACAAGTAGGGCATTGATCGGGTGTGTCACGAATCATGCAGAGGGAAGTAGTGATGTAGATGAAATTTTGTTACTCTTATAAAAAAAAGAGATATATCCTTGGGTCCTTTGATTGAGTAAGATTTAGAAATGTTTGGCCATGCTCAAATAGATCAATAAGTGATATTGATTATTTATTTTAAAGTTTATTCAGTATCAAGAAATATAAATTGAACATTGACGAGGATGACACACTTCATGCCTCCAGTTCAATTTGGATATTATTACTAAAGGGATTATGATGTAAAGCATTGATCATGTATTAGGTAAATGTTAAATCACAAATATTCTTACTACTTGAGTGGCAGTGATGTATTACTAAATACTGCTCACTATTTATGGCTCAATAATGAGTCATTGTTAATATAGTAAGAACCTACAAGGTCACACAAAAGGAGTAAGAATAAGATAATAATTAATTAGACTTTAATTATATTAATATCCAATTAATTGGACTTATTTTCATGCATAAATATTATTATTAAGAATAATAATATATTATTCACGTAATATATATATATATATATAATATTATGTGATATTATTTGATATTAAAGTAATATTAAATAATTATGTTATCAGATATTAGATAAATATATTATGAGATAATATTATTTTCATATTTGATAACTATATGTAATTATCTAAATATTAAGATATTTATATTATGAGATAATATTATTATTTAATATTAAATTATTAATAGATAAATCCTATCTCTCATCACTCTCTCTAGGATAAGGATAAGATGAGTTGTTAAGTGTGATTCGAATTTTGGAGGTATTATCTTAGTAGGACTAAGATTGTGACTTGCTTAAGTTCTATAAAAAGGGACTTGAGGGTAGCATTTATAAGCTTCCGTAAAACCCTAAATCACTCAGAAAATACCTAATCCTAATCCTAGAGAGAGAAACACATTCTAGTAGATTCATGAAGGGTGAGAGATCATTGTTTACTCTGTGTGGATACCGTAGAAACACTGTACCTTTCGGTTGACATTTGATTCATCTACTCTCTTAAGTTTTTATCAATAGAAACACAAGTGCCAAATAGGTAAAATCCTAATAATTGATTTATGTCTTTTGCATGGATCCTAGGTAGAATTCGAATCAAATTTTTGAATTTTTTCTGCGTATGATAATCCGAATTCCCAACATAAACAATAAGAAAATTTTTTTATGTATATATAAGATTTACCTCCGATTGGGTATGGAAAATATGCTTTTGGATTAGTTAGTGCATCCAAAAAAACTTTCAAATCATGTGCACCACTTTCCTATCCCAAGTACATATATGTGAACATCATATTAAAATCACATATGCACATAACATTTTGAGTAATAACCATTTTTCTACCTTTACATGAAGTTTGCTTCTTAGCAGGAACTCATGCACTTATATATGTACCATCAATTGCACCCAAGCAGTTCTAATACATTTAATTCAATGAAAGTCAATATAAAATTAGAAGTAAATATAATTTTGCACATATATATATATATTAAATAAAACTTAAAACTTACTTTAAATCACTTACCTTAAACCATGGATAATATTTTGAGTTATTTTTTATATGTGTAGGCAACTTAATGGATTCTTGTCTAATAAACTCTCTTCCCAGCCGACATATTACTCTTAATACTTCCTTAAAATGATGGGAAACTATTTCTATTGAATGTAAAAAACAATCTGCCACTACTCGATGACGAATATTATGCTCAATAATAAATAAAAAACATTACAACTTTTTCTTCCAACATCACACCTTTTGAATCATCTAAGAAATTTTTGCTCCTCAAATCATTACAAAAATTAATAAAGCAAGCCTTCTCCATTCGAAACAATTCATAACAAATAGTGCTTAATCCATTTAGTAATTCAACGATAAAATTATGTCTAGTTAGTGTAGATGTTTGAACCTTTGTTTTATTGAGGAATTTATGCCATAGTCATATAAATTTTAACTATAAATAACTCAGCTAATTCACATTCATCATCACTTGATTCAGAGGAAGATCCATCATGGCTAAATGTATCACTGTTTGATGAATTATTATCTATCTCCATAATAATAACCTACAACATACACAATATATATAGTTGGTTAAGTAAAGTTGTATTTTAACCTAAACCTCACATTATTAAAAAGAAGATAAAATATGTTCATACTACATTAACATAATAAAAACATTACATTCTATCCAAATACAATAATTCATTACACAACATTATTAGATCTATTATACAACACAATGTCCAAACTAAAAGTATCCAACTAGAAATTAGTGTTTCAAACAATAAAATAGATCATCCATAATGTTACACAAGCCTATCCCACCATGCTTTCTTCCTATCCGTAGGCATGTTCAAAAATATTTCCCTCCAATTTAAATTTGTAAATTTCTCTATAGCCTTCACATAAGACACCATCAATATCCTCAAAAGCACTCATGCATGTAGAGATAGAATAATCAGTAGATGTGACTAAAGAGCTAGTAGTCTCCACACTTCTTGCCTTATACCTCTCAACCTTTGCTAAAGAAACTTGAGCTCTAACCTTAGATGCCTCAGCCCATGCTTGAAGTGCATCACTCATTTGAAAAGCTATAGATTCCTTTTTGGACTTATTTTCTTTAACTTAATTGTGTACTTCCCATTACATGTGGTGCAGTCAAATGTTTATGCATTAATATCATCTGAACTATCCTCATTAACATTAAGGTGAACACTACTATTAACATATTCATTTTCAAGCTCATTTTCATCATCTGTGTTTGATGGATCTTGGGTAGATAAATAATGAAGTATACTAATTGCAGTACTTCTATTAAAAATGATACCTCATAATTTATAATGTTCACAACCTTTCTTTTGAAATATAAAATATTGCTGCATTAGGATTGGCCTAAAATAAAAAAAATAAATTAACTAATTATATTATATAATTTTACTTTATAAATATAATCATAAATACATTGAATATATTCGAATGTAGGTTTGCCAAACTTCTTCTAAGGCAGTAATTGTGTTAGATTTAGCATCCTAACCAAAACCAGTTTGTTGTAAAAGCTGGGAGAAGTCATGATATTTTTTCTACAACCTATTAAACTTTTGCTTTATTTGTTTCATGTTGAAAGAGCATCCACTCATTATATTCAATTTATCTAATATGTTCTTACATACTTTTGGAGTAAATGCACCATTTTTCATGTTACCTTTGTTAACCTCATCCACCATGATGTCTAAATAGGTTTTAATCAATGTGTTACTCTAAAGTTTGGTGTTACCTCTCTCTTAATATTTTCAATTGCCATCTATAATAAGGAAAATAAAAAAATGAAAGATGCAATAACACAAAGTTGCCAAAAACTACAAGAAAACACAAGTTTATAAATGCTTAAATTCTAAAGCCAAATACTTATTTTTGACATTTTTATCATAAAATATTTATAATAAGTCAACAACCATGTTTTTCTACTTATCAATACATATTTTTTCATAAATATGCACATCATTTTAAGCTAAACTAAAGTAATACAGGATAAATCATATTGATATGGCATAAGATCAGATAGTTCTAATAGATCTGGTTTATATGAACATAGTCATTTCTGTTTTAAGCTTTGTTACATAGTCATTTTTCATGCTTTTCTACAAACATACAGTACTTTACCCTCAAAAAATAGATTTGATTTGTTACATTGCTATATTTTGTAATAATGCAATTTATTTTTCATGCTTATCTATGGAGAATGTTTTTAGAAGCAACTTTAAATTCATAGAATTTTATATACATTTAAACTTTAATTTTCCTATAACAAATATTCAGGAACAACTTAGTTCAACAACAATTCCAATAAGCATTCATCATTTAATTAGTTTACAGGAAAGCATGAGTAGCCAATGTTATTAAGAGAACAATACTAATGAAACCTAGTCATTAAATACATATTCAAATCATACATTCTAGTTTCATGATAATTCAACAACACAGTACCATTCACTCATTATACAAATCTTACCTTTGCTTACAAAGTACTACCATCTTTTTTTCTCCTACTTAGGTGAATGCATTTTATTATTTTCCTAAGTAGATCGACCTCATTTTATACTTCACTATTTTTGCAAAACTAATAAGTATTATGATAGAACAGTAACTACAGTAATCTTCGTAACCACACTTGATAATTAGGAGATAATTATTAACAAAAATAAAAAAATGCATACAGAAGATTCAAATTTTAAATGTTGGTTTAAATTGCAAAACAAATTTAGAAAAAACTTCAAAATCAAATATCATTTGCAATACATTTTATCTTCAACAATCGCACTTGTTTAGTCAACATTGATATTGAGAGAAACTAAAAAAGAAAAGTGACAAAAGAAACGAGAGCAAACCTGCTAGTTCTATGCGGACCAAAGTAGGAGAACCCAAACAAAGACCTTTTTCCTTTTGTTATTAAAATGCAAGGTGGTAAGTAAAATATTTACTTACTAATATCATCCACTATTGATTATGTAGACCACATTGATTTTCCATTGTAATAAATAATAGATAGGTTTTTGCTAACTATTCGGATTCAACCTTAGAGAAGCAAAACAAGAAGGAAAATAGGATTATTGATGATAATAGGGAAAACAAAACAAAAATATAAAAATAAAGATATAACAAAGAAAGAGAAGAGATGCATACTGCTTAAATTTGGTTTAGCTATTGTAATGATCCTTCTTTTAATCTGTGATGAAGCATGAGCAATAAAGTTTGAGAGAAAAAAATAAAAGGATGTTGCACATGATAGCTTTGTTTAGTAGAGAGAAGAAGAGTATGACAACTTTGTTGAGCAAAGATGAGAAGAGTTAGGGCAACACTTGTTTTCTATTTAATTACAAGAGTGCCATTAATGAAGGATTGTTCTCTGTGTTTTTTCTTGTTTTAGGAATAAAAAAAATAACTAAAGGTTGTTCTCATTTTTTTTATTTTTAAAACACTTCTTTTTAAACATAATTTTTAAAAACTAAATTTAAAAACAATTAGAAAAAAAAACACAAAACAGTTTTTAAAAACATAAACCAAACAAGCTCAAAGTGTCAATTTTATTCACTTTCCTTGCACTAGAGAAAAACCATGCTTTCTCCTATTTTTTTTCATTTTGTGATATATCATTAGCATTTACTTACTTGTTTTGCCTTCTTTAATATATTTGTAGGTAAGTTTTCCATATTTTTTTTATTATAAAACATGTGAAAGTAAATAAGAAAATTCTTATTAATTTGAAATATATTTACTTTTATTTATAATTTATTATTAGTATGAAATAATTTTTCATTATTATTTACTCGTATGATATTATGTTATTAACAAATTATAAAAATTCTTACTAGTAATAAATATTCTTAATCATTATTAATTTTATAATTACATGCCATATATTTATCATTGAAAATGTGAAAAATTTTATATTAATAATGAATTAAATTTAAATTCATTTAATTATTATAGTTTATACAAAATTTTATTTATAAGTAAAATTAGTCCATTAATTTGCTAGCACCTTAATAGTGTAACGACACTCAATATTGCCTTAGGTAGTGTTTAGTTTATGCAATCAAATATTCTCAACAATCTTAACATTCTCAAGAATCTGGTTGCTAGGAATTTAATCTATGAAAATATGGTATTCTCATATTTAGTTCAATTAAAAATATCCCTAAAATTGTTACAATATTATATTTTAATTACTTTGAATATTTTTAAAAATATTATTTAATTATCAAAAATATCTTTATATTAAAAATTGAGTAATTATTGGTGGTGTGTGATGGTCGATGGTGGTCATCGATGGTAAATAGTATTAGATGATAGTCACTTATGATGAATGATCATCGACAAGGGCTGATGGTTGATGATGGTCATTAGAGATAGGTAATGATCGACAATAATCACTAAATATAAGCAATAGATGATTATGGTCACTAATAATAAATGGTTATAACCAGTAGTAAGTAGTAGCAAACGATGGTTACTAATAGTGGATAATGCTAACAATGGTCATTAATAATGAGTGGTGGTTAATGATGGTTACCAATGATAATTGATGATAATGGACAATGGTTATTAGCAATAGATAATGGTGAATGGTGGTAAATGGTAGTAGGTGATGACCAACAATAGTCCCAAAAAATAAGCAGTAGTCAATAATGATCATTTGCAATATGTGTTAATAGGTGTTAATTAATTGCAATGAACAATGGATAGGTAAAATAATATTTTCATATTAATTAAATACTCTCATGTCATGTGAATGTAAGATATCCATGTCTCCTATAAAAATATTTTGGAGAAATACTAAATTAAAAATATTCTCGAGAATATTTTTCTAAAATTTGAACCACATATATGAACCTCACAATTCTTTAAAATAATCTTAGGAATGCGAGAAAAATTTTGCAATTCAAATACCATATTGAAAATTTTCTTTCTATCATATTTAGTATTCAAACCAAACATCTTATGTATATATATTAAATGAATTGTTATTCTTACAATTAAAAAAAATAAACATATTCCATCAATTTGTTTAAAACAAATGATTAAATGATGATATAGAATTAACAAATCTAAGAGATCAAACCTAGATTATTGACTCAATTTATATTATATCTCTTATTCACAATAATTTTTTTACTTATTTTATTAATTTTCTTGAATAATGATTGGTTGTTATTCTTGATATATACAAATCACTTCGGATTTTGTTAGAAGTTTAAATTTATTTCATTGTTTGTATAAAATATTTTATATTGTTAGTGATTAAATAAATGATACATCATTAAAAAAATTAACATTATTAACATTAGTTAAGAATTTTTATAAATAGTAAAAATTTTTAATAATTTTTTAATAACATAATAATACATATATGGATGATAGTATAAAACTGATTGACACTAATAGTAGATCAAATTTAAATTCTTTTGTTAATCTTTACCTTTATGCTTTTAATTTTTGTAATAAATATTACTTACATTACCTATTTCTAATAATGAAAATCAGTTATTCCATAAATTCTACCCTACATATTTTATTAAATATAATAATAACTTAATATATAAAATAAAATTTATTTGTATTTTTAATCTAATTATGTTATTATTTTCATAAGATAAAAACTGTACTTAAAAGATTTAATAGATAGGAAAAGAACATTGTTGTTATCTAAAATCATTAAAATTTTATTTTCCTCATTTTTATAATGAATCAAATAAAGTATATTAATTTCGTTCCTCTGAGAAAAGAAGACATGCTCTTCTCTATTTTCTTTTTTTTATTTTTATTTGTTTTCTTTTTTAACTAATTTCTTTTACATCCAAACAAAGCTTTAAAGCTTAGATTTGAATATAATAAGGTTTAGAGTAAGTTTTTAATCCTATTAAGTCATGGATAGAAAAAAATTAAATTGATGTTAAATTTTAGTCTGTTATATTTAAAATTCTATTGACCTCAATTTAATATCTGACAGAAAAATCATAGTAACACAATTTAGAAAATATTTGGACAAAAATGTTAGGAATTTCATATTAAAGAACAAGTGGAAACTCCGTATTTTTTCAAAGATTAAATAATTATTTACTTTATCCCTCTATTATAAAAATATTCTTAATAACTTATACCTACAACTTGAAATCATATCAATTTCATATTCAAATTTTTTGATTCCAGGGTATTTTTCCCTTTGTAAAATACTAAATCAAACTAAATTCCTTTACAAATAAACTAATTCAATGCCATTATGTCGGAGACCAAAAAAAAAAAATTAAAGTGTGTCTAAAACACAAATTAATTGAATCCAATCAAACTCAAATTGATCATTTCTAAAACTCATACTTTTAACATATAACACTTATGACTCAATCACTATACTATTATAAATCTTTAATTTTAGGTGTATTAATTTAATATATATTAAAATAAAATAATTCTTTATAAATAATAGATAAATATTTAAATGTTTATAATAAGATTAATATTTTAATAAAATAATTGTTGTAATATGTCACTATTATACATCTTTAGTTTTTGGTGAATTAGTTTAATATTTATTAAAATGAATAGTTTTTTTTATAAATAATAAATGATCATTAAACTTTTCATTGATTAAATTTATATAAAAAAAATAATATTTTATCAAAATAATTGTTATAATGTGTTAAAAATATTGTCATATAATTATTTAATAGATTTTAATTCTTTTCATATTATAAAAAATTAATTAAAGATTAATTGATACTCACATATATATATCAAACATGCATATGTATTTAAATAAATTATAAAATAAACACATATTTTTATATATTATTTTACATATAAATAACTAATAATAAAAAATTAGTCTTACAAAACATTATTTTTAAATAGTTCATGTTATCAATTAGTTAAATTAGTAAATATAATCAACAATGTACCAACAGTTAATTGATTTAATTTAGGGCGTGAGAGAGCCACACTAATTTTTACATTAATTCACTCATTTTAACATGTTGATTTTTTAAAAGAATTCCTCCGACAAATCATTTATATATTACAAAAGTATGTTAACTAAATCAGAAGTTTTATATAGAATGTATATATTAGTTGAATTAATTAATTATATATTTTATTTTTAATAAAATATCTAAAAATTAAAATTAAAATTAAAATTAGTTAAATATAACCAATATTTTCTTTGTATCAATTTTTAAATTCTATATTTCAAATTAAATATACATCAATTAAAATTTTATCAGAGATCGTAAGACATGCCATTCTTCTTCCATTTATTTGTATCATTGCATCTCTTATCCATTCCTATTAATTACAATTTAGACACAAATGAATGGTAAAGATATAATAAAATATATTTTCTTTTTAATTATAAATTATTTTTAAAAATAAAGTGATTTTATTTTTTAAAATTATTTTATTATATATATTCTATTTTTTAACTCTTAAAAATTTGTACTTAATGCACTATTTCTTATTTTACTTATTCTACTGTGTGTTTTTCATTTTTTTTTCACATTTAGTATTGTTATTTACAATTTAGATATTAATATCTATTATATAGTAACTCAAGAATATTAAAAAAATATTTGAAAATTTTATGAAGTTTGAATTTAATTTCATAATTAGATCCTTATAGAAACATCCTATTTTTTATATAGTAATTCAAGGATATTAAAAAAATATTTGAAAATCTTATTAAGTTTGAATTCAGTTTCATAATTAGATCCTTACAGAAACATCCTATTTTTAAGAGCAAATATTTTTTCTATTAAATATAATTTAGGCAGTTTAAAATTATAGTGATCTTTCATTGTATATATAACATGTATATATATGTAAGATTAATCATTAAAAATATATAAATTATCATTGTATTATTACTTTATGCATTTATTCAAGAAGACTGTTTACATCAACTTATTTTTCAAATATAATTCATAAACAATAGAAGAGAAGTAAAGCAAATTATAAGAATTTCGATTTGTATCGTTTCTATTTACTCTGTGCTATACCTCTTTTATGTTGAAAGTTTTCATTTAGTAAAGGATTTAAATTGTGAGGAATTTAATTCACTAAAAAACAGTGGGGAATTTATACTTAATAATAAAAAAATTAATTCATTTTACATACTTTTATTTAGTATAAAGTAACATATACATTAAAAATTTATAATTTACAATCCAATTGCATAATTGTAAAATAAATGCGATATCAGATTTCAACATTTTCTTAGAATTTCCCTATTTAAAATTGTAAGATAACCGTGTGGTGGGCTTTTTGCTGGGGGCTCATGTAGCCATGCATCTCCCATTTTTCCTTGAGTTTTAGCCCAACAAAAACCCTAGGAGGGCTCACGAATTGCTCAGGGATTCCCTGCATCAGTTTCGGCTTCTTCCGTATTCGAGATTGCATTTTGTTTCTTGCTGAGAAGATTTCCCTGCAGCTCTATCAAATGGTGAAATGGTGCGAATTAGACAAAAATGCTCCTAATTGCTCAGCTAAGTTCCTTCGATGGCAAATCTCAAATCTCAAGAGACCAATCACGACAAAGAACAAATCTGGATGGGGCTAAAACTGGACAAGGTGAGAATGACCTTCTGTTTGGAACGCTGCTAACCTAGTTGCTGTCTGAGATTTTAGGTGGGTTTTCTTATTGTTGCGCTGCAATTTTTATGACTGATACATAATTTTTTAGTTTCAATACGTGACTTTCACTTTAAATTTGTAAGTTGCAGAAATATTGGTAGTTGTTGTAGAGTTTGTAAAGCTCTTTGCATATTCCGCATCTCTATGTTCTTGATTTTGAATTCAATCTTTCACTCAACTTTTGTAAAGTCAAACTGATTGAAACTGTTGGTACTCGATGAGAACCGACATCGTCAACTGGGCTCGGTTTTGCTGTCGTCAATTGTTGGTGTCGAATTAATTGTATAATCAGTTGGCCACATCCGATTTGGGTCGGTTTGTTGGGTTCGACTTGTTTAACTAGCCCAAACTCATCGATTACCAACCCTAGAAGTATTTATTTTAATAGAAAATATTTTTCATAAAATTTATTTCATTTATTATAAAAATAAAATATTAAGATAATAAAAAATATTTATTCAATGTTAAATATATATAAGGAAAAATAACATTTTTTATTGGATAAATTTCATTAATCTCCCATTAGGGTTTGGAGCTAATTCACTAACCTCTTATCTATATTAGAAAAATTCCCTTAATCTCTATTAGAAAACTTGAGGATGCTGACTTCATTTTTATTATACCAAATTTACCTTTTTGTATACTATAGTACTTAAAATCTTTATAAATATAATATTAAATTAATAAAGTTACTTAGAAATGATAATTCATTTGGGATGATTTGTAAGGTCATACTTTAATGTATATTTTAGAAATATTTCAAATTTACCTAAATATCTTATTAAATAAAATTTAGCTTTTTACAGATAAAAAATATCTTTATTGATAGAAATTATATTACAATTTTTTTAATGAAGAAGTTACGTAATATCTTATAATTAAGAATATTTGAATATTTTTATAAAATTTATGTTTATGCTTTTTATATTTTAATTTATTAAATTATGCAACTAACATAGATAATATTGAAAGCTATATTTTCAATATTTTAACTAATTTAATAAATACAATTACAAACTTTAATAAATACAGAGTTTTGGTGATATTTAATAAAAGTTAAATATATTGATTTAGTTATAGAAAACTTAGTTAAATTACTAGAAAAAGGCAAACTTAGTCAATAGTAAAAATAATTAATGAATCAAAATATTCAAAATAATAATGAATAATTTATTTATTTTCCAAAATAATTATAAAATTATTTAATCAGTTCAAATATTAAAAAATAAATTTTGATATTGTCTATTTTAATAACATAATTTAATAAATTAAAATATTTAAAAGATAAACATACATTTTATGAAAATATTCATATTTTCTTGGTCACAAGATGATAAGTAACCTTTTTATTAAAAAATTTAAAAATTTTTGTAATACAGTCTCTATTAATAAAGTTTTTTTTTTGGTATCTATAACATACAAAGTATATAAAAAAGTTATAAATTTTTATTTAATAACATGCTTAAGCAAATTTGAAATATTTCTAAAATACATGTCAAAGTATAATCTTACAAATTATTTTGATAGAATTATCATTTTTAAGTAACCTTGTTAATCTAGATAATGCTTTTATAAAAATTTTAAGTATCATAATATATAAAAGTGCAAAATTGATATAATTAAAAAAAAAAGGTAAACATCTTTCAATTTCCAAGTAAGGTTAGAGAAATTTTTAAAAATAAAAGAGAGATCAATGAATTATGCCCACACCTAATGGAAGGTCAATGAACTTTACCCATTATTTTAAAGAGATAATTATTTTCTTTCATCACCATAACACTATAAGTTATCTTTTTAATTGTAAGATATAAATGTCATAGGTGCTACAAATTTTTTTAACTTGTATATAAGAAAATGAATTTTTTTTAACAAAAAATATTTTTGGCAAAATGAGCAACACCTTAATTTTTATAGAAATTTATGAAACATTATTATAAGAGAAAATTCTGCATTTCATGAATATTATTATATTAATCATTGAAAATTACGGTGGTGAATAACAAGGCGAAGATTCCATGCAATTTATTTTTTTCCTAGATTCACATCGGCAATAGAAATCATAGTTAATTCTGGTTCTACATTCATATTCATAAAAAATCTACTTCCAATCAAGTGGCTCAGGACAAATTAATGAATAAGTAGGGGGCATTTTATAAATTCTAATTATCAAGTTGCTATTAATAATTGGAGCACACAAAGTGAATCTATACCCCTGAGCTACTGGTGTAAATATACTAACAGTCTCTGAAAGGTGAACCACAGGCTGCTCCAAATAAACATGAATATTATGTGTCAGACATTTCTTAAGAATTCAATCAATAAGTATATTAAAATATTTCACACACAATTGCAAGGCTCTCTTCCTCAAGAGAGAGTAAATATCACGAATCAATCTCATTGTATAAATAGTGCTACTTTTATAAATGTCTCCATTATTACATGAAGAATCTTTCAATACCACAAGGTTTTGTGAACCTTTGAAGTGACATATTAAGAGTTGAAGTCTACTTCACCCGGAGGCTTCCCCGTCTGCAACCTATAACGAAAAACTTGATCTTCACAAATGTATGTGAATCAAGGATTTGAGAACTTTAAAGTCAAAAAACTCCTTAAGAGCAGAGAAGTTAGTGTGGACACACTACAGAAGTTTTGAGATTGTGCCACCAGCAATAGATTTCCAGCTGCTTTATCCTGACTCTGGGACATTAACTTCCCTAAGAACTTTCGCAGCATCAGCTGGAAAGACTGGATTTATGTAACACCCGCTTCCCATCTCGAAACCTCCTATCCCACTTAGTTGAGGTATTATCTGTATAAACCAATGAGTGTATCCAGAATACGATGCCATATTATTGAATCCATCGGTGTGAATCATAAAATTGTATGGCGGGTTGTTCAACTGCAAAGATATCTTTCTGAGCATGAGTTTCAACAAACCTCCAAGTTCAACTGTCTGCCAGGTGAATGCCAAGAAGGCTCTATTAGTGCGTAACTCTTAGGCATATAGTAGAGCAGGTATACTGAAAATGAGACACATATTCAGGTTTACCATGCTCTAGGCTGACATAAAAGGGAGAAGCGAGAGAGAGAGAGAGAGAGAGAGAGAGAACTATTTGCCACTCTAATATGCTATCACAGACTCATAGTTATGTCATATGACATCTGACTCCCAGAGCATTTAACTAATCAGGACTCTAATTTCCATGTCACCACCTAGCAACACAAATTTTCCATTGGAATTTCTAAGCACAGACCATATCCTATTTCATGTTGTGCTAAATCAAGAAGAGAACTTTATAAGTAATTAACAATTACCCGTTCAGCACTCAAACTTTGGAAGTCGCCAGTGTGATGCTGGGGAATAATCCATATCTCGAATGGAAAAGCAGCAGCATGTGGAACAACAGCAAAGAATTCGGCAGTAGCTTTAATCAAGATATCTTCAGATTGAATCATATTACAAATACAGCATTTCCCTGTCATCCTATTATAATCCCTCATACTGTCAAAACGGGCAGATACAGTAGGAGGAATAATCGGAAGGGCCAGCATCTGACTGTGAGAGTGACTCATTGATGCACCAGCTGAGGCACCATGATTTTTGAACACCTTAAACAAATAGGATCGTTATTCAATATATCAAATTGGGAAGAAGAGAAAGTAGCAATTTACACAGGAGTCAGGACAACAGATTATAGAATAGATACAGGACCAGTTCATTCAATAGAAAAACTACAGAAATGTAGCATACAACTATTATTTGGTTTAAAAAACTGGCAATTTAAACTGCAGTCACTTAAGTGAAATCAGCCAGTATTCATTTGCAGTTGCTCTTCCCAAAAGAGAAATTCAGAGCTATCATTTCTAGATATTCAATAGACACCATTATAATGGCCCCAAATTAACGAAAGCGACTACAAGTTGCACATTATTTCCGAATCATCTAAGCTTGCAGTACATGAATTATTAATAGAAAATATTAAATGCCACTCAGAATGTATACTGCCATAATTGAATGCAGTAAAACATAGTAATAAAACTGCGGGCTCGGGCACTTATTCCAGGTTTTAACAGACCAGCTGAAATTTAAAACTTGAAATATTAACCCCGTAATTACAAATCAAGGAGTGCTGCTTGCACACAGGGCAGTATTTGAGTCAAATTGATCCCCATATGCAAGTATGCAAAATGATCAAATTTTCTTTCCTATCAAACCCCAACGGCCAAAGCATACAAAACAATAGAATTTGCTGTCTATTCCACATCCAGCTAAATAATAATAACAGTGCAAGAAATGGAAGGCAATATCCAATTGAGGAAAAAAAAAAAAAAAGAACTGGTTTGCTGCATTGCTATAATTAGAACAGAAATTGTCTGATCAAGTAATGAAAGCTGTGATCAATAGCATGGAAATGATAAGCAAAGAAAGTTACTTCAAGCACAGTCATCAAAAAGCTATCTAGATACCAGTTCATGTAATGCAAAAGGGCGACTTCAATGCACAAATTGTGCCTCTTCAATCGCCAAAAGGGTAAAGTCTAGAAATTCAAAGTAGGAAAATAAACCTGCACATATTCGATGGTGTCATTGTCAGAAACTTGATCCATCCTCTGCTTATACGCCATGAAAACCTGCCCAATCTCTTCAGCAGACATATCGCTCAACTGAACAGAGTGATGCGGGGTTTCGATCACCACATCGTGAAAACCAAACCCATCCAAAACATGATTGCCAACAAGATGAGCACGATTGGCAGTGTATTTCTGAACGAAAGGGCCTTCGAGATCGCGGCCAACAGCAGGGTAAAGATTCTGGATGACCCTAATCTTCCAGTCCGGGTTGTGGGGCGGGACCCGGAAGATTTCCGGTGCGCACTCGTTCTCGTGGCCGATGCAGAAAGGGCATTCTTGCTGCTCCGGGTTCCCGTTTGCGGGAGATTTAGATTTGAAATCGGAGGGCCTCTTGGCTCTCGCCGGCGAGAATAAGACCCAGCGATTGAACACGGGGTCTTTTCTGAGTTGTGGTTTTCGAGTTCCCGAAGAACCTGATGCCATTTCTTACTTCGTCTGCTTTACGCTCGCAAAGTCATTCTGTTTCTGCCTCCTCTGCTTCAACCCTTTAACCATGCCAAGTAGTCTCATGACATGACAAAAGGGAAAATTATTTTAAAAAAATTCTTAATTTTATTTTGTAGTTTACCCTCAAAATAGAGTTGAAACAAATTAAGAGAAAATATAATTTATCCTTTAAAAATTAATTAAATAACAAAAATAATATATAAATTTTAAAATTTTATAATTTATCTTTTTATATTTCCACTGAATAACAAAAATAATACAGAAATTTTAAAGGGCAATGTTTTTAACTAGCAAAAGGGAAATGAAAATTTCATAATTATTCACTTTGTTTAGTTTAATAGAAAATTAAGTTTTTTTATTCACTTTATTAATAATTATATAAGAAGAAATTAACTTATTTTTTATTATTAAAATAACTATTATATTTAATATTTAAATTATAATTTATTATTATTTTACTAATATTGTATTATTCCTATTATTAAAATTTATTTTTTATTTATAATTAATTTTATTTTTATATATTTTCTAATTAATTATTATTTTATTATTATTAATTTTTAATTTATTTAAGAACTTGAGAAGAATCATCATTACCTCATTTGAGGTAGTCCTATTAAGGAAAAATGAAGCGAAAGAATAAAATTTTTTTGAATCAGACATCTACAAAGGAAATGAAAATCTTTAATTCCCTTTTACTTTCTTGTATATCTTGAATAAGAGAACTCCTAAAACTTTATAGTTTACTCTCTTAAACTTTTAAAAAAGGTAAAAATATTAACTTTAAGTTAAATCTAATGCACAATTTAATTGGTTTGATTATTTTAGTAACACATGAAGTAAATCATATGGAAACCATGAAGCTGTTGTCATTGTTGTTGAAACTTGAAAAATATATAACATTAAATTTTTATCTACTTATATTTAATGAAAATTTTTTGTCGAAAAAGCTCTCTCAAGGTCATATTTGTTAAAATCCTATTAACTTTATCTAATTTATAGATTTGGAAATTGAATTGTTTAACTAATATTGTTAAGGAGCTTTGAAAAAATTATTTAAAATTTTCCAAATTACTATCTAAAGGTTAGTGCATAAATGACACATAGTTTTTAATCCAGTAAAGATACAATAATTTTGAAATTTAATGTTTGATTTATTTTACATGTCCTTAAGAATTTAAGTAAATTAATATAGTTAAAATAAATGATGTGCTTAGAGAAAGTTATACCTTGAATTTTAGAAAAAAATTTGATCTATAATCTTTCAACTTCTCTTTTGATTTTTTTAGGGAAAATTTATCATCAAACTTGATTTTTTTTGTCTAAATTAAAAAGTGGCTTGACATAATGAGAAAGTAAAAACTTGTAGATGTTACTACTAGACTTAACTTAAAACTAATGTTGTGTTTAATACGGTGGAAAGGAATAACCATTCCATAATCATGTTTGGTATAACCCAATATTGTAGGAATGAACTAAAAAAAAGATATCAATAACAATAATACCTTTAAAAATAAAAGAGAGTAAAATTGAAACTATGTTTACAAATAATAATCTAAAAATGAAAATTGTAGATTATCATAACTTAAAAAAATGAATTTAAAAATAAAATTTCATTCTTATATTTTTAAAATTTAGTAACAAAATTTAAAAAAATATAAAATTATCAAAAGCATTTCAATAGATTTATTTTCAAAAAATAAACTAAAAAATCACACAAATATATAAAATCCTGTAGAATCAATTTATATTTTTATCAAAATTAACACTATTTGATTTAGCAAGGAAAATCTTTTTTTTTTAATTTATGGAGAAATCATAATTTTTTTAAAATTGTGTATAACCTAATTCGATATAAATTTAAATTAGAATTTTATGGTGGAATATCAATCTCTTTATCTGGTTCTAATTTAACTATAATTTTGATGATAATTATAATAATACTTATAACATTTAAAATATCTATTAAAGGTATTATATATAAATTATCAAACATATTATTAGTATTTTTCTTGTTACCTTGTACAAAAATCAGTTACAAGGGAATTAAGAGTCATTTTCTACATTTACTCACCTTATTACAATTATTAAGCATTAAAGCCTCCTCTCTTTTAATAAAAAGTGAAAGGTCCGACCAATAAACTATTTGACCTAACATAAATCTAGAAACCCAAAGCTTTACTTCCTCATAAATCTTTGAAGGTTTTAAATATTGGAGAAGGCATGCAAACTATTAGTTTTCCAAATCCACGGAAGTTCTAAAAGATCTTTTAATGCTAACATTATTGCTTGATCATGATCTTTTAAATCTGTAGATAAGTATCACCTAACAAATTTGATTTGGTTATCTAGGATTAGAATTGATCTATTTAATTTGAATACTTTTGCTAGCTTTGGATTTCGATTTGCTAGTTTCCAAGAATAGGTGAATCCCTTAGTTTAAAACACCCTTGACTTCCCTTTTTAACCCTCAAATTTGGACATGCATGGAGATTATTCTCGTAAATTTGCCTAAATAAGTTCTTCTCCTTGATTCTAATACATTTCTAGTTCCACTTATTAATTGGGTATAAAGCTTTGTGATCATTTAGTTCTTAATTTTGAAAAATTATTTCATTTTGAATCATCCATAAGAATTATAGCAATCTAGCAAAATATTTGTGTTATCTTTAAGGAACCTATCAAATTCCTATCAAACATAAAGTTCTAAATCTAACTTTTAATGTTATGTTAATTAGATAATTTAATTTTAATCCTTAAATTGGAACCAAACCAAATAGCTCAATTGAATAAGCATTCTAAAAATAAATGTATGTCTATCTCAACTTGATTCTAGCAAAAAAATGCCTTCTTTTTCCAAACCTATTTGTCTCTAAATTAACAAAATTTGAGTTGGAGTAGTTGTAATACATAGCAATCATAAGAATAAAATCACTCCATTAGGAATAGGGAGTCTTTAAATAAATCACTAAAACATTTTATCCTTAATATTGAAATCGAATTGACTAGACATAAGCATATAATAACCTTTTTTAATCGTGTAAATTCTAGACTTTTCCAAGCTAACCAATCCTCAATATCCAAAATAGGAGTAAGTCTATAAAATCTTTTTTTAATATTACGAATTAAAATTAGCTATCTACTTCCCACTCGTTAGTCAATTGATTTTCAAGTTAGCAATATATGGTGTGCCTTGTGTACATAGGCTAGCCATTGGCCACCAAAACTTGCTTTCTAATTGAACTTTATCTCCCTTACCCAATTTCCAACTTAAATTGTCAATAATTAAAGTCCTAACTTCCTAAACCCATATCCATGATGTATAACTTCTAATTGTTAATATTTTCAAACTTATTATTAGTACAACCTTGTAAAAATAACTTACTGATTAACAATTAAGGTTGAGAAATTACTTTCCATATCCATTTGATAAGAAGACCTTCATTAAACTTTTGCAAATCTAAAAACCAATTCCCTCTGATTCAAAGGGTTATTTAAGTTTCTACCAAGTAATAATGTGTAAATGTCTATTTTCCAAATTACCTTTCCACCAAAATTTTCCAATGCATATTTTAGTCTTCTAAATGTCTTCTTTTCTCAATATTGTCATAGCCATATGATAGAAGGGAATACTTTGGATGAATGCCTTAAACAAGACTTATCTTCTACTTGAGTTAACAATTTAGCTTTCCACCCTATTAATCTTTTTTTAACTTTTTCTAGGACATATTTACCTATCATAGTTTTTCCATTTCCACCCCCAATTCAAGATCCCAGATACTTATCTATGTTAGTGAATAAATTAGCTCCAAGAGTGTTGGCTAGGTCCTTTTTAATATGACTTGGAGTATTAAGATAAAACCAAATTCCAAATTTTTCCTTGTTGACATGCAAACCAGACCACTCCCTAAATTTATGCAATAACTCATTCATGAATTGATAGGAATTTGGAGTTGTTTTAAAAGATATATCAAATCATTTGCATACAATAAATGACTAATCCTTAGGGCTTTCTTAGTGACTTGAATACCTGAATACCTTGAATTAATTATCTCTTTCAGTTTGCCAATAACACATAGAATCAAGATATAAGGGGAGATAAAATCCCTTTGATATAAACCTTTAGAAGGCTTCATTTGCTTTATTTTGTCACTATTTATAATGATTTGATGAGAAATAGTAGTGATGCATTCTATTTATAAATCAATCCATTTTTGTGGGAATCTCATATGCCTAAAAACTTGTCTGATCACTTCTTTATTTAATTTTATCATAAGCCTTATAAAAATCCACCTTTAAAGCTCCCTAAAACTATTTCTTATTTTTTTATCCTCTTTGTATAATTTATGATTTTAATGGCTATAATGATATTGTTTGAAATTAACTAACCTTAAATAAAAGTATTTTGGTGAGGTAGAATTATATCATTTATAATTTTCTTAAGTTTGTTAATTAATAATTAGGAAATAACCTTATAAACCATGTTACACTAGTTGATTGGTATAAAACTTACCATCATACTTTGATCTTTCCCTTTAGGGATTCGATAGATGTTTGTTTGGTTAACACATTTAAAAAGATTCCCTTTTTCTAAAAGTTAAAGTATTATATTTTGAACTTGAACACAGATAATTCCCTAAAAAGCTTGAATGAATCTTATAGTGAGGCCATTTAAACTAGGACTTTTATTAACTCTGATATTGAAAATTGCATTAATAACCTGAGTATTTAAATATTCACTTAACAATTAGACATGCTCTTCAAACAATTTTAGAATCTAAAAAGAATTCAAATCCAATCCTTCCAAATATGTTTCTATTTTAGCATACAAATGTTTAAAGTATCCCAAAATAAGATATTTGAGTTATTGATGTTTTGTTTGCCATATACCATTATCATCTTTCAAAGTAATAATGCTCTTCTTCATTTTTTGATTATTGACCATTATATGAAACATATTTTGTATTTTTATCTCCATTTCTCAGCTAAAGTTGCTTAGCTTTCTAAGTTAATTTTATTTATTAACATTGAAGATAAAATTCAAGTTGATTTCTTGTCTATTTTCCTAACTTTAACATTTTACCCTCTTGAAGATCATACAACATGTATTTTAATTTTACAATCTTCTTATTGAGTTTGCTAAAAGTATATTCATCCTATATTTTAGAATTTTATCTGGTTTTATTCAATTAAGTAATAAGCATATGAGCTTTTAACCTAGACTTGTTAAGAATTAAGCATAATTTACCTACAATCTAGATGTTCCAACCATATTGTTTGAAATTTAAAATTATGTTGCTTGTAAGAATGTTGTCTATTTGTATTCAACAGACAGGGGTATGATCTAAAGCAACCATAGAAAGAGTGGACACATATGAATAAGGAAAGATTGCTAATAAACTTTCATTTCTCAAACATCTATCAAGACACTCCTATACATTAGAAGGCTTTGATCTATTATTAGTCCAAATAAGCCACGTGCCCTTATTTGGCATTTCCATTGAACCATTGAAAAACTTAATTTCAAGGAAATCTTTATCCCCCTAATAACTTTGAACACAAGCTAAGTTTATCTAATGGATATATGATTAAAATCATCAAAAGAAACCAAGGTGCATTCATTTGTCTACTAGATTGTTTAATGAAATTCCATAAAATACCTTTGTCTTAAAGCCTTGGCAGTCCATAAACCTTTGAAACGAAAACAAAATCAAAAACTAAATGATGCACCTTAAAGTGAATTCAGTCATGAGTCACTTGAATTGGCTTACTTACTAAATTATCATTTCACCTATATACAAAACCTCCATTATGACCTTGAACATCTAGTTTAGCTGTATGATGGAAATCCAGGGAGTTAAGCACTTTTGATGCCCTTTCTAATGACACCAAAGATTCAGATAAAAGGATAATATTAGGAGAATGTTTATAAACAAGTTATTTCAATCTTTTAATTATAGAGGTACAACTTAGACCTTTATAATTCCATGCAAGAATCCTTATAGTGTCCTTAGGGATTGACTAGGGATAGCCCCTGAAAACCTAAAAAACATGAAGCCAGGTTTTGTGATAGATTATTAACAGCCTCATGAACTTTATTATGACTTGAACTTCATTCCTGTGTGACAATATTTGTAACTCATAGCTTATATCTAACTTGGAGATAAATTAATATTGGTGATTGACATTCCATTTTTTTTTGCCTTATCATATGAAATTTCAGCACTCAAGGATAAGGCAGTAGATTGAACATGATGTTAGCCTTGGCAACCTACACCAAAAAGGGGGTGAATTAAGTGTTTTTAAAACTCTTATTTTTAAGATTTTTTTTGAAAGCCCTTTAATTTTGAGAAGACATGAGAATAATCTTAATTCAATCAATTCCAAGGAAGCTTTATGAATATATTTGCACTCAAGATATGACAATTCAAAGAACTAGTACAAATTTACTTATTCCACTATGTATAAATAAATCATCAAGAAATCAATCCAAGATAATTTAATAGAGAAGTTTGTACATAATATATAACCATTCAATACACTTGTAGAAAATAACTCATTCAATTATGCATAAATAAGAATAAAAAATCCAATGTATAAATTGATGTCTCTTTCAACTATTGAACTAATAAGATTAACATTGAAGTAAAATTCATTTAACAATTTCATTAACTATGCATAGACAAATTATGAAGCATATGCATAGATAAGTAATCATAAATGAATTTCTTTTCAATTATTCAATCATTCAAGCATCAAAATCAATATGGGAGTATTTCTCTTTCAACCATTCATATATTCAAGTGATAACATAAGCATTATAGCACAATGCATTCAACAAACAACAATAGCAAAAATAGAGTATATAATTAGCAAAATAGAGCAATGTGTAGAAACAATAAAGGTTAAGGGTAGAGATATCAAACACAAGGATTTATAGTGATTCCTCTTTTAGATATCCTCACTAAGGTGTACATCAACTTGCCAATCTCTCCAAGCTTGTGTATTAATCCACTATCCCTTTAAGTTTCAATGGCACTTGAAGAAGCCTTACAATCCTTACTCTTCCTTGAGCAAAAACTCTCTTACAAAGGATTTCTCACCCTTTCAATGAGTCTTTATGGGATACCTCACCCTTTATAGTTTTAAAGTGATACAAGATGGATATTAACTCTAATATATTCTCTTAAAGAGTGGATAAAACAATTGAAGCACTAAAAATAGAAGAATTTCACAAATTTGAGCTTAATTCATGATTTGTTGAAAGAAGGAGTAGAATGATGTTAAAAGATGTAGTTCAGGCTTTCTCTTCGTTGTATTTCATGTTTCTTAGCTTATATATGAAGTCCATGGAGTAATATAGCTATTTGGAGTTATTAGGGATGAAAACTAGCCATTATTCGCACACCAGAATAGCTGGAATCGATTGGTGAATCGATTCACCCAGATATAAATGTAAACTCAATTTTAAAAGGTCATAACTTCTTCATTTTAAGTCCGTTTTAAGCAAATGACCTATCATTGGAAAGATAATTAAGTATACTTTCAAATAAGACTAGTTTCATGCTCATACCTAGTGTAATTTTTTATATATGTTCAAAATAATGAGCAAAGATCAGAAATAATGAATCTGTAAAAATTTAATTTTGAGACTTAACTTGTAAAATTCATAACTCTTTCATATCTTGTTCATTTTAATCAAATTACCAATGCATAGAAAGATATTTGAGTCTATTTTCACATAAAAATAATTTCATGTTCAAATAATTTATAAATTTTGATATATGATTAAAATAATGAGCACGCATCAGAAAAGACCAGATTACAAAAAACTGATTCCTAGACTCAACTTGGCAAAATCATATCTCTTTCATATATTGATTATTTTAAACAAATGACATGTCCATGAAAATCTCTTTGAGTATATTTTCATATGGAAAAATTTTTACAATCAAATCACAATATTTTATGAGATATGATTAAAGAATGACCAAAGGTCAATATTGAAAACATTAAAACCTCATATCTCATTAGTTTTTGAAATGTTTCCATAGGCTATCTTGTAAAAACATAATTGTGAGCTATCTTTTAAAACATTTTGATCAAGCTAAGATTATGAAAAATATGTTTGAGCTCCATATCATGAAATACTCTATTTTATAAGAAAGACTAAGCTTAAAATAAAAAAACTATACCATTGAAGTGTTTAGGCTCTTCTTAATACTTCCAAGCTTTCATACACTTTAATCCTCTCATCATTCAATGCTTGGATCATTTTCTTTCTTGTCTTTCTTCTTTATTCTTGAGTTGAGCATAATGTGATCTTCCATTTCCTTACTTCAATGCTCACTCTTCTTCATCTTGGACTTTCCTATATATAAGTTTATAAACTTTGCAAGATAAATAATTAGTCCAATATAATATATCAAAATATTGATGCAAGATTCATATAAAATAAATTAGCAAAAGAAAATACATAATCATTCTTTCATATATCTTGATTAATTATATGCTTAGTCATGCTTGTCTACAATATAGCTTTTTTAGCATATAATCAAGCATTGCTATTACAATCATAATCTAGCATGTCTATTGAAAGTTTTATAGCATTTTGGTATAAAGACATGCAATGCTATTATAACATTTATTTGTCATCATGCATATACAAGAATAGGTAAAATCATTATATTATATATATGCATCAATTATAACATATTATGTCTATTAAATCTTATATAGTATATCTCTTTAGTACAAGATATATAATGCTATTGTAACATTCATTTGTCATCATCAAAACTTATCATATGAAGCCTTAAGGCTAACACATGACATGATGGAATTGAACTATCACTAGAAGTATCCTCTGAGACAAGTTAATATTGTTCTTGGTCTTGATCAGTAATTTCTTGAATCACTAACCTTTTTTTAATAGGCAAATGCTGATTATAATCATGCCTCTTTTTTCTTATATTTTTAGATGAACTAACCTTTTGCTACTGTAGGTGTTAATGTTAATACTAAATTATAATCCAACAAGCGACATAATATAGCCCAATATCCATATCACTTTCTTCTAATGGAACACAAATTTACCACTAAGATCTTGGTTACAGTAAGATTAGTGAATTTTGTATGCTCCATGAATAATGAAAAACCATATTATTAACAAATGGATATCGAACTAAAGATCTAGCATTGAAATCCTCTTCCTGAATTATCGGTAAATCTAGAGTTCACCATTTTCTAAGACTACTCCTTCTCATATTTCTTTACAGCCTCGCAACTAAACGCCCACTATTCCATATGTGCAGTCTTCTTTTTAAGGTACTGATCATTCCCAAGGAAAGATTTTACACAGTTCTAGTATTGACTTTTTGGTTTTGCTCCTCAACATGCATTGACAATGTATTAATCGTAACATCCTATTTATCTAGGTCCAATGTAAAATGGAAAGCTCATGCCCATAACTGCATTGCTAGATTTGCCTCCTTCATTGCCAAATTGAATGTATTTAGCATTAATAAGGAATTGAAACTGATCCAAAATTTCTAAATACCTAAACTATTTTTGCCGAGCTAATTAGAAATCTTTAGATAATGCTTTGACCATTGGTATGTTCAATTCCTTAGTCTGCTACCTATTAACTTTTGCTAGATCTAGTCCTGGCATGTTCTCTTATTGATTTATAGCACTTAGTCCTTGCCTTAAATATTTTAAATTAATATTTTTTTATAAAAATTATTTAAATATAATTTATTATATTGTTATCATTCAATTAATAGTATAATTTTTTATCTAAATAAAATAATAGATATTACTAACCTCCATGTAGGATGTGGGGATTAGTAATCCCTATATATGTATGTGTGTGTATGTGTACACTGTCTAAAGAAATATGTATTTGTATGTATATATATATGTATATATGTATAAATTAAATTTATTAATTTTAGTTTTACTATGAAAAGAGTTTAAATTTACTAAATAATTATATAATAAAGTCTGCAGTATATTATAATTTTTATTTTGTTAAAATATTAATTTTTTATTAAGCAAATTTATTAATAAAAAGTTAAATGATTATTTTTTATTTATAAAGAATAGTTAAATTCTAATATATAATAATAATGAAGACGTATAGTGATTTAGTGGTTAAGTTTTTGCTATCTATCTATGTTACATAGTATATAAAAGCAAAAGTCAATGATTTTTGTCTATAGAGTGAATGGAATGCATTTGCTCCACTATTCATTCTAAGAGTATTTGTATTTATTTGCTTACTTCTTATCACTCATTTTTAAATTTTCTTTCATAATAATTAATATTAAATCATGACAACTTAAAATATTAATAGAATTTTAATTACTGATTAGTATTTTAATTGAATCAAAATATTATTAATTAAAAGATAGCACGATATCTTTCTAACTAATAATGATACTATTTGCACTTTTCATCTTTTGCTCCTCTTTAACTATCCTTTTCTTATAAAAAAAAAGAATGCTTTTTGATCTTATAAAGACGTGGATTAAATCAAGGCTTGAACTGCAATGCCTTGACACTATTGTCAGACAGCTAACTTTTATTTTAGTTGCTAGTGAATAAGTGACATTTGTTCAATCTTAGGGACAGTCTTTTAACTTATAACTAATTTCACAGTAGAGCCCTTCAAGAGTTGTCTATATATATTGTTGCTTTTCAAATTCAGTAAATAATATCTTGAGTTCGAATTTTGTGAGAGTTTTGTTTTTCAAAAGATATCTAATCCAATTCGGTTTCAAATTAATTAGAATCCAATGTGATTATCGGATTAAAAAAATGATATATGTAGAATTCAATTATACTATTTTATTTAGATAGTTCAATTTTTTTAAATAATAGCTTGAATTCAAATTTTGTGAGAGTTTTATTTTTCAAAAGAGATCTAATCCAATTCAATTTCAAATTAATTAGAATTTGATGTGATTATCGGATTAAAAAAAAGGTATATGAGATTTTTTATATATTAAACAAAATCATATCAAGTGCCATAACCTGGTTAATAGAGGCTAAACTAACCAATGCTCGAGGGTGGCATATGAAGAAGTGCGAATGGGGTTGTAGCTTGATTCAAGTAATAACTATGCATTTGTGTGTGTGTGATTGTAGCTTAATTCAAGTAATAATTGTGTGTTTGTGTGTGACATATGAAGAAGTGCGAATAGGATTGTAGCTTGATTTAAGTAATAACTATGCGTTTGTGTGTATGTGTGTGTGTGATTGTAGCTTGATTCAAGTAATAATTGTGCATTTGTGTGTGTGTCTATGGTGATTGTAGCTTGATTCAAGTAATAACTATGCATTTGTATGTGTGATAGAGGGAGGGAGAGCGAGAGAGAGAGAACCTATATGCGTGAATAATCCTAAATATGGTAAATCAAGAAAATTGAGGATGAGTGATGGATACATATAATAATAAAAGTGAAAAAATGAAATTAAAAAAAAGGGACATTAGTATAATTCAAACTCAAGACATTAGTCGCTAGTGAATTAATAGTATAATTTTTTATCTAAATAAAATAATAGATTTTACTAACCTTCATGTATGAATGTGGGGATTAGTAATCCTTTTATATATATGTGTGTGTATGTGTACATTGCCCAAAAAAATATATATGTGGATGTATATATATATTATATATATGTATAAATTAATTTGATTAATTTTAATTTTATTGTGAAAAGAGTTTAAATTCATTAAATAATTATATAATAAAGTCTGCAATATATTATAATTTTTGTTTTGTTAAAATATGGATTTTTTATTAAGCAAATTTATTAATAAAAAGTTAAATGATTATTTTCTATTTACAAAGAATAGTTATATTCTAATATATAATAATAATAATAATAATAATAATAATAATAATAATAAAAATGTATACTGATTTAATGGTTAAGTTTTTGCTTTCTATCTATGGTATATAAAAGTAAAAGTCAATGATTTTTATCTATAGAGTGAATGGAATGCATTTGCTCTAATATCCATTCCGAGAATATTTGTTATTTACTTGCTTACTTTTTATCACTTATTTTTTAAATTTTATTTCATAATAATTAATATTAAATCATGACAACTTAAAATATTAATAAAATTTTAATTACTAATTAATATTTTAATTGAATCAAAATATTATTAATTAAAAGATAATATAATATCTTTTTAATTAATAGTGATGCCACTTGCGCTCTTCTTCTTTCACTCTTTCCTTACTATCCTTTTCATACCAAGAAAAGAATGCCTTTTAAACTTATAAAGTCATGGGTTAAATCAAAGCTTAAACTACAATGCCCTGACACTGTTGCCAGGACAACTCACCTTTATTTTAATAGCCAGTGACATTTGTTTAATCCTATTAAAATAGGAGCAAATAACCGATTTCACAGTAGAGCCCTTCAAGAGTTATATATATATATATATATATATATATATATATATATATATATATATATATATTGTTGCTTTTCAAATTGAATAGGTGAACATCAATTGTTTAATTAGAACCAAAATAAAATTGATGAAGTTGAGCGAAGGATAATGGAGTGTCATAAACTATTTCATTAAATATTCTAACTATACATGATAACTTAACATTAATGTAAATAATAATTTTATATTATCATAAATTATAAGTAATTATATTATTTAAAAGCATTTATTTTACAGTAATTTATTATTAAATTTTATCATTTAGGGTGACCATGGTTAATTTTATCATATAATAAATTATTTCATTTTAAAAAAATAATTTTACATATTCAATAAATATAAAATAAATAATTATAAACAACTATAATTTATTATTCCATTTCATGTAAAAGTATAACAAATATAAATAATAATTTCATTTGTGTTAGTCAAATTAGAATGATTTTATTTTAACTTAAATGTGCAAAAGTTTATTTTTGTAATTTATTTTGTGAAAATCGTTTTATTTTTACATGAGAGATTTTTTATTATATATATTAAATTACATACATTGCCCCTCAAAGTTATAACAAAATAACATGAGAAAGATGCTCTCACGAGACATCTTTGTAAGAACTCCTTTAAAACATTACAAAATGTTACACTTAAAATTGAATTTAAATTTTTTATTGATAAAATAAGAAAAAGATGATTACATAGTTCAAATCAAAGAATATAAAATATTTTAAATATTTTGTAATTAAGGATATGTTTGGGATTGATTGAGACAAATACACTTATATTAAATTTGTCTTTTTCAATTATCATATTTTAATTGTTTAAATTGAATCAAAACATTTCTTTAATTACAAAATGTTTAAAATATTTCATATCGTTAATTGCTAATTTGAATTATACATTCATCATCATTTCATCATTTCATTGATGGTAATTGAAATCTTGATTTAAGTGTAGTACCCGTTTATCATAATAAAAAAATTGAGTAAGTTTTTAAAGTATAAGAAGATTATTATAATTTCATTAATTATTAGAGAAAGTGAAAGCAAATTTTAACATTTTTTAATAGGGGAATTATACTTTGCACATATGTGATTTTATTTATTTTTACTTAACACACTTGTATTTTCAAGTGTCAAAATTTGTTTACATGTATTTTTTAGTATTAACATTTAGCGTATCTAATTTTTTTAATTGAATTTTTAACTAAATATCCTATGATAAATAAGCTAAGTGAATTATTAAAATAGGAAGAAGAGAGGATTTTTTTTGTTCCTATTAAGAATTTTTTATATTAACTCACAAAAGTATAGAAAAATTATATTTTATCCATGTATAATTTTTCTTAATTTTGGTTAATTCATCTCTTATGGAAGTTAAAATTTGGATAGGAAAAATTTAAATGAACAAAGTATGTTAGAATAATAATAAAACTAATTCTAAACCTTTTTTTAATAGTTTAAGCTTTTAAGAAAAAATCGCACTTAATATAGTCATAAAGCCTTTTAGACTAAAAAGGTTAATGATTTAATTTTTGCCACCCCCATTCTAAATATTTAAATAATTATACAAGGTAAAATAGGCTTGTCAAGTGGGTACAAGTGATACAAGTGAATTAAGTGAAAGTCGATGAAATTATAAATAAGTAAAATACAATTTTCCTTTTTTATTAAATAAAATTTATCTTTGTATCATTAGCTATCATTTTAATAATTTACTTATTTATTAATTGATTAGTAAATGTAACATTTAGTCCTTCATTTGTAAAAGTGATTAATTCTCAAATTTTATAATTAACACTATTAGTCTCTTATTTTAGCTTTTGCTATAATTATTCATCACTTCATTCACTTTTATTGTTAAAATAAATGAAAAATATTAAAGTAAATTATTAAATTTCACTTTAGCCATGTCAAATATAAGCTTATTTTTTAGTTATATTCTATTTTTTACTATTTATTTTAATGTTATGAATGAAGGGAAGGACAAATAATTATAAGAAAAGTAAAAATAAAAAATTTATAATACTAGTTATGAATTTTAAAGGACATAATAGTTAGTAATTATCATCTTTTAAAATGAGGAACTAAATATTATAATATTATAAGATCTTTATAAAGGACATAATAGTCACTTAAATTAATTCTTTGTTAGGGTGTCTTCTTCTTCTCCCCTTATTTTAATGCCAGCAAGAGCAATGAGCGTTGGTTCGGCAGTGACCTACCTCTTGCTAGAAGGTTTGTTATCTATAATTCTATCATCTATAAAAATCTCATTTTTTATTATTGCAGAATCTTCTTTCACTGAGAGGAGAAGCCTTGGTATTTGTCGTTTTTACCTATTGGATATAGTAAGGTCTGTATTCTATTTTCTACTTATTGAAATTAAATTTTCCATTTGCAAGGAAGTTTCTCTGCTTATTTATTTCCCATTTGCTTTTTTCAACATGGCATAATTTGGAAGGTTGCCTTATGTCAGTGATTTGCTAAAGTAATAGGCATTCAAATTCACAATTTAAACTCATTTCAGTATTTTATTGTCTATTTATTTGTTTTGATATTATCATTTCTATCTTGGCTATTTTGATTTCTATTATACCTATCAAGTGTTTAATGTTTGGTAGAGCTAAAAGGTTTGTGAACATTTTCATTCAATTGTAGTGAGAGAATTGCAAGTATAACATTCTAATTGGATGTGCTTTAATTGGTCTTAAAGGTTTGTGTGTATTTGAACCGTGGGATTATTACCTCCTTGAATGATCCCCTTTAGAAGCCCTCCCCCTTAGCCACAAATAAAAAAACATGAGTTTATAGCATAGGAATAGATTTTTCTTAGTCATATATGTACAGCTTCTATGACCAAAGCATTGTGATTATTATGGTAATTGTGTTCTTAAATTTGCATGTTCATGTCTAAGAGTTAGGGCCTTAATCATTCTATCTTGGTGTTAGTATGTTCTTCTACAAGTGCTTTCAAGATTATGACTTTGTTGACCTTTCATTTAAAAAGAATGTTATCATCATGAAATAATGGAATTACAAAACATAAGGAATAAAGAAATGAAAATGTAAACCTTCACATATTGGCATCAATGAATAGGAAGATATCATTTCTACATACAAAATATTGTCAAATTTTCTTTGAGCTTCTAGAAATGTATAAACTAATAAATTGGCCAATTTACTGTGTAATAATATTCTTCTTGGATTTTGAAAAATGAAAAATTGCTTTATATATGATAATGACTTCAAATTGAAGGGTGTGTTTCTTGATTGTTTCAAAAAATAAGAGCAGAATAACCCCTAGGTGTAAGAAGAAGAAAAAGAAGGGATGTACTGGTTGGCTATGGCTACAAGAAAATAAATTAGCACTTTGGTAAGGTGAGTCGATATATTTTGAGAGACACCTGTGAGCAGATGCTGTGGAAGGGCAGCTACCTCTGCTTTATTTTTCTAGTCAATAGCAGGTTAGTAACATGGTCATATCTTGCTATTTTCTTGATCAAGATGTAAACTAGGTGAGTATTTGATTCTGTGAATCTAACATGTGAGCATTTGCCAATCTCCTACAAATTTTTTCCCTTTAGTGGATTTGGATAATATGCTATTAATAGTTTGCTTGTCATCTAATCTAAGATTGATCCTGAAACTTACCTATGGAAGTTGTGAGAGTGAAATAGTCACTTATTTGTTAATTGATTTTTCTTGCCATTTTAGGTACACTTACAAGTTAGGCCATCGATTATTTAATGGTACATATATCTAGAGCAAGTGATACCAATTCACGTCATCATTTTTGAGGTAAGACTAGGCATGTGAAAACGAGCTAACCTAACCTTATTAGGCTAACCTAACAACTGAAAACTATATGTCAGGCCGACCTCAGGCCAGGTTACTTTTTCACTAAATCGGGTTTAAATCGGATTGTTACGATCACGATCACGGTCACGATCCTGGTCCCGATCCCAAGTTGACATTTGCCAAGGGGTTCAGACAAGTTTTTATAACCTATTATATTTTATTATTATTATTATGTTAATCAATTATTTATTATAAATTTTATATTATTAATTAATTAAAATATATTATTATTTATTAAATATAATTATATATTATTATGACTTAAAATTTTATTATATATGTTAGTGAATCATATATATTATATATGAAAATAAATATATATTATTATATATTATATATTATTACATATTTATATATTTCTTTTATTTAATAAAATAAATATATATTGATCAAGTTTAAAGTATTATATATAAAAATAAAAATATTTAATAATTTATATATTATCAAATATATATAAATAAATATTTATGTAAATAATATATTAATAAAAAAAATTATAATAATTTATATATAATAATAAATAAATAAATAATAATGTATTATATTATATATATGTATATAATATATTTAAAATTAATATCAAAATTATTTATTTAAATTTTTTAAATAATTCAAATTTTCAATATTAAATTACTAATTCAAATTTTAATATAATTATTTATTTTTATAAACTTATATAATAAATATTGATAATATTAAATATATAAATTTATTAATTTTAATATTAAAAATTATTTAATATTACTCACATATATAATTTTAATATTCTATACATTAAAGTATAATTTTAATATATCAAAATTATTATTTTAATATCTATATAAAAATTAAATATATAATAAATTAATTATTTACTATTTACTACTATTATCAAGTTAACGGATTAAGCCAATAACATAATGGGCTAACATATGCCAATTTCAGTACTTTACCAAGTTAGATTAACCAGTTTTAGTCTCTTATTAGGTCACTGTTATCATTTTTCATACTATTCTCAATTCCTTACTAAGAAAAATTATATTAATCTCAGGCTAACCCATTAAATCCAACCCATTTTGACATCTTTAAGCAAGACTCATTAGAGCATGTTGTGATATTTGGTGACATGGGAAAGGTATTAACAACAAATTGAAGACTAAATGATTCTTCACATTTTATATTTGTATGTAATTATCTAGAATGTGGCTAGTGGAGATAGATGCAGAAGAAACTCAGTTAGAAAAATAAAATTAAAAATATACTTGCCCCACTATGTTATTAGATGTTTTCATGCACTGCATATGTGCAATGTTTCTCACATTTATACCTGACAGAAGTTTTAGGCTCAGCGTGATGATTCCAATAGGTACAATAATTATCAATTAGGCTCTCTAAATAGCACAAATTAGCTCATCAAAGACTTGGACAATATTGATATTGTTTTCCATATATGCGATATCACTTATGTCAATAGATATATCTTAAAATGGGATCAATTTACATCGTAAGTGGAACTAATTGCATCAAGAGTGCCATACATGATTGCATGGTGAATGCTATTGATCTTTATGCTACTGTGAATGCCAAATCGTTTTATTAATAGAAAAGGAAATGTGAAATTAGCTCTAATTAATGAACAAAGAAAAGTAAGAAAAATTAGCTATTTAATTACATTATTATTATTGAATTCATACCAGCATGTTGCAATCACTTTTGATAGGAGAAGTTTTGAAACCAAACTATTCGAAATTGCTAAAGCTTTAATTAATTATTAGTGTTATAAAGATTCATTTGTAGACTCTGGCAACACAAGGTTTTGGAATTTCTTATTTGTGTCTCAATCATATTGCCATTCATGTTTCGACTGTGTAAGTGTAATTCTTTGATTTACTTCACCCGTTTGAGGTATTTGTTCAATGTGGACTTTTCTTTTGATTGAAATTCAATGTTTATAGTAAGTTATAGTTGCTATTCAGTGACAAAATTGAAACTTGCCTTCTAAAATGGAAAGATTCTCAATTTCTAGAAAAACAATCTAATGCACGATTTGACCGTTTTGCATGACTGACCTTCATTTACTTAATTATTTCTCATTTAATAAATGTAGTAAGTTTATTTTTATTCCCATTAGACTCTTTATCTCTTCTTAGTGTGCCTAAAAATTGTTTGCATCAATTTGTCAGGCAATTTTGAAAGTGAAAAGTAGTTGTCAATAGCAAGATAAGAAAGTATCATATATTGATATGATGTTTTTCAAGTACTTAAAATTTTCTTACATGAGATAAAAAAATAATAAGTATTTGATTTGAGGACTAATGAGGTAATTATAAAAATACTTTCTTCATGTTTTATAGCAAAAATTTTCAAAATAACTTATAGATGAAAATATTTCATATCGTATTAATTGTATAAATTCAAAGAATTGTATAGATTCAAAGAGAGTACATTCAATATATTTAATTTAATGTTTAATATATGTTGAATTTACAAGATTTGTAATAAATTAATATTAATATATTTCTAATTGTAAATTAAAATTAAAACATCAAACAATCTCGCGCGTAGCATAGGTTATAAGGTTAGTAAGTAATACAATTGATAAAAAAAAAATAGATATATTTTAGAATCAATCTATATTTATTTATAATGCATTGAATATTGATAAAAGAATGGACCTACTTTATAATAAATAACTAGAACAATCCATTTACAATTTAGTTTAATATAAAATTTTAAATTTAAACTATTATAATTATTATAATAAATTTGAATTAATTTAAATATTTTAATTTTTTTCAAAGCATTATACCCGGGGGAATCCATTCAGGTTTAGTTTTGTAGAAAATTTCAAAATATTATAGTTATTCTAATTAATCAATTTGAATTAATATAAATGTTTTAATTTTCAATAACATTATACTTAGGAAATCTATTCACATTTCCTTTTAGTAGAAAATTTTAAACCGATGTGATAATCAATATGAATTAATCTAAATAAATGCATTGATTTTGTATTTTTTATTATTTTTATGCTACTTTTTGTTATTGTTGTTCTTATATATATTGATGAATATTTCTTCCTCATTATCATATCATTGTCTATCTTGATTTCCTCAATTTTTGTATTCAACAATAGAAAATAACGGTAAATATAATTCCCACCATTTTTCATAAATCACATCATCTTTCATTTCTTTTTGTTAGTTCTCATTATTTCTTTTGTTGATTTTAATAGTAAATATATGCACAAAATAACTAATTTTTTCTAAATTATGCTAAAACATTCAGTTTGTGTTTCATCAACAATATTGATCTACACATTGATAATATAACTATCAAAGTTTGTGTTAGATGTATCTGTGGTATGTGTCACAATATTATAAAGTGAAACAACTGGAGATCGAGATGGTCCTTCTGAACAAGCAGATTTGTGCATATTTAAAAAAAGTAATATATATTTTTTATTACACAATTTTTTATGCATTATATTGTTTTTACTTTTTTATGGAAATAGAATTCATTCAAATTCAAGAGATATTTTTGTAAAAGAGCTGTTTATATGATGATGAAGTTTGCGATCGGACAAGACCAATTATTGTTATTCTTCAAATAAGTTCTCCATGAGTTTTAATATTGAAATAAAATAATCAAAATGTGAAGATATATCAATTGATCAATTTGAATTTTACTTCATTCTATATGATAAAGTAATTGATGGGAGTCAACATTGGATATATTTAATTGATATATTCATTATATTTTTATTATTAATTAATTTTTTATTTATGATTACATTGCATTGATTAACATATTATTTTTTAATCTCTTGCAACACTAGTTTCATACAATAACTTGGAAGATGTAATTAAGAATTAGTAAAAAGGTTAATATTTAAATTCAAGATTTTGCTTAAAACTCCGTTTCATGTAAATAATTAACAAGTTAACTAATAACTGATAATTGATAATTGATAAATTAGTTGAAGTATTTTATAAAATTAGTTATTGAACTAATTGAAATTACAAAATAATATAAAAGGATATATTAATAAAATAGATATATAATTAAAATAATTTATATTTATCTAAAAATTAAATTAATTAACATAATTGAAAATTTTAAAATAAAAGTGTAATATTAAATAATTAATTATATTTTATAAACTTATATATTTATTTACTTATATAATTTTTATTTTATTATTTATTATAAAATTATAATTACTTAAAATATAAATAATTATATTTTATGATATTATTTATTTTCATATATATTTTTATATATTTATAATTTAAAATTAAATTAATTATATTTTACAAAAATTATTTAGATTTATATTACAAAGATTATGAGTTGTAAATTGATAAAAAAAAATAAGGATAATTTTGAAAAGAATTTAAAAAAAATAGTAACTTATAAACTATAAATTATTCTAGATAACTTATTAAATTAAAACTTACAAGCTAATTTAAGTAGTTTATAAATTAATGCAAGAAACATTTCTAGAAGTTAGCTTATAATTTATTGACTAAATTAATAAAATATAAGTTATTATATTTGTTACACGAAATAGAGCCTAAGTACTCATCGTCAAATTATTATGATTGAATATTTCTTATTATCAATTATTATAATTGAATATCACTTATTATCAATTATTTATTTTTTCACTAACTCATTCATCACCTATAAATAAAATATATTTTTTGGAAAAATTTTCATAATTTTATGCTTTTTTTATAAAAAATTTTTGTACTTTTTTTATATCCTTTCTCATAAGATTGAACATTAATTAATCAATCTATACATTAATAAAATTATGAACTACCAATTAATATTATACTTAATCAGTTTTAAGCTATTGATTAACACAAATTCTTTTTTAACTTCTAAAATTGATTAATGGATTAATTAAAAAATTATATTTTTTAAATTATCCTTTTCCTTTTTAAATCATCCTTGACTTGTGATTAATCAATACATATATTTGTTTGGTTTGGATTTATACAAAAAAATCATACATTTTTTGGATGCATAATATATTTTGAACGTATAGAATCATTCTTACCTATTCACAGATCTACATAGAAATATTAGTTTATTCTGCTTGTATTGATTGTGCATAATATTAAATACGAGATAATTTGTATCTTGAATTTAATTTATAAATTATTTGAAGAATATTTTATCTTTTTATTTTATATTTTTTCATAAAATATATAATTAAATATAAATTCTTTAAATAAAATGTCTATTTTCAAAGTAATATATATTACACATGATTATATAATCTCGATTTGCTCAATGGGGCTACTCTATTGGCTCTTTGGTCTATTTATTTAACACAATTATAATTGAAAAATAATATTATATATATTTATAATTTATTTTAATTGATTGAATTTTATTGATATATACATATATAGTATACATCACTAAATATATAATTGTAATTTAATAAAATCAATTAGCAATAAATAGCTGTTTATTTTTTTCAAAATTATATAACAATTTTCAATTCAAATCAATTAGCATTATTTGTAATTAGGACTTATTCATTGGCTTGTTAATTTGATTGGCTTTATAAAAAATAATTAGTATTTTTTATCAATGTTTTAAAAATTAAATTGGTTATTGAACTAGAAAATGAGAAAAATTTAAAGTTTAATAATGCAACTATGGTTGAAATGAAATTATAATATAAATTAAAAATTTTAATCTATAGCAATTAAAAACAATTAAATCATCATAAAGTTAAACTTATGTATAAAAAATATGAAAATATTTTAAATATTATAAATAAGTTTAAATTTTTATAAGTTCATAATTCAATTTTTCACAAAAAAATAAAAAAAAAACATTTAACCCACTTTTCTTGTTATGTGCCTTTTATTTATACAAGCAATGTAATTTTTGACTACTTGAAATTCTAATTTTTGGATATGTATATAATATCAAGTGCAAATAATGTAATTTTTGTAAATAATAATATTTTTTAAATCAATTAATTGAATTATGAAAATCATGACCAATTCACATAATTTGTCACCTGGTTCATTAATTTTCTAACCAATTTTGTTAAGGTCAATTTTTAAAGTTAACCGAACATATCATATGAGTGACTCACTATTTTTTGGTTCAATTGGTTAGCCTGATTCAATTTTTAAAATAGTATTTTTTATTTTCTTTGGATTTGATTATTTTAAAATTAAATTACTAATTAATTAAAATATTAACTTTGATTATCTTGTATAATTTGATATAATTCACCATTATTGTAGAGAATTAACTAAACTTTCAAAAGAAACAAAATAGTATTAATATATTTTAAAATGATTATCTTTTTTTAGTCTTATAATAGATTGGTTTTTTCGATAAAAATAAAATTATTTATTTTTATTTATTGACCATTAAAATAATAAAAAATTAACTTTTGAATTTAAGCCTTTTATCATTTATGATTATGCAAAGCTGTTAGGTTTAATACTAGATAGGCCTGGTAATGCCTAATAAATTTGGGGCTTTCTACCATCTTTAGTTTTGATCTTCAATTTCATTCTCTTGCCAATTTGTGTGTAATTTTTGTTGGTAACAACACAATAGTCTAAAATGTTATTGTTTAACTTTATGCATCGGTTATTTAAACACAACCAATATTTGAAGTGCGTTCAAATAAACCATGTCGATTCTTAAATGTTAGCTTTATAATAAAACACCATCTTTTAAATTAAGATGTCATCATCCTACCAAAAATGCTTTGATGATGGTTAACTAGAAAATTTGAAGTTTAATGTATATTTTTATATGTTGATTATTTAATAAAAATTGATGTTTGATATATTCAAACGTTGATTACTTGTAAACAACTGATGCCATTTCTTTAGTATATTTTTTTATATAAGTTATTTTATTCTTTATAGAAATCGTCTAAAACTTTTATAACATTCATTGTAAATTAAATGGGGGCTATTAATTAAACCTTCACATTTTTCCTTTAGCATATGCATTTTTATGCAACTTACACTATCAACAATCCAATTATGAAAAGAAATTACAGGTTAAGTTTAAATAAAATGCTAGTTATTTGTGACAATCTCCACATCTTTTATTTGGTGAATTTTTTAATACAAATTATACCATTTGTCATTCAAGTGACAATGCAAATACCAACAATTTTACAAATCCAGTGCAAATTTATTTATCATTCAAAAATTTATTTTAAAAGTACAAACATAGAGATAAAGAGTTCTCAAAATTTATTCCTTTCCAAATTATTACGGCAAAAGATACATCAAAATTGCAGTCACTCACAATAAATATAAAAAAATATAATTTGATAATTACTAACAGATCGGACTTGACCAGTTGACTGGCCCTGAGACCAATCCATATCAGTCCATGGCCTCTAGAGGCAGATCAGCCTACGTTACTATAAAGGGTTGGTGGAAAGCCTAAAACGACCAATGGCCCATACTGGTGCCTAGTGGTATGACTAGTTATATTCAATTACAATGATCGGATGGCGTTGTCATGCCAATCGGACGGTGCTGTTATGCTGGCAGGAGACGGTGGTCACATTTAGAGAGATCTGCTCAGGTGAAAAGACCCCCTGGCCCTTCAAAAACATTCCATCATAGTAAAATTATCTGTCTATCTCTGGTGTGATCTTTTCTATAAATATCCATCAGGTGAACATGGTATGCTTTCAAGACACTTTCTACTATGAACACGGTACACTCTCTAGACACTTTCTATTATGTGCTCCTCACTACACGCTTATATCTGAACTAGATTGTTGGAGGACCACATACCACCAACTGCTATTTAGCTTTGTTGCAACTTGCACGTGATGTGTGAAGCTCAACCAAACATACCATATTCTAGCAGGGTCTAGTTAACATTTGTCAAGCTTCATTTTCTATCGATTATTACTGCTTTGATCACTGCATGCGAGGTATTTTGATATATTTACCTTCATTCTCCTATAAATTTTCTATTTATATGATATTCTACTGTTGATTTCTTAATATAAGTCTAATTTCCATCGATTTTTGTTGAAATAGAATGGTGAGATCTAATCTCTCCGATGCATTTCACAAAACTCGATCGATTCATCGATTAAAGGTAATTTCTATTCAATTTCACCGACTAATCAATTGATTTCTTGATTTCATATATAAAATCATTAAAGAAACTGATATTGCTGATCATTTTCACAGACAGAGTTTCATTTTCTAGGTAAATTTTGTAGGAAAATGAGAATCGGTAGATAATATGCAATTTCTGTGATTGCGATCCATAGCAGTAAATTTTACTATGATTTAACGTAATATTCTTGAATCATATATTTGTGACCGCGACTTAAAATGATCAAATTGGTTGATGATCTTCTTATATAGTGCAATTTCTGCGATCGTGATCAGTAACGTTCATGTTCATCGAGCTCTGTTTACTGTGATTTTTTACAATATGTCATATCTGGGATTACCATGTAGAGTGATCTTGTTTGCTAGTGATTTTTTTTATGAATTTCCCAAGTAAGGAATGATGAAATAGATCTTAGTGATCATGTTTATCATTCTTAGTGATCTAGTTTGCTATTTGTTTCTCATGAGTTTCGTGGATCGGTAACATAAACATCATCTATTTCAACAAATCTTGCCTAAACTGATCAAATTCATTTGTTTCGACACAGCGACTTCAGTCGAGAAAGTTTGCAAAGATCGATCCATCAACCTCATTGTCTCTGCAAAAATCGCGAGGGGATTGATCATTCTATGACTTTCTCGCGAATTTTCCAGGAATGTTAGATTGATCGATTGAGTTTGATCATCTCGTTTTCTAATTAAATTGCTGGTTTGGTCCAATGCTTCATTTTTCTATTCCTTCCTATTATCATACTAGTTATGTAAACCTCCTATTCAACATTTCTATTTTTCTTAATCATAGTTTCTTCCAGATTATAAGTTGCAACCATGAGCAAATGCCATACAATTCCCTCCTCAAATTGGTCTCTTTCTAGTTGTTAAAACTTAAAAGAATTGTCAAAAAGGGGTTGGATTTAATATGTTGGTTTGAGACTAATACAAATTTGTAGTGACTGAACTTAATAAAGAACTGAAATTAAAGAAATAAAATTAGCAAGCATTAGCCTCTTATATTATTGAATTAATCCGTTAACCTGATAATATTAATTAATAATAAATAATTAATTTATTATTATATATTTATGTATATTAAAATTATATATATAAGTAATATTAAATAATTTGTAATATTAAAATTAATAAATTTATATATAATATTGTTAACATATATTAGATAAGTTTATCAAGATAAATAATCATATTAAAATTTAAAAATGTTTATTATTAAAATTAATGAGTTTATATTTTTTATATTGTCAATATATATTATACAAAGTTATTAAAATAAATAATTACATTAAAATTAAAAATTAATAAAAATTATGTGAGATATTTTATCATCTTAAATCTAAAAATTAATAAAAAATGATTATACAAAGTAATTATTATAAGTAAACATATATAAAATAAATACTATAACTAAATAAATATATTAATTAGAGTAATAAATTATTATTAATACTTTAAAATAATGATATATTCATATAAATGTTATAAATTTAGTTAAAAATATATTTATATCCATTTTAATTAATATTAATTTTTTTAATTATGTTCTGTGATTTTTAATTACTCTTTTAATCAATGGATTTTTCATATTAAAAAGTATTAAGCTTTAATTTATTTTCTTAATATTTTAGTTATATCCAATAATAATAATAATTTATTCCAATTAATTAATAGTTTAAAATTAATAATAAATAAGTGATGTAATAATAATACATAATACATAACGGATTATAAAATCCAGTTAGGCCTACTAGTAAAAGTTAACCTATGATTAAGATTATAGTAACCTAATTCGGATTAGTTTGATGTATAATTTTCATCTGTTAAGTTAGTTTAATAGGATTAAGTTATCCCATTTTAACAATTCTCGTAATCAAATGGCGATGCCATTTGTCAATACACAACAACAAGACAGTTCTCCTCTTCACCGGGTTTTTAATCAATATGGCAATGATAGAAACATTAATCAAAACTTGGAGCATGATCTTCTGGCTGCCGAGAACTAACAATTTAGAAAATAACTTGACTTCCTAAAGCAAGAGCTTCAACAAAACATTGACTCCCAACGTTGTCTCTTTGAATGACTGGAAAATGAACAAGAAGAATGAGAGTGACGGGAGCTTGAGCACTAGGAAGGTGAATGCATAGAGCATGAGTGCCTTGAGCATGAGGTTTGTATTAATGACTATGTTTGACTTATTTATCGATCAAAAAGGTAGAAAAGCATTGTAAGCTCTTAGGCAAATCAAGCTAGGTCTTCCAAACAAAAAGTGCAAGGTCAAGCGATCAAGCAACTCCTCACAATCAAAGGAACGTTAATCGAAACAATAACAAATCCCATATATTTATCCCAATGATCATGCAAGTTCCTATTTCTCAAAACTTCAAAATTTTTGCCAATCTTAAGGAATACAACGGGCTAACCAACCCACAGGAGCATTTAGAAGCATTTAGTATGGCCATGTTACTCTCTAAAACCTCGAATACAATCACGTGAAGGGCTTTTTCCATGATTTTGAAGAAGGTCGATTAAAATGGTTGATAAGTTTGTAGTCAAACTTTATGGCTAGATTCAAGATTTATCAGAACAATTATTAGCCCATTTTGCAACATCCAAGGTCTAGAAAAAGACAACTGCCTCTCTCTCTGATGAGCCTTAGGCAAGAAAAGAATGAACCCTCGGAAAATTTTCTTGGTCGGTTCAACCTAGTAGCCTTGAAGATTAAAGACTTGAAGGAGGAAGTTATAGTCTATTCTATAATGATCAGTTTGTGATCAAGTGACTTCTTTAAATATTTGGCTACGAAGCCACCCATAAACCTTATTGATTTACTATCTAGGTGCCTTAACTTCATCAATATGGAGGAGCTAGAAATGAATAAAAGATAAGTAAAATACGTGGATAAAGATCATAGTAGGGTTGACTTGAAGAATGATGATAAGCGTTCATTGTCTCGGCCAAAGTATAATGAGTATACTCCTTTGAACACTTCGTTGAAGAAAATCTTGGAGGATGTGAGAACACTAAAATTTATGGATAACAAACCCCAGCCCACACCAAAAAAACCTTCCACCTCTATTGCCTAGCGTGACAATTTTACCGTAAATCCTAGACCCACAAAGTTAAAGATTGCATAACTTTTGAGAACTAGATCTAAAAAGAGATCAAGAATGGTTGCTTAAAGTAGTATGCCAAATCTAAGCAACCTTGACAACAATAGTAATTTGGCTAAAGACCAAGATTAGTATCTAAAGGCTAATATATGAATACAAAGCGTGATTGATTTAGGTCTCATTCTCAGTCTCCCTTATATAAACAAACTGAATAAGAAAAATAGGTAGATTAACCACAAGAAGTCATTGATATGGTAGACATTATTATCAATGGCTTCACTGGAGGAGAAGTTTTAAAAAATATGCAAAAGCAATATATGAAGATAGTCATGAGTGTAGAAAATAAAAAACACAAGGCTAACTCTTCCCTAGGCAGTACTTGTATGTTTGGGCCAATTAACCTCCTCATTTATGATAATGACGCATCTTTTCCATCTAAACATTCAATATCACAGGATGGGACAACCAGCCTGGTGGTTATGATGTTGTCCTTATCTAGAACAACATCTACAATGCGACTTTGAATATGCAGCAAGGCTTCCTGAGCCGGGAACAGCTCATCATCAGGACCCTTTAGAGCACGATAAACAGAGTTAAAATTTTAAAGATGAAAAATACATGGTACAGGAGCAAATTATAGATATAACTATGTCAAAAGCAATGTAGAAATAAATTCACTAAGAGTAGAAGTTACAACTTCCTGAACAGGAAGAGCAAACTAAGTAATGTATAACAGGTGATGTTCAAATGTATAACAGATATTAGAAGACATTTTCATACCAAAACAAGGAGATGCAAAAATAAAGATGAACAAATAATTGCAACAATTCTAATTTCTATGGATCATCTTCATTTTGCATTAAAAAACAATAGTGATCTCATGTCTGTTTACGAAAAAGATTGCAGGTTCTCAAAGTAAGGATGCATCCAACTGAAAGATACATTGATAACAATATTTAACATAGACTGACCACAGTTCTAGTAAGTGCCACTGCTACATTGTATTTATAACCAGCTGTACTTGGATCCCTCTAAATCTGCAAGTAGTCATGTTTCGAAACATTATTTGGCACATGCCAAATGGAATTGCCCCATGTAACATGTAAAATAAATGATCAAAAGTCAAATGGAAACATCTGATATGTCAAAAAAAATATAATTATCAGGATGCTAAAGAAATGATGGGCATTAGTAAATCAAGTTTAAGAACTTAAGAGAAATTGGAAGGAAAGAGAAATAACCTTAGCTGGAACTATTAAATCAAATGGAAGCATTAGCTGCTAGGTGTTAAAAAATTATATATGATCTGATTCTGTCTTTCTTCTTTGTACTAGGACCCTTGCTGAAGTTTTCTCTTCTAAACTCAAATTGAAGGAACATAACTGAAGTAATATTAACACAAGAGTTTTCATGTATAGCTACTATAAAAACAGAGCCTGACCTTAAGTGTGATGAAAATGGACAGCAAGCTTGTGAACTGGAACAACATCCAAAGCAGATTTAAGCATTGGACTGACAGTACTTGGAAAGATAAGAAAGAATAAGTCCAACCAGAAAATTTGATGAATCAAACTGACTAAATCAAAGCAACTGGAAGTACCAAGAACAAAAGTTAAATAATTTTAGAACGTAATTTTATTGCACAATACAGCTTTAAGAATAGCCGTATAGATTTTACTTGCAATATGTATGACTAAGTTAAGAGGGAAGCTGCCCTCCTCCACGTACTGCCAATGGAGTGACATGACTTAAGAAAGATTATGGATTTACTATAAAGAACCATCATTTGTTACTTAACAAAACACAACAATCCATCCACTATAAACTTCACTCAGACTTCAGTTAGATAAAACTACCTTAACAAGAAAACCCCCAAATCCAAAAGTTTATAACGCATTACTCACATCCAGCAATCCTGAAATCCAAACAGAACTTGTTAAGAGTTTCTTTAACCTAAAAACATGTGCTAGGTCCATAAAATTAAGTAACTAACTTATGTCTCTGAGATGACTAATTGCTACACAAATCACTGAAGTTACACATTTTTTTATTACAACCTCACATGAAAATTGGAACCCACTGTTATAACTACTAATTTGATTTAAGCAGCACTATTAATTCTTTTACGAGCAATTCTAGTACAGAACTCTAAATAAACAATAAGAGTGTGAGCAATTCTAGTACAGAAGATGATAATGAACTTAGAAGGGACCATAGAGGTGGCAATTCTCCAATGATCCATAATTAAAAATTTGATGACAGAAGAGCATGAAAATTTATACGGAAAAATATTTGCAAAGATTTACTAGCCAAGTTTGTATGTTTGTTAAGAACATACAAACACAAGCTACTCACATTGTCCCTACAAATATCAATTCACAGGACCAATAAAAATTTTGCTCCATTTAGGCATTTAAACAAATATATATAAACTACATTTTGCAATTCTTCAAACAATCTAGGAACTCTCAACACACAAATTAAGCAAAGCCAGCTGAAGCTGACTCACAAATGACAGAATGCCATCCAATAGGTCATCAGAAATTATTACAAGCCATCCCCATCAAACACAGTGCTAAAAATTTCAACGAATTTTGGGAGTTGGGACTTCCAAATTTTAATGAATCTCCCAATCTGTACTTAATACTTTTAGTACTTTAACCATAATAAATGTTAGCGGAGAAAGGAACAATGTTGGTGACAGAACTAAACAAACAACCAGGAGAAACTGAGTGAAGGTGCAACCTAAAGGGTTCGGAAGATTTAAAGCTACTGTTCCCTTAAATGTGACCATTGTATCACTGATATCATAATCTGTCTACCATCACCAGTAAATTTTCATTGTACTGTTTTCATACAATGGGGTTTGGCTTTATAGCACTATTGTGTGTCCTGGTCCATTGCCTAGCAAGAAATTAGCAACAAAGCAAAATTCGAGATTCAAAGCACACAGGTGTTCAGATTCCCTACTTGTCCCAATTCCTCATATGTAACTATGGCTCAAAAAGATCATGACAAACAATCTCCCACCTGACACTCTGAATGACTATTGCAACAAAAAATTAAAAAAATAAAAATTGAAGAGTAGTGGATTTAGAAAAGAGGCAATTCTCCCAACTAAAATAGGAAACACATTTCCAGATGTGCCATATCTAATTGCAAAATATGTTTTACGAGATGTGATGTATTTCATAAGTAACAGAAGGTCTCCCTAATAAAAATGTTATAAACCAAATGTCTTTTTTTTTTTATTTAAAAATACTAGTTTCAAGTCAAATGTGCCCCATACAATGTAACAGAGCGGACATTGCTGTAAAAGACATCCATTAATCTTGCACGAATCTCAAATTTAACAATGTAGCTTCCAACTATGGATGCACAACATATTACACATGTTGATGGGGTAAAAATCATCAAGATACTATCTGCATAGATAGTTGTGCTCACCTTTACTTCCTCATATGTCCAATAGTACAGAGGTGTTTTCCACCAGGCCCACCAAATGCTTCTTGCCATGAGTCAAGCAATACTAAAATTTTATCCCTCACTTGCGTGTCTGTCTACAATACACCAGCACATGCATTCCACGTTAGATCATATAAATTATGTGGGCCAAGAACAGAGAAAATAACTATCTCAAATAGTGAATGCACACTGGTAGTGAATCGAACAATCTTTAATGCATCAACACCAATAGATTTTATATGAATTGGTAAATACTCACGTATATATTTGGTTGGCTTTGACACCAAGACACAATTTCCTATCCTGATTGTTATTGAAATTACAAATATAATGACAAAAAGAATGGTAGAATATTGGATCTCACGAAAAAAAAATAGAATAAAAAAACCCATTGATGAGGGATCCATCAAACTGAATACTTATGATTTAAAATGATGCAGTTGGACCAACAAAACCATCGTATGCCATCTCAAATTATTTCATTCTAAATAAAGTTATCTACATGATCATAACTTTCATCAAGTTTTCATTTTTACTGCACTTATAAGGTCATTTTCCACAAATGATAAGTGGCAAGCCAATTCAGTGGAGAAAAACACGAACAGTTTTAAAGAATTGCAAGTGCTAATCCATAGCTCTGGATAACAATTCCAATAACAGTATACATTTGAAACAGTCAGTGACAAATCCTAGTGCAAAGTAATCATATAACTTGGTTTGGCCAACCTTTTTAAATCTTACATCCATGACCATCATAAACCCCAAAAAACAAAGTAGATGCATCCAGGTCAGGATATATATATCATGCTAACGTAGGAGAAGAGAGAAAAATCAACAGCAAATTTATGGTATAACCACATTAGTACGAACAGTCTAAATCACACAAATCCAGTTAATTTGAGATGCAAAATTTTGAATGAAGAGCAAAATGGATGCTATTCACTTTGTCCCTAAAAATATCAATTCACAGGACCAATAAAATATTCTCTTCTTTTAGGCATTTTAACAAATATATAAATTACATTCTGCAATTCTACTAACAATCAGGATCTCTCAAGGCACAAATTAAGTAAAGCTAAGTGAAGCTGACCGTCTTGCTCCAGAAATAATTGCTACGATCGTAAACGTTACTGTCGTCAATGGCCTCTCACCGCTATTGCTTCTCAGGCAGTCAGTATTCGTAGTAGCCCAATTCACACTCTGTCAAAGGGAAATATGCAACGTCGCAGACTGCCTTCGAGCTGCTACTTGCTCCCGACTATCGAAGAAACTGACCTTTGAAGTAGTAGTCATTCAGTATACAGGTGCAGGTCTTTTTCTTCCTTAAATAGCAAGGACAAGATTGTCTATTCAATCTTCAAGGGAGAGGGGGGAATTTTGACTTTTGCTTCAGAAGTACGCAAGGAAACCGGATAAGCTGAATTTCCCTCACAAAGTGTAGATATAGCATTGGTTCTCAACTATGAGTACTTCAGAGTACGGAAAAATTGATTACCCATTAAATTCCCTTATAAAATTTGCAAAATTATAAATCTCGTTATTTAATAGCGGAGATTAAATGATCACTCTTGTTTAAAAAAATTGTAACAAACATTGTCTTTTTCCAACACCTGTCAGATTCCATTTGGAAAATGGGGATATATAAATAGACCATCAAAGAAAAGTTTATGATGTGTTTACCAAAAAAGAAAAGCTTATGATGTAATTTTCTTTTTAAATTTTAAAACTTACAAATGACTTTTTGAAATTTTAAAAAATTGAAAATATTAATATTTCAATGAAAATAAATAAAGAAGGAAATAAGTTATTTATCACTTTTTAATTATTTTTTAGTATAATAAAAAAAGTAATAAAATAAAAATATATTTTACTTCCACAAATATAATTAAATTGAATTTCAATAATAATATACTAATGGTTATTATTATTATTTTTTTCTGTGATAGTTCTTGCTTTAATAATACTATAGTAGGATAGTTTTTTCCAATGAAAATTGTTTATATTTAATTATATCACAAAAGCATTATAAAAATAACTTTGTTATTAATAATTTATTTTTTAAAAAAATCTTTTATGATTGAATTTATGTTAAAAATAGTTGGAAGCTGTTTCACTTGCTCCTTTTTTTCATTTTTCTTTAAAAAAAAACGAATTGTCATTACTTTCAATTTTTAAAAAATTTTGGGGCCTGATTAAAAAGTCTTAAAATTTTAGTTACGTAATTATGCGATAGTAAGTGATTAATTATCAATCTATTTGGATAGTGTCCTAATTGTACCATCTATCATTTTAAATTTTCTCTAAGAAATTTTTTTAATACATTACAATATTTAATTCTTAATAATGTGATTATGTGATTTATGAAATTTGATCCTAAAAAATAAATAAATTTAATATATAATTAAATTTAATGATCTATCAGTACATTATTATATTCCTAATATATCAAAATGTCTCATTCTTATCTGACACGTGGCTTCTCAACATAGAAGCTCTTCCGGCCTTTTCATTTGTATAGCAGTCGGCAAAGTTTTCTATTTTTTTAATTTTATTTATTATTTATAACTAATTATAGTAATAATTTGTATATGATAATATAATAAAATAAATAATAACAATATTATTTTATTTTATATTTATATTATATGTATTTTGTAAATTATATTATATATTTTTATATATAAAAACTAAGATAATTTAGGTAAATATTTGCATGTAATATTATTTCTTTTATTACTTTATTTTTATTTTCTTTATACTAATTTTTCTATTTTCGTCTTATTTCATTTTTTATTATGATAATTTTCAGTATTTTTTAAATTTAATTTTTGAGTTCATATATTAACGTTCTTTTTCATCTTTTTATATTTTTATTCTTATTCTTGATAAATTGAAGTGAATATTTATAACACATGTTTTTTCCTCATATATGGATGTTTCACAACACTATTTTAATATAATGAATTTATAATATGATATAAATTTATTTAATCTACTAGTGATGCAAAGTTTTCGATACTATCTATAAAAAAAAACCTTCATTAAAAAGTTAATAATTAATGGTGATTAATGAATGAATCGGATTAAACCAATCCAAAGTTTAACCGGGCCCAATTCATTTAGGCTCGCATCTTTTATGAGTCCATTTTTAGTGGTTCAATATGTTTTTGAAATGAACTAAATTGATTCGCAAGCCAACTTGCTTTTTTTAAAATTTTTAACTTTGTATTTTATTATTTATAATTTTTTATATTCATTATATCATTTTTATATTTTTAAATTTTATTTTTATATTTTTGTATATCTTTATTAATTTTATTATTTATTTTTATTATCTTTAATTATTTTGAGTAAATTGATTTTTTTTTGTAAATAAACGAAGCCAAAGCCCTAAAAGGAAAATTATACAATAATAAAATGAGAGCTGGAAACTTTAAGAATAATATTAAGAAAAAGTGTACTTAAGCTTGGAGGACACAATTAAAGACTGAGAAGCCCTAACTCTTACCAAAGACTAAAGGAAGCAAGCTAATCCACACAATAGCTACCTTTCCTCTATGTATGAATAATGGAGACTTCCTATTGTAACTTTAGAAGATTACGGCATTTGTTAATGAGAGAGCTATGTTTAACTAAAGCTTTTTTGTGCACCATTGAGAATATTAACTAGCAGTTTAGAATCAAATTTTAAAACTATTAAGAGGAAGAGAATATTTTTTATTCACTTTCTCTTTCTAATTGTTTCTTACAAAATTGGCTTTTTACTAAATCATAAGTACAAAGGGTTTATATAGGCTCACACGATGACTAAATTCATACCCCTATATTTAATGTATTATACATGAACCACACTCATCTAAATATATTAACTATGAATTATACTTTTCTAGTACATGAATCACACAAACTTATTTAAAGAACTTAGAAATACTAAACACATGAATTTAGAAATTTCTAAAGTCTTAAATTATTAATTTTAACACTCCCTTTAATTTGAGACTCTTTCTCCACTCCAAGCCATGACCTTAGCCGATGAAAATCTTTAAACTTGAGTGGCTTTGTAAAAATATCCGCAATTTGATCTTGAATCTTCACATACTTGAGCTTCACTTCTTTGCTAGCAATATGCCCCCTGATGAAATGAAACCTTGTATCTATATGCTTGCTTCAATCATGAAATATTGGATTCTTTGTAAGTGTAATAACGGACTTGTTTTTAATGGAAATCTTGTCATTTCCTCTTGTAGCATAAGAAGTTCCTTCAATAATTATTTTAGCCAAAAAGCAAGATAAACACAAGATATTGCCGTTACATATTTAGATTCACATGATAAAAGTGTGGCAATAGGTTGCTTTTTTCAAATTCTAAGAAATTGCACAATCCCCATAAAAATGACAAACTCAATAATACTTTTTCTATCATTAGTATCTCCAATGAAGTCACTATTACAAAATTCCTACAAGCTAAAAATCATTGGAAGAAGTGTTATGTATCCCAAAGTCAAGTGTACCTTTCAAATAGCGAAGAATTCTCTTAGCAACTTTCATGTGAGTGGAGGTAGAAGCTTTCATGAAATAACTTACTAGTCCAACTACATAAAGAATATTAGCTCTTGTAAAAGTCAAGTATCTCAAACTTCCCATAAGACTCTTGAAAAAAGTGGGATTTTCCTTTTCTCCTTTTTCAAATTTTCATAACTTCACTTCAACTTCCATTGGTATATTTACAAATTTGCAATCAAGCATTTTGTATTTCTCTAATATTTTCTTTGCATATCCCTTTTAAGTGATATAAATGTTGTCTTCCTCTTGCTTTACTTCCAAGCCCAGATAATATGACATGAGCCTTTTATCATTCATCTCAAATTCAAGTAACATAATCTTCTTGAATTCTTCAAACAAGGTTAGATTATAGTTAGTGTAAATGATGCCATCCATATAAAGACAAACAATTAAAATATTTCTATTATTATGAGATTTAACATATAGAGCATACTTATTAAGGCAACTAACAAATTTATTATCTTCAAAGTATTTGTCAATTCAATTATTCCATGTTCTTAGAGCTTGCTTCAATCTATACAAAGCTTTTTTTTTTTAATCTTAAAGCTTTATCTTCATGTTCTATGACCTCATAACCTATAGGTTACTCAGTATAAACCTCATCTTCAATGTAATCGTACAAGAAGGCCATTTTCACATTAAATTAAAAAATTTTTCCATTTCATTTGAACTACTAATGCAATGAGAAGATGAATAGTCTCTATTCGGGTAATTAATGTAAAAATTTCTTCAAAATTAACTCCTTGTTTTTGTTTGTAGCCTTTAGCAACAAATCTTACTTTATATCTCTTTATTTCTCTATAAGCATTCATCTTCACCTTGTGCACCCATTTAACTCCAATAACTATATGACCCTTTGGAAGTGTTGTTAATTCCTAAGTTTTATTTTTCTTTATTGCTTTGATTTCTTTATCTGTGGCTTTTCTCTATCGATAATCATTTATAGCTTCTTCAAAATTTAAAAGCTCACTATTTGTCAAAAGGCAAAATAAATAATAAGTTTAGTTGCATCATACAAATCAATAAGACTTCCTATTTTTCGTAGCCTTTCACTTAATCTTCCTATAGATGATGTTGATATCTTATTAGTTGGAGGTGGTAAAGGAGGTGGGTTGCTAGTTGAATTAGTGCCTCAAACTTATCTTTTTAAAATATGAGAGAAAATCATAGATTCTTTCTTTTTGGATTTCTTAATTCCATTTTGTTTCTTCATCAAATTTAACATCTTGACTTATTATTTCCTTGGCATTACTTAAGTTGTATAATTGTAGCCATTGAAATTTGAATTATAGCCAATGAACACATGTTTGACATTTCAATCATCAAGCTTGGATCTTTCTTGGTGTGGTACTTGAACATATGCAATGCTCCCAGAAACTTGTAAATAACTGACATTGAGTTACACTCCACTCTAAACTTCTTAAGGAGTTTGATCTTAACATTTAATGTTAGTGAGTGGTTGGACAAATAAATAACACAAGAAATAGCTTTAACCTAAAAGTCTTTTAGTATACTTTTGGCTTTCAACATGCATCTAGCCATGTTTAGAATGGTTCTATTTTTTTTTGTTCAACTACTCCATTTTGCTGTGTTGATCTTAGAACAATCAAAGGATAATGAATTCCATGATTTTTACAATATTCATTGAATTCTTTGAAAGCAAATTTGCCTCCTCAATTAGATCACAACACTTTAATTGTATAGCCATTTTCTTTTTCTACAAGAGTTTTAAAATTTTTGAATATAACAAAAGTTTTTTATTTTTACTTTAGAAAGTAAATCCAAGTCTTGCTACTAAAATCATCAACAAAAGTTCTTTATTTTTACTTTAATTGACCCATATACGTTAGCATGTATAAGTTGAAGTCGCTTGGTGGCTTTAGATACGGCTTCTTTTGGAAAGCTCTTTCTAGCATGCTTTCCAATATGACATGCTTCACATAATTAATTAGGATGGTTAATCAAAGACATTCCTTTCGCCATTTTCTTTTCTCTATAGCCTTAAGTGCTCTAAAATTCAAACAACTAAACCTCATGTGCTAACGTTATGTATTATCTTACACACTAGCCTCCAAGCACTTTATTTCAATTATCTTAAGATTCAAAATAAACATTCTATTTCTTGACATAAACACTTTAGCAATCAAATTAACATTTTAATCTCTAAGCTACAGACACTTATCTTTCATGAGAATTTCATAACTTTTTTCAAGAAGTTGGCCTAAACTTAAAATGTTATTTTTCAATTTAGGCACATAGTACCCATTAATAATTAAATTATGGCTGCTATTATTAAAAAAATAAGAATTGTATTCCTTCAATTTGGACTTTTGAAACATCTCCAAAAGACATATTGCCTTTCACCTTTTAATTTAGCATAACAAATTTTTCTTTGTAACCACACATATTATTAATAGCTCCATTATCAAAGTATCATGAACTACTAACATCATTTTTTTCTTCTTTTAATGTTAGCAGTAATGTTGACTCCTTAAGTTCTTGCTTTTCATTAATAAGATTAGCTTTTTCTTCAACATTACTAGTTAGGCTACAACATTCCCAAGAATAATAGTAAAATTTATGACAATTATAGCATTTAACATTAGATTTGTCATACCTTCTTTTATTTGTATTTTGATAATAGCCATGTCCTTTTCCTTTTGATTTACCACTACGTCTAGATGATTAGTGAATTTCATCTTTATTGCTTGAATTCTCACAATTACTTCTTCCTTTTTGGCCACAACCTCGTCCTCTTCCTTTTCCATGTCCCTTTTTACTCTTTCCTCTTTCATCATTCTTTACTAAAGTATTGGCTTTGAGAACTTGCTCCAATGGCTCTTCTTGTCTTCTTTTAATTTTTAATTTATTAGCTTGTAGAGAACCTTCTAATTCTTCAAATGTTAATGTGTCTATATTTTTCTATTCTTTAAAGACACACACCACATAATCAAAGTTAAAAGTAAAAGAACAAAGTATCTTTTCCACCATATGAACGTTTTTATCATTCTCTCTATATCTCTTTAATTGATTCACAACCGCTTTCACCCTTAAATAATAATCCAAGATCGATTCAAATTCCATCACCCTCAAAGCTTCAAACTCACCCCTTAGTGTTTGAAGTCTCACCTTATTTACTTTGTCAATACCTTGGAAAGATATTTTTAGAATTTCCTAAGCTTCATGTGAAGTATAAGCATTGGCTACCTTCTCAAGCATGCTTTCATCCAATGTCGAATGAATCATGGTAAGTGCAAGTTAATCTAACTTGCAATTCCTGTTCAAGATCTCTCTTTGATTTTGATTCAAAACTGCTTCAATTGTTAATTCTTAATAACCATTTTTTTACAATATGTTATGCTTACTAATTGCCAAGTAAGGCCTTCCTTTGCACACACCAAAAGGCATATTTTTCTTATATAAGCTTAGGAATTTGAGGAAAACTATTCATTTTTTTTACCAAGCTCGAATACCACTTTAATAGGAGGAAGAAGATATTTGTTATCCATTTTCTTTTTCTAATTGTTTCATACAAAATTGGCTTTTTACCAAATCACAAGTACAAAGGGTTTATACAAACTCACATGATGATTAAACTTATACCCTTCTATTTAATGTCTTATACATAAATTACACCCATCTAGATATATTAACCATGAATCATACTTTTCTAGTACATGAATCACACTTTTCTAGTACAACAAAACTACCATTTTACAACTCATCTATCAAGCCATATTTAAATTGTGAAATGCTTCTCATAATTCAATTATAAATTAAGAACAAATACTCAGGTTCCAAGCAAACCCATTCAACCGTTGACCATTATAATCTCTCAAAAGTCTTGCATAACTAACTAAGCCCGGATTAAGCTTTAAAGTTCTATTAATATTAATTTTAATCTATCCCTCATCATTAAGAGACTAACGAATGTCCCTCTGAATTTTCAAATTATTCTTATGATGATTAAGCCTTGGGAAATTTGCTTCGACAATCTGCCAAACATAAGCTTAGATGAAGAACACGGGATTAGAAGGTCTATTAAAATTCACATTAATGATCTATTTATCCATTTCCACATCTAATATGACACCATAAAAAATAAGCAGTCCACTCCCCATATCATGACTTGTTAAACTGACTAGTAAGGTTAGCATGGAACCAATTAATACCTTCTAAACTGAAAAAAATAGCACACCATTTAATATCAAGAAGATAAAGCTAAACATTTTTTGCTGTTACAGTCATGAAATGAACATAAGGTATCCTTCTAGTGGTTTTTACGTAAGTTGCATGAACTAATTCTTAAACCAAGCCTTACATAGGCTTCGTTCATTAATAACCCACCTTTGTAACCCTTCCAAATAAAGAATCTGATATGCTTTGGTCCAGTCTAAGATTAGATATGTTTCCACACATACAATAAAAATGCATGAAGCTCCACTTAAAGAAAGATAGGTAACTTTTATAGAGAAATCGCCATTAATATTACCCTTCCATACCAGGTTATCTTCACTATTCACCTGATCTGGTATTGGAGTTGTAGCAATCTCTAATACCATTTCACTTGATAGCCATTGATGAAGTTCTAAAAGCTTGTATTCCTCCTTATCCATCACAAAGTCTCTTACTTATGCATTTGATATAGACATAGGCAAATGAGCAATGATTTTATACCTTAAACAGCTAATTCTCATCTAGTAATCATCCTAAAAGGAGGTAGTTTCTTCATTACGAAGAAGCTTCCCATTTCTTTGAATTAATGATGGCCAAATCATACCCAAGATTTTCTAAAGGAGTGAGTTAGAATTTTTCTCAATAATATCAACTACCTAGTTATAGTTCCAATTATAAGTCTCTTGTGAAACTTGGACCTATAAACTAGAATTCAATGTAACAACATTCTAAGCCATTTTTAATAAATAAGAATCATTCATGAGTTTGAAATTCCAAACAATCCCCTAGGTATTTTTATTTGATAGATTATCTCCCACTATATGTAAAAATTTTAAATCTATAATTGAAAAATAATACTTATACAAACTAAAAATCCATAAAAAATAGTATAAGAATTGCACAAATAGGATAATGAGTTTTTGAATTACCTAGCATTACTATTGCATTTATTAGATTAGATCAAAAGAAATTTTGGAAGAAGAAAGAAGAAGATAGAGAGATGCTTCACTGCCCATATGTTCTTTAGGTAAGTCTCTTAAAGAGAAAAATAAATCTACCATATGATAGGAAACTACAACTTATTTTATAAGAAGGTAGGTAGGAATCCAAATTCTGATTATAACCTAATTAGGATTAACTAACCCATTACATTTAACTTAGAGTCAGGGTATACATACACACTTTATATTTTATATTATACAATACGATATAGGTATTATTATTATATTAGTGATATTGAATTATTTATTTAATCCACCTATATTAAAATATGTTAGTCCATTAAAAATATTTACAATCTCCCATTCAGACAAATATTTTAATACATAATGATTATAATATGTGCCCACATTCAAATAATATCATTAATACAATTCATACCATTACAACCATAAGTCAAATATGAGTGTTTAGCAAATGCATATTTGATTATTCGATAGGGTTAAAAAGATATACATTTATAAAACACCCATTCCAAAATGACCAAACAAAAAAAGTGAGTGTGCAATCAAAATACAAGAATAATTTGTGCATCTGCCAAGATGCATTTATAATAATTTGAGACAGGGTTTAAACGTCTCTTTATGCTATCATAATACAATATATGCACCTTTTACAACATAAGAAAATGGCAATATTACATTATCATAAAATCTTAAGATCAATATTATTTTGTATTTCAAAATATATAATACTCTTACTAACTTAAAATATCAAAAAATTCAACAAGGCCTATATCTAATACATGTCTTTTAAACATTCCTATAGCAAGGCCCTTGGTTAGTGGGTCCGTAAGCATATAATCTGACAAAATGTGCTATATTTAAGTAAAATGCTTATATATCTTCTCTCTTACAAACTAATACTTCACATCAAAATGTTTCATGCGGGCTAAACTTTTATTGTTTTAAGGAAAGTTCACAATGGTAGTATTATCATAATAAATGGCTAAGGGTTTAAAAATGCTTTCAACTAAGCAAAACTAAAAAATAAAATTCCTTTACCACACAACTTCTTAAGTTGCTTCATAGTAAGCATCATGCTTCGCCTCCATAGTGAAGGTTATTGTTAACTACTATTAAACACTTTTTCATAATACAACTCCTCTAGTAAGCATAAGATATATTTAGATGTTGACTTCTTATTATCTAGACAATCTACGAAGTTAGAGTTTGAATAGTTTATACAAACCAGATCGCTAGACCTTTTATATGTTAACATAAAATTCTTTGTACCCTAAAGGTATCTTATGACTTTCTTGACTGTTGTCCAATGTCTTTAACTAAGATTACTCAGGTACCTTCTAAGTACACTAACCACAAAAGCAATATTTAGGCATGTACACACCTGAGCATACATTCAGCTATCGATGATGTAAGCATATAGGACCATACTTATTTTAGATTTCTTATCATCATTTTAAAGACAGTGGGCTTTTAAAAGAATTTCACCTTTCTGAATGGGTGAAGAATTGTGCTAGCATGAAGCCATATTAAATATCTTAAGTACTTTATTAATGTAAGATTTTCAAGACAAACCAAGTAAACTTTAAGATCTATCACAATAAATCTCTATACCAAGAATAAAAGATGCATTTCTAAGATCCTTCATATCAAAATTCAATGACAATTCTTTTTTTATCTCATTTAACAAGCTCACGTCATTACCCGCAAGGAGAATGTGATCAACATATAAAACAAGGATTACAAAATTTCCTGCATTCATCAAATAATAGATATATTAATCCACTACATTCTCCTTAAAATTAAAAGAAGTTACAACCTCATCAAACTTGAAGTACCATTGCCTGGATACTTGTTTCAAGCCATATATTAACTTATTTATCTTACATACTAAGTACTCTTTTCCTTTCTCTTAGAAATCATCTGGTTATTTTATGTAAACTGTTTCTAACAGGTTACCATTAAGGAAAGTAGTTTTCACATCCATTCAGTGTAGTTCTAGATCAAAATGAGTTAATAAAGCTATGATAACTTGAAATGAATCTTTAGTTGAGATTAGTAAGAAAGTCTCCTTATAATTCACCCTTTCCTTCTAACTGTAGCCTTTAGTTATTAATCTAGCCTTGTATCTTTCAATCTTGCCTTGGGCAATACATTTTGTCTTAAAAATCCATTTGTACCTAATTGGTTGATACCTTATAGGTAATTTTATTAGATCTTATACATTATTTTTATACATCAAATTTATTTCTTCTACCAATGCATGACTTCACTTTGAAGAATTAGAACTTCAAATAGCTTCTGAGAAATTAATGGAATTTGAATCATTGTTTACATCAAACTCATGTTCTTGCAAATAAACCATATAATCATATGTAATTGCTTGTTAACGAGTTCTTTATGATCTTCTTAGGGGAACTTTTTCAATCATAATATTCTATTCAATCACTAATTAAATTGGATCAATCTGTGGCTCAATCATAGGTTAATTTGGATTAATTGTGTAGCTTTATATGAAATGGTCCAACTAAAGGAACTATAAAAGGAATAATACTTTACTTAGTAGCCATTTGTTTGACATTGCTTTGTTCTTCTCTAAGAGTAATCTAGGGTGACTTGCTTCCACTATTCAGCTTATCCTCAAAATATATAGCACGATCTAACTCAATAATTCTTGTTAAATGAATTGAATAATAAAATCTAATTCCTTTTGAACTAATGCAATAATTGATGAAATACCTATTGATTATTTTTACTTCAAGTTTCTTAGTGTGCAAGTTATGAGGCTTAATTTTTATTTTACAACCCTATACATGAAAATGTCTCAAGCTAGGCTTCTTCCCATGCATCAACTTATAAGGAGTTTTTAGCATAAATTTACTTAGAAGTTAATTTAACATATGCATAGTAGTTCATAAAGCATCATCTTATAAAAATTTTGGTAAAGTGGAAAAAGCAATCATACATCGTACCATCTGCATAAGTGTTCTATTTCTTTGCTTTACAATTCCATTATGCTCTAGTGTATTAGGCATAATGTAACTTGCTTTTATTTTGCACTCTTGTAAGTATTTTACAAAAAAAGTAGGATTTTTCTCATCTTATCATATCTGTAATAAAATTCACCACTTCTATCTAAATGCACACATTTAATATGTTTCTTTAGTTTTAGTTCAATTGCAACCTTAAACTTTTTAAACATTTCTAATATTTCAAACTTTTCAGAAAGAAGCTCTGCCATTCAAATCTTATATGGTCATCAATGAAAGTAATGAAACATTTAGAACCTTCTATTGCATTAGATGAGATAAGTTCACACACATCAGTATGGATTAATTCTAGAAATACTTTCTTTCCTAGTCCTTTTCTTTTTTCTAACTCTAGCTGTTAACTTTTCTTTGATACAATCCATGCAAATGCTGAAATCTAAAAAGTTATAATCAAGTAAAACTCTTTCTTTTATTAAGTATTCCATTCTTTCTTTAGAAATATGGCTTAATCTTTCATGCCAAAACATTGAAGATGTTTCATCATATCTTTTCCTTTATTTCTAACAACAGTGTTGATAGAATTTTCAAAATCATTACTTAAATTAATTTTATATAAACCACCTCACAAAGTACCAATTCCAACAATAAATTAGTCATAATATAACTTAAAATTATTATTTTCAAATAAACATTAATATCCATCCTGGTCTAAACAAGTTATAAAAATTAAATTCTTTTACATGGAAAGTATAAAAATAACATTTTTTAGTCCTAAAACATAACTAGCAAATAGAAATAGAGAAATGACTCTTATATGTTCAACTCGTACTCTATCTCCATTTTTAAGTTTCAAAACTGTTTCACCCTCACTTGATTTCTCAAATTCCTCAGTGCTTATAAGCAATTTGTGACATGAATAATGGCATTAATATCTAATCATCAAGTGTTAAAAAGAACTTTAATAGTATTTGATTCAAAATAAACTAGAGTTAAGGGGTTACCTTTCTTTTTCTTTTCAAGTCACTTCTTTAATTTGAAGTAGTCATCCTTTTTGTGCTTATATTTCTTACAAAATGTACAATTTCCTTTGAACAAAGCTTTCTTGGCTTATGCTATTACTCCTTCATATCATTTTTCTTCTTTTCGTGTTTAGGCTTCCCCTTATTATCCTTCTGGATAGGCTTATTTCCTTGTCCAGAACTTGAACCATAAGAGACAAAATTTGTAGTTTGCATGTTTATTTTCTTCATATCCTCTTCCACTTGACTCACTATAAAAATCATTTTACTAATAGTCTATTCTCTTTTCTAAGTGTTGTAGGATGATTTCAGCATATCAAATTGAGGAGGATTTGACTCTAAAGCATGCTAAATTAAAAAATTATCTCCTAGGCTAACATTCATATTGTTTAATCAGTTATAATAATGCATCAGTTTTAATATATACTCTCGATCACCATTCACTCCATCATAAATAGTTTTCTTGGATAAGGATAGATAATGCCCTTTCTCTACTTAATCGAACTTGACATATTTCTTTGCTACCGAGTCCAAGAATTCTTTTGTATTTTGATTATTAAGAATATTCTACCTTATGGTTTTCTCTATAAAGCACTTTATCACTATAAGACAGACCCTATTGGAATGAGTCCATTTTTTATATTATGCTCTTTGCGCTGGAGTTGACTCCTCATTAAATATTGGTTCCTCTTTATGTAAGGCCAAATCAAGATTGGAGACTGCCAGAAATGATTTTAAAGATTCCATTTAGTCCTTATGATTAGCCTCATTCTATGTTTTAACAAAAGTTAGTTGCATAAGAACTAAAGTTGAGGAAAATCATTAAAGAATTTATGAAACTAATCATAAGTTATCAACATTACATGTCAAACATTAATCGAGCTAAAATTTTCATCATAATTATGTAACTATTTACAATATAATATTATAAAACTTAGTACCAATAGGGTATAAATATCACAATATATACAAGAATTATATGCTAAATTTCTAAAACTAAACTCTAATAAGAAATTCAATAATTTTAGAAGATTAACATACAATTCTAGCACTCATGTCATCACCTATAAACTACAGTGACAACATTATACTAATAGGGTAAACTACCACCAATATAGTACTTTCCTTTATTCACACTTTTATTTTAATCAATAGATAAATAATTAAATAATATAATAGATATTTTCATGCAACATCATAAAATTTTATGCAATTAACTTATGATAAGTGAGTATAAATTACATAAAATTTACAAGCATAATAGAAGTAATTGCAATCTTTACATAAATGGAATAATTGCATATTATTAACAAAATTAAGGAATATTTGCATACAACATATAAATGATAAAAATTTCCATCCAAAGATAATCATGCAAAGATAGCATAGTAAAATTTTCAGGTTAAAATTTTTATTAAATTAATATTTATAAAAAGAGGACAAATTTACTAAAATATTTAATTTCCAAAAAAATTCTAAAAAAAATCATAAAAAAGCTCGAAAAGTGGAGCCTAACAATTTTTTTAGTCTGATGAGATTTGCCATAAAAAGCAATGCGTGGCTTACACGTGCCACTTATGCGAGTGGGTGCTATAGCCACATGCATCTGCATCATCTTTTTCATCCAATTTTACATATTTAGGTCTGTGCAATTGCATTTTCAACTTCGAAATCAACCCAATTTCTAACTCAACATATTCAACAGTTTTTCATCAAGATTTTTAATGGTTAATTCCTATCATTATAAACTAATATATTTCCAAAACGGCTCATTAAATGAGATCAATTTTGTAAAATATTTCAGTACTTACTATAACTCATTCATATGAAATTATGTAACATTAATTGCTAATCATAACTCATTATTCATAATTAATATCTACAATTAACTACTAATTTGCATAATTAAAAAAAACACTTTAATCTATAAAGGTCCATAACACTCCAGATAGCACATAATTTTTATCAAAAATTCTAAGGCTCTAATTGTGTTTTTCATGGAAAACAACCTAAAACAATTTTTCCTTTTACTCTAAGAATCAATCAGCACAAATTCCATACGAAATCAAAGAAAATATTCTATTCTATATCTAGGAAATCCTCATAGAAATTCCATCACCACAAATTACATATATATGAACTATATTATATTATTCTCAATTGATAACATAAAAAATAAGAAAATAGACAAGAAATTAAAAATAATTTTGCCATAATTTTTCTCAGTTATTATGGCTAAAAGCATATGAAGAATTCAAGTTAGATGGCATATAAAATTATATAGCATTAAAAATTATATAACTTGTGTAATTTGACTCATTAATATGGATTTTAGGCTTATACCTAATATGGAAGTCGAATATTTCGCTTGTTATGAAGCAACTTGAAAGGCTATATGATTAAAATATTTTATTTATAAGTTTTGCTTAATTGAAAGCATTTCAAAAGCCTTGATCATTATACACATTTTACTCCACATAGTAAGGATCCTCTTTTTTGAAGCCTCATACCCTTAAATAAACACCAACTGAAGTTGTTCAATCTTATTCAATATAACTCTAGAAAGTAGTTATGTGCATATTGTAAGTTAGGATAGATCTAATAATAGAATGAGCTAAAATAACCAGTCCCATCATAGACAAACAACTAGTTTTCCAACTAGCTATGCAATCATGAATCTTTTTAACTAAATGAAAATATGTATTTCTTGTAAGCCCTCGATAAAGCAATGGAACACCAATATACTTGCCCAAGTTTGAGGAGTTATAAAAGCTACATTTGCTAATAATGGCATACCTTAACTCTTGCTTCACATTCCTAGGAAAGACATTGCAACAAATTAACACTTATGTTACAAAAATTTAAAAATCATGACAATTTTATTTTTTAGAAAAACTTTATCTGTAGTAAAATATTACTTATACTATGAAAACTTTAACATTGGTGCTACAAAAATTTAAAAATCATAACAATTTTATTTCTTGCTAGAGGAAAAAAAATTCAAATAAATGTAAAAAAAACTAAAAAATTTATGCTATAAAAAATTATCTATGATAAAATATTATTTGTGTTATGAATTAAGTTATAGAAACATATTTTTCATGGCAAATTATCACTTATATTATAGAAAAACTTTACCTATAACAATATATTAGTTGTGCCACAAACTAAGTTATAGAAATACATTTCCTCTAACAAAGTATCGCTAGTTTTACAAAAAAAAATTTATTCATAACAAAATATCACTTTTGCCACAAATTAAACTATGAAAACACATTTTCTATTACAAAGTATCATTTTTACCATAAATTAAGCTAAGGGAATACATTTCTTGTGATAAAATATTAGTTATTCTATCATATAAGTTGGATAACTTTATTTGTAATAAAATATTACTCATGTCACGAATTAATTCTATGAATAAGATTATATTCAAATGTACCATTTCTATGATAACTATACATATAAAAAAAGCCATTTAGGATAAGTGCAATGTGCTATAACGTAGTAAATGATAAAAAAATAAAAATATTTATATGTTATGGATGTTTGGCAAATAGTTAATTCATCCCTTAAGTTAGAAATATTTAACTAAGTAACCAAGTCAAATAATTATTTTAGGAATTATTATTTAATTAACTAATTGACCCCAATCAGCTAAAATAAAAAAGCTATGAAATCTAATATTTTCAATTAACTAATTAATAAAATATATTTGTAAAAAGATAAAATTACATGTAAATTATGTAATTATGCACATTTATTATTTTTCTTAAAATAATAGAAAAGGGAGTTGAACTCCAATTCTTAATATATATGAGAAAGAGTCCAACTATTAAATTTCTAAATATTTTTATTTACTAATGTACCAAATTTAATATTTAACAATTCTTCATAAATAATAAATAACCATTTAACTTTCTATCAATTAAAATTACATAATAAAATCAATATACATTAACAAAATAAATATTATAATATATTAAGGATTGTGATATATAATTATTTAATAAAATTAAAATCTTTACATATTAAATGAAAAAATGGATATGATTTATAATTATTATTGATAAATTTTTTTTTAAAATTATATTTTTATTAACTGAACCAAATAAATTCATTTTTAAATATTTTATTTAGATCTTATCAAATTTTTAACAAATCTAAATCCTTATTAGCCCAAAATAATTTGTTTTAACGTGTCTGATCTGATCAAGATGAAATAGACCGGATTTATTCTAGTTTTAGTTTAGTGAGGATTTTATCATTATTTATACTGATGAACTAAGCCATTACATTTATTATATTTATTACAAATTAATATTATAATCTTAAGTAAGTAACACAGCTTTTTATCAATAATTTATTATCTAAAAGATGAAATCATAGAGTGGATAATAATAATAATAATAAATTTTCATTACTTTTTTAGATTTTTTAAAAGTGAAAAAAAATTAAAATATAATTTATCCAGATAAGTAATATTTAAAATAAAAAAAATTGAAATGAAGATAATTTAAAATCAATCAATTTTAATTCGTTGAAATATCCAGATAATGTATTCAAGCACATGGTTTGCGAATAGCTTTAGAGCTCATCACACGAAGAAGAAAGTTGCTGTGAAGTCTAGAATAAAAAAAAAGGGTTGTTGGAAAGTCTCTGCGGCATTGCCACGTCGAAAATTAATTGATAGAAAGTTGCAATGGGGAAACTGGGACGAAAATTCGGGATGACCAAGAGTTGTAATTGTCAGTTCCTTTTAATTTTTAAAATGCAAGAGAATAGGCAATATTCTCTAAAGGTACAGTCTAACCGAACCAAATCGAATCCAATATTTGATTAAAACTCGTTAAAAAGAAGGATTCAATTTATGATTTAATTGTTGAGATTTTAATAATTTGATTTTGTTCTTAATTTGAATATAATTATAATAAATTTATATAAATTTATTTAAATAATATATTATTTATGTAAATTTTTTTATTAACGTCAAAATATTCGAATTCAAACTTAAGTTTGGAATGAATACGAAGATAAATGAGATTGTAAAATTTTATCTAAATAATTTATTATTTCACTCATATTTTAATATATAAAAACTTATTTTTTAGAAATAAATTAAACACTTAATTTTTTAGCTTATTTTACTTTTTAATATATTTTTTTATAATCATCAAAATTTATCAAAAATATTTACACAAGTATTATGTAATATCAATAATTACACTTAATAAAAAATAATACATACTAAAAAGTTAATTATTCCAATCAAAGCATCATGTTTCATTCATGCTATGTTAACAACTATCAATATGATTAAATTTTTATATATTATATTATTTATATATAATATAAAGATATAAATATATTTTTTATTATTAAACTTATTTAGATTTGCAAATAATTTGAGCCAAATACTATAAAACTTAATTTTAGCTTATATATTAAATAAGTCAAGCTTAATTTAAATTGACTCATTTAAAATTGAACTTAAATTGAATTTTTTATGAATTAATATCAAATTACTAACGAATAACTTAACTTATTTACATTTTTGGTGTTGTTCTCACTTGTCCATTCTTTTGTTTTATATTTTATATTTATTTATGTTAATTTTTCTATACTAAAAATTTAAATTGATTCCTATAAAATTGATTTTTTTATCAATTATGTCACTCATCAAAAATTGAAAAAAATGTGAATTATTCCTTTTAATTTTAAGGTAGTTGGATATCACTTCCTTCAATTTTAAAGACTTAAAAGTCACTCCCTTCAATTTTATAAAACTTGAAAATAACATCCATCTTTCACTTAAATCACCATTTAATCAAATTGTGTGATTTTTTATAGTATTTTTAAATAAGAATCAAGATATTATAGTATATTAATTTTTTATTTTTTAATGCATAATTTTTATATTATATAATTAATAAAAAATATATTATATATAAAGAATTTTAATTAAATACTTGTATATAATGCACAAAATTACTATCCAAAAAATAATAAAATAAATTAATATTTTATAATATTCTGATTCTTATATAAAAATATCATAAAAGTCACATGATTTGGTAAAATAATTGATTAAGTAGAAGATGGGAGTTATTTTCAAATTTTGTAAAGTTTAAGAGGTGATTTTCAAATTTCATAAGTTGAAAAGGATAAAATTTGATCATTCCAAATATGAAAGGGTAATTTATTTATTTTTCCTAAAAATTTGTATCAATTTGATTCATAAAAAATTAACTCCACCACAAATTTTAACTCTTATATACAATAATCTAATAACTCTATGTTATATAAGCTTTGAGATAAGAAATAAAAAATGGCCAAAAAAAGAAGAAGAAATAAAGCAATTATTTAACAAAGTAGAATTTAAAAATTGAATGATAGGCATAGTGGGTGAATTGAAAAAGACATGTCACCAACTTGATTACACAGAATCATTTCATAGTCGCATTCCATAACAGTTGAGAATGGAGATGCCAAAATAATTAAAAATCAAATACATCAATTTTATCAAAGTTTTAAAGTTGGAGAAGATAAAATTTAATATTCTAAAGCTAAAAAGATAATTTATATATATTTTTTAAAATTTTTTGTATCAATTGGTCTGGTAAAAAATTAACTTCATCATAAACTTTAATTCCTCTATATAATCCTTTAATAATTCTATCTCATATAAACATTGAGATAAGAAATAGAAAATGGCTCAAGAAAAAAAAAATGAAGCAATTATTTGATAAAATAGAATTTAAAAATTGGATGACAGGTGAAGTAGGTGATCTGAGAAAGACATGCCACCAACTTGATTAGGTTGAACCATCCTATATTCACATTTCGTAGCAGTTGAGAAGGAAGATGCCAAAACAATTAAATACATCAATTTCATAGAAGCTGCGATGGGCCTTTCTTGAACTTTCTCCCATGTTAAATTACCCATCACGGTGTCAAACTCATACATTAGTTTAAGATTAAAAAAAAAAAAAAATCTAGGAGACTAGTTTGCAAATTGTAATGGCTATCTTCCTTACCTCTTAAAAGAGGGGGGGGGGGGGGACATGGTCAGTAAATTTGGTGGTGTAAGTCTGAGCCATGATTAAGAACAGCTATGGTTGCTTGATTTTGAGATGGCAACCAAAGCTGATCTTTAATAACAAACCATAAGAAGCTGAAATTTCCTAGAAACTCCGTCAAGGAATAACGTATGGAAGAGGCTCAGAAGACCATCTTATTAGCTGGGCAGTCTAACGTGAGAATTGGTCCAAAAGTTTCTGAATTTGTCCGCTGTGAGAATAGAAAAGCAGCGAAAATTGAAGGAGAGAAATTTTGGAAATCACATCTTAAAGTTTTATTACTTCTTCGATGTTAAATTACCTGTCGCGGTGTCAAAATGGATGCATTTGTTTAAGATAAAGCAGCTTGCTTTGAAAATTCTTCCAAAGATAATTGATAAAAAAATGCTGTGAACAAATTAACACTAATGCTAATGCTAGAAATGTCAAAAATAAATTGAGATTAGCATAATTTTGTCTAACTTAAAATTGAAATTGTTATTGAAAATAATAATAGTAACTTAAAATTGAGACTGGTTGATTCGATCTAATAAGATACCAAATTAGTAAGTGTTAGATCGTTAAGTTAATTCATTAATATAGTAATAGTAATAAGTAATAAATAATTTTGATATTAATTTTAAATATGTTATATACATATATATAATATGATATATTATTATTTATTTTTTATTATTATATATAAATTATTATAATTATTTCTATTAATATATTATTATAAATTATTATATATAATTATTTTTATTTATATATTAATATATTTTCATCATATATAAATTATTATAATTTTAATTTAAAATCTAAAGTTTCTCACTACTAATTAATCACCTAAAATTTTTAATACATGATTTTTGTTACAAATCTTATTATGCCTTAAATTCAAACTTAACTTATTTAAATTAAATATATTTTTTATAAATAATTTTTTTCAAGTAGTCAAATTATTTTTAGTCAATATCTTCTTTCATGTATTATAATTATTTTTGTTAATATATTATTATAAATTATTATATATAATTATATTTTATAATTATTTTTATTAATATATTAATATATTTTTACTATGTATAAATTATTATAATTTTAATCTGAAATTTAAAGTTCTTACTATTAATTAATTATCTAAAATTTCCAATAAGTGATTTTGGTTACAATTTTTATTATACCTCAAATTTAAACTTATCTTATTTAAATTAAATACATTTTTATAAATAATTTTTACAAGTAGTCAAATTATTTTCATCAATATTTTCTTTTATGTATTATAATTATTTTTATTAATAAATTATATATAAATTATCATATATAATTATTTTTATTATATAAAAATTATTATAATTTTAATCTAAATTTTAAAGTTTCTTACCACTAATTAATCACTTAAAATTTTCAATATGTGATTTTGGTTACAAGTCTTATTATATCTCAAATTTAAAATTAACTTATTTAAAATAAATATATTTTTTATAATTAATTTTTATAAGTGGTCAAATCATTTTTGGTCAATATTTTCTTTCACATATTAAAAATGAAAAGATTTTAATTGAAAATTTTAATATATTAGAAAGTTACCAATATATTTTAAGAAATTAAGAACAAAACTACGTTAATATTTTAAAAAAATTTACTTTCTTTTTTAAAAGAATTCATATTTAATCTCTTTTAAGTTTTAAAAAATATGATTTTTATTTCAATTATCTCAATAAATTTATCTTAATTTCATCCTTTTAATAAAATTTTAAGTGATAATAATAAAATATAATTATAACAATAATAATAATAATAATAATTAATTTTAATTATTTAATGATATAAAATTAATAATAAATAAATAACTAATATGATAATAATAATAAAATATAATAAATTATAAAATCTACCGAATAAATGTCGGCTTAGGATGAGATTAAAATTGACACCATAACAACTTAATTTCGTGAAAATGTTGTCTTGTCTGAGATTGATTTGACGACTAATTTTTGTTCATTGAGTTAATTCATTTTGATAGGTCTAGCTAATATTGAATACCACCTAAATAAATTATAAGCTAGTTTGCACATTAATTTATTAAAAAATAAATTCTAATTTTTTATATTATTTTAAATAATTTATAATTTATAAAATATTACTTCTTGATTTAGTTAATAAAAATTAAAAAAATTATCAATAATAATTATATTTAATAATTATAAATTATATCTATTTTTTTATTCACATTCATTTTTTATTTTGATTCATCTATTCTTTACGTATCCTTTTTTTCATTTACATTCATTTTATTTGAGTAAATATCCATCATCAATTGATATTTTAATCATCACGTGTTTAACGTGGATATCATGCGACAGCTGAGGAAATTTGGAAATTCCTTGTATTATTCGAAATTTGAAATCCACGTTAAAACTAGAGCGTAAAGTGCTCTAGGATTTGAAAATTTCTATTACCGTTTAGCAAAAACAGACATTTATAAATTAGAATTTCAAATATTTTAAAATTTACTTAATTCACCCCTTCGTTACCTTATCCAAACAGAACTTTATGTGTTTAAATTTGTTATTTAAAGGAGGAATAAAGTATTTTAAATTATATTTAAAATTTATTTATATTAACGTTGAATTTTTTATGTTATCATTAAATAATAAAATAATACATTAAAATCCATTAATAATAATTAATAATTTTAACCAATAATATGAGATTTTTAATATGATGTATTAATATATTAAAAATAATAATAATTTGATTTTTAAATTCAATAAAAGTATAATCCACGATCATTTATTTTTTTTCAGTTTTAGATGAATATTTAAAAGATTAATTACAAGATTATATATTAATTTTATATAAACTTATAATCAATATGAGAATGCATAAATTTTCATTTTAATTGATGGGTGGAGCTTAAAAGGGGTAAGAGGGTTACCCCCTCGCAAAAATTTTTAAACAATATATTAATATTATATAATTATGTGATTTTTTTTAAAAAATTACATAAATCATTTAACTTCTTAAATTTTTTTTAATTATTTGACATTTCCAAAATTTTATGTCAAAATTCCTCTTTGATTTTAATGATTCTTTTGTGCCAGAACAATTTTCATTTAAAAAAATTATGGTTAATTTAGGTTATTGATTTTAGTGAAATTAACCAAGAAGTAATACTAAAACGCATGTTTTTAGACTAATAAATCACCGTGAAAAATTAAGAAGATAAGCTTATTTATCTGGAAAGTAATAAAAAGAGTAACCTTCTATCTCAGTCCTCATGAAATGTAATTTTTTTTAATTTTGTCTATGTGAAATTTTTTTATTAATTTTATTTTTGTAAAATATTGATATTAATTTATTTGATTTCGTTGTTTGTAAGAATCTTTCTTTTAAAAATAAAATTAAATAAATTAATATTTTATAAAAATAAAATTAATTAAAAATATTTTATAGGACTAAAATTAAAAAAAAATTAAAATTTGCATTTATAGATATTGGGATTTACTCTAATAAAAAATATTTACTGCTTGCCGTACAAAGTGATAACTTGTGGTTCCCAATTGGAAGTCACTTTTGCCGACCAAGTTCTAATGCTTTACAGGGCCCCCAAGTCTCTCTTCCCCTGCCTTCCTACGGTCCTCACAGGGGACAAATTCAGAAACCTTTTGACCAATTCTCCGGTTAGACTGCCCAGTGGATAAGTTAGTCTTCTGGGCATCTTCCATACGTTGTTCCGTCACGAACACTTTGTTTAGACTGAAGGGGGGGTAGGGGGAGAAAGAACTTGGAAGAAAAATAAGGTGAAGGAAAAAAAATAGGGGGGAATTGAATTTTTTTTGTATTATTTAGAATTAGAAAAATTAGAGAAGTAATTTTTTTATTTAAAAAAAATTAAAGGAAAAAAATTATATTTGTACAAATTAACTATTATACTCTTATGTATAAAAGATGAATATAGTCAAATGTTTTAAAAAAATGAATTTTAAAAAAATAATTTTAAAAAAAATAATTCATAACTTTTTAAAATAAATAATTGAGTGAGAAAGGAGCCCGAATTCCTTTCACATAATCATCCTTTGAATTAGGATAGGTCACTTTCCGAACTCAATTCCATTCTAAGCAAATTTACCAAAAACAAGTTTCACAATCTCCCAAATTCATTTTAATCAATTTTTTTTCAAGACAAATGTTTAAGTAGTGGGCTTTTTGTCACATGGTGCGTACACTTTAATGGAAAATTATGTCTGACACATCCACCAAATGCAATGATCATAATTAGACTTGATTATATCTTAATTTATATAAGAATTTCATTTCTTATCAAAAAATATTTTTAATAAAAAATATTATATATATTAATAAATATATGATATATTAGTTATATTAATAATTAAAAAATAATATTTAAAAATATAAAAATAAAAAAAATAAAAAATTTATTCTTTTTCAATTTTTATATTTCATAATAAAAAAGTAAAATTTGAAAAAAATTGACCCAAGTTAGGTATCCAACAAATTTGGGTCGCCTACGGATCGAGTTCAATCTGCGCGACTCGAAATTGAAAACCTAGTCCAAGGCCAGCAGATCAGCGACATCCCCCAACAACCCATTCAATGGCCATTTGCAAGGAGTCTCACTCCACACTTCTTCTTTTCCCAGATTCCATTGCTGGGAAAGGAGGAATGTGGTAGCAACTTGCTCCATGCCAGCGAGAAGCTTTGAATTGGAGACCTTATCCAGCAATCCTACGTAGAGATAGAAATGATAGTAGGGGGAGAGCATAGAAAACAACCATTCTTACTTCCACTAGGATGAGCTCACGATAGTGAACCTAGGCTGCTACACTTGTCAGTTACGGCATTATTTCTTTAGTTGTCTAATACGGCAAAGGCAGCTATGGGAAATTATAAGCTTCGCCCCGCACTTCTCCTCATGAGTAGGGAGAAGTTATTTTTCGTGAGCCCACTGTAACCAAATAAAAGAAATGACAAAGTTTCCCCCTAACTTCTCTCCTACTTCTTCCCCTCAGCTTCTGTGGTTCCAAACATAGATGAATTTCCAAGAAATTTTTTCATCTTATGGATTAGGCCATTTCTATCAACCATAGGATGACTGGATATTATGAAATATTAAACAACGCTTATTTTGAAGGATAAAAATAAGAAACTATCTACAAAATTTAAAAATTGACAAATTGACCTCAGTAAGGATTGACATTGTTCCTTATCGGCAATAGGGCAATTTTACCTTGCTTGCTAAATATTTCTTTTACTGCCACATCTTACACATGAGATAAAGAAAATGTTGCAATTAATTGTAGAATTTGTATATTAATTTTTCTCTTAATGCAGGGAATCTTGTACAAGAGTTTTAAATGATAAAAGATAAAGAAAATTATTGTCATGCATTATTTTCAATTATCTAAATTTACAATTTTAAATCGATATGATTTAATCAACTCTAAAATAAAAATAAATTTTATTTAAAATTAACTAAATTATGATTATTAGTTTGATGGCATAAATTAATAGCAATAAAAAAGTGGTTCATAGTAATCACTTCCCAAAAATGAAAAAAAATGGAGGATATAATTAATATTAATAATGTTGATATAAAATTATGAATTTTTAATTTATAAATCAAATCATATATTAACATTTATAAAAAAATTGTTATAGGTATATAAAATGGGATCTAAAATTAAATTTTAAATATTTTATATCCATTATATTGAATCTTATAAATTTACTCCATTATTATATCTTTAATGATAATTATTGTTTACATTTAAAATTTAATTTTAAATCTTATTTTTGATACATATACCATTATTGTTATGAAAATATAATTTTTTACAGGCTATCACAATATTTTATTTGAATTTATTAAAAACTTTCTAAAAAATGTTATATATTTTTATTAAATTTTGAAAATTTCTTAATTCTTAAAGATATCTTTTTTGGAAAAATTGACTGTCACAAAATTAAACTTTTAATATTGGAAAAATATTTGTAATTTTGATATAATATTTAAAATTTCAACAATACTGTTTTACATTTTGTTAAATAAAAATTATTTTTAAAATTTTAAGGAGGGCAACAATGCAAATTTACCCTACTAGCAAATATATTTTTTTACCCTTTGTTTGGTAACATTAAAAACAAGATTTCATTTCATTTTTAAATAAATTTTTTTAAAAAATGGTGTTTGACTTTAAATATAAAAAGATTTCATTTCATTTCATTTGCAATTATTATTTTAATTACATTTGTGCCATTATAAAATCCATCAAATTTAGTAAGAATTTCACTAGAATTCATTTTATTTGATAAAAAAATATTTTATATGAAAGTTTTATCTTCTTTCTAACATTATATTTATTATAATATTATTAAAATTTATATTTTAATTAAATTTTATATATTTTTTATATATTCCAAATTAAATATTTGATTTACAAATGAATTGAAATCATAATTTTTAATAAAGTATTCAAATAATGGAGTTCATTTATAAATGAATTGAAATCATTTCAATTGAAATAAAATAAAATGAATTCTAAAAAATTACATGCCAAACATAGTATTAATGTCACTTCTTACACGTTTCACATTAATCTTGCTCGTCCGTTTACATGGGTTCCGAACCCATCTTCACCTCAAAGGTACGGTAGCATTCGCCTTTGGTTTATTAAAGATCAGCTTTGTTTCCGATCTCATACTCAAGCAACTGTAACTGTTCTTAATCATGGCTCAGACTTTCACCGCCAACTTTACTTATCATGTTTTTATAAGTTACACACTACAATTTTCAAAGTAATTTCCCATATTTTTTTTTTTGGAATAGAAAAAGGATAAGGCCAAGGATTAAGAAATTAAACTGTTGTCTTTGATGTTCTCAAAAAGAAGAATTAGGTAGTCTAACAGAGGACAAAAGAGATAGTGTAATCTTGGAGGGGCTAATTTATCACCAATTTTATTATATTCCCTCAACGTATAAGATAATTTAACCTGCCAAAGTAGTTTTTAAAAAATTTTCCAACAATTATATTAAAGCGTGGACTTCGATGTTTTATGACAAGTGTACATTTTAACTGATCTCATACTCTTGAATTGACTTTTAGTAATTCATTATTTAAACTCCAAACTCATACAATTTTACAATTCTTTCTTATTTTTTAATATCATCGATTTCTTTTTTTCATTGATTATAATTTTAAATTAATATGAATTAATTTTATTCATACCAATGAATTATAACTTTAAATTAATTATAAATTCAATTGTACAAAAATAATGGAATAAAATTTAATATAGGGTAATAATTATTAATATTAATATTTAATTGCGTAGGCCTTTATTAATTTAATATGTCTGAATTTTTAGCAGAGCAATAACAGTTAATTAATATTATCTGTAACATTTTTTCATTTATTATGAGTTTGAACTTTGATGTTATGTTTGGTAACTTGTTATTTTTACTATCATAAAAAAATAATATAAATATATATTATTTATATAACCATTGTTTTACTTTATTACAAATAAGTAATAAATAATGTAAATAATATACTAAAAACTAATAATTATAAGAATATAAATTAAGTATCATTGCTAATTAATTTCCAGCAATAATTCCTTTATTTTTATTAAAATTAATGCCTATTACAATTCATACAACAAAATCAATATCATCTGATTTTCTTATCACTTATTTATTCTAATGTTTGATTACATGATCAAACAAATCAGTTATTAAAGTGACAATTAGTTTTTACTCGTGACTTGTTACTTTATAATTACAATCTACTTATTCATTAAATTCAAACATAAAAATTAGATAACAAAAAGCCTTAATTTATATATAAATTTAGATTTAATTTTCACAATTTTAATAATTATTCATTTTTTGTATCATGTAATTATCTTCATAAACTTTCTTAAACTAGAATAATATATTAATATATTTTATTTTATTATGATATTTTTTAATATAATTTCAAATTCTTTTTTTGATTAGATATTCGATGAGGAATCACTTCAGATAAAAGTATTAATAGATATTTTCATTTCAAGTAAGGGGTCATTTTTTATATTTGAACCTTTCTCCGTTAACAAGTAAAGTTCGTCAAGATCAATTTACTTCCACTGAACTAATACCTTATCAATAAAATTTAATAACAAAGAATTAAACCCCAAACCATAAAGTGTATAAGTAAAGGCACAACCATTAAAGACTCATTCTTATGTATTTGATAAAATTTCTATATATATAATTTAATTCTAATTTTTGGACTACTATCATATCTCATTTGATCCGGTATATAAACATTTATTAGTCTATATTACATTAAATATTTTTTTATTATATTGTCTTTCTACATGTATAATTTACTACATATTTTTAAGATTAAAATTTAGATAATTTTTTTTAGGTATTTGTTGTAAGTAATTCAAATTACAACAAACATATTAATTGTTCTATTAATTATTAGTAACTTTAAGTTGAAAATTACAATAATTCGAAATGTTGTAATTCTAATAAAATAATTAATTCATTTATTTTAATCTAAATAGAGAATCTTATTGTAAACACCTAAGAAATTTTATTTAACTTTTATCCTATTTTTAATTGTCCACTTCACAATTTAATTAATGAATTTCTTACTCTTTTATAATTATTATGAGTTGAAAAAGTTATCTTAATTTTTTATATAAATTAATTTTATTTTTAAAGAAAATTATAAATTAAAAAAATATAATAGAAAAAGATAATAAAGACATAGTTCAATAGATGCAAAACTTATTTTTTCAAGATGCAAGTATTTCCCCCTTTTTTTAACTTATGATATCCATAATGTTTTGTTTCAGGTTTGAAAATGAATATGTATCTAATAGTATAAGATCATGAATTTTATTTTTAAATTTAAAAAATTTAAATGTATATTTTATTAGTCTATTTCAATATTTTTTGGATAATTTATTTCAATATTTTTTGAATAAATATGATAGCAACATCTATTCTTTAGTTAGAAGAAAAAATATTCTAATAAAATAATGATAATAAAGTAATAAAAATTATTAAAATTAATTTATCACAACCAATAATTTTTTAAAATTAATTGGTGTTTTTATTGTGAAAATGAAAAAAAAATAGGTACAGTTTACTTCAATATTTTAGATTAAGATTTTTATTAAAATTACTTAAATGCTCATAATTATTCTATTACATTCTAAAATTAGTAAAGAATTCATTGATATTAATATAAGTCTAAATGAGTTACATCAAATTTAGGTTATTAATCTCAATAATTTTTAAAAGTTAAGGTCAATTCATTTTAAAATAATTCTTACATTATATGTAATATGCTCTTCCCCATAATTAATGTATTAAATAAAAAATTTCAATTCATTAAGCCATTGTAAATCTATTTTAGGAAAAAAAGTATTATGTTAAAACTAAAAGATTTATTTTATGATTAAAAATGTTGATTAAAATTGTTGATATGCAACAAGCCTATTTTAGTAAATATAATATTAAATTTAGAAGTAAAATAGGTCTATTTTAACAATAATACTCCTCTTAATTTGTATCATTAATATTATTATTGATTATTGCTTAAGAAAGTAAATCAATTTCATTTTTAACTGTTGATAGGTTGTTTTAATTTTCTATTTATTTTATTTTAGTAAAAATATTGATTAAAATTAAAATTTTTTATGATTTAAAATATCATTTAAAATAATTAATATACTATTGTATACCTTTTTCAAACAAAATATTGAATTAAAAGATAAACTTAATCTCATTTATTTTTTTTACTGCAAGTTTCCATCTTAAAAGAAATCCTGTGATTTTAATTTAAAACATTTGTTTTATTAAAATAGATTAGCAACTATACTATAATATTTTAATTTTTATTTAAAAACATCACAAAAAATCACACAATTTGATTAAATGGTGCTTTAAATGAAAGATGGATGTTATTTCCAAGTTTTGTAAAATTTAAAAAAATAATTTTTAAATTTTTAAAATTAAAGGGGGTAATATTCAATCACCCTAAAGTTAAATGGGATAATTTGCATTTTTTTCAATTTTTGATGAGTGATGAAATTGAGAGAAAAATCAATTTTTTAGGAATCGAAATAAATTTTTAATATAGACAAATTAATATAAATAAATACAAAATATAAAATAGAAGAATGAACAAGTGAGGACAATATTAAAAATATAAATGAGTGAAGTTATTTATTAATAATTTAAAATTAATTAAAAAAATTGAATTGAGCTCGACTTTAAACGAACCAAATTCGATTTAAGTTTAAATTTGAATATTTTAAATTTGATAAAAAATTTTAGATAAATAATATATTATTCAAATAAATTCATTAAAATTTATTTTCAAGTTAAGTTCAAATTTAAGTTATTCAAATTTTATAATAATTAAAACTCATTCAAATTTATTTATTTTTACTAATCAAATATTTCGGTTGGTTTGCACCTTTACACAACACCGCCTATTCTTTTGCATTTTAAAAATTAAAAAGAAATGACAATTACAACTCTAGTCAGCCCGAATTTTCGTCCCAGCTTCCCCACTGCATCTCTCTAACAATTAATTTTCTACGTGGCAATGCACCAGATGCTTTCCAGCGACTTTCTTCTTCGTATGATGATTAACTATAGTTAGCTTAAGAGCAAGCTACTTAAGCCAATTGCTAACTATATGGTGGGATAAATTATCTGGATATTTCCACGAATAAAAATTGATTGATTTTAAATTATCTTCACGTCAATTTTTTTTTCATTTTAAGTATTACTTATTTGGATAAATTATATTTTAAAAAGTTTTTCACTTTTATATACTCTAAAAAAATTATTATTATTATTATTATTATCCACTCTATAATTTCATTTTTTAGATAATAAAATTTTGATAAAATGTTGTCTTACTTGCTTATGATTACAATATTAATTTGTTATGAATATAATAAATGTAATGATTTAGTTCATCAATACAAATAATGATAAAAGACTCACTGAACTATGTGGCAATTGTAATGATTTTAAAAGATAAATTAATTTGTTGTAAATAAAAAAGTTTTATTCATTTAACATTAAAGTTATTTGCTTAATACATTTAACATAAAAGCCTAATTCACTTAATTGTAAAATTCTAAAAGAATATATTTAATATGATAAATTGTTTTTGGTCATGTATAATGAATGTGAAAATAATTAAAGGAGGAAGGTTACTTTAGCCAATGATATTTCTATATTGGCAGCTCTCCTATATAAATCTCCATTAGTCCTACAAGTGAGGCACACATTATTATTATCCAGTTATTCTAATATATATATAAAAGTAGCAAGCTAATCATTTTTAGAAAAAACATATATATACATTTCTACAATCCAGTTATTCTAATATATAAATGATTCTCTATCATACTACTAAAAGAATTATGATCAGAGAGTGATATTAAAGACAATTATATTGGTATCAAGTGTGCTTTTTTGCTACATACAATATCCTAAATACTAATTTATTAACTATTCATTCATTGCTTTCATTTACAATTGATTATCCATTTGTTAGATATATGATTATTCTATATACATATATTTTAATTGTATTTTATAAGAAGTATTATTTGTTTGGTGATCTAATAGTTCCTATGAATCCCTAATGAGTTAGTGGGAGTTATTAGATGTTTTAAATATTGATATGAAGTTTTGTCACAAATCCCTAACCAGTAAGTGATTAATTATATTAAATAGATGAACATCAGGAGTGTCTTTTCCTATGCCTAGTAATGGATCTATGTTTACTGATCTCTTTAGATTTGAAGTATTGGATAGTACTAACTATGTGGATTTAAAACAAAGGGTTGGCATGCTCTCGTCTTATCATAGTTTCCAGGATATCATTTGTGTAGAACAAGCACCTATTTTACCCTAGCTACCAACAAGTGAGAATAGTGAAATTGCTTTCAATATTAAAGAAAATCATGAGAAGGATTTAAAATAGTATCAAGATTGGAAAACAGCTAATGATATTACCAAGTCCTATATTCTTTGTGGTCTTAATAAAACTCTTCGTATAACTTACTTTTATACCTGACTACAAAAGAAATACTAGATAAATTAGAGTCTAAATATGGAAGATAATTAGATTCTCGTGTGAATAATTTATGGCAAAAGTTCACTAGGAGAAAGTTTGAAGGAGAAGTTAATGTGAGAAAGCATGTAAATGATATGGTTACTATAGTTGTTGAACTTAACTTTTATGGAAGAAATATGGCTAAGAAAATTATAGCTTTTACTATTGTTAATTCTTTACCTAAGTCATATAAGTTTATTGAGGATTTTTACACCTTAACTGAATCTAACTAGATTGTTAAGCATCTTATGAATAAAATTAATCATAAAAAAGATAGGAAGTTAGTGGGAAGGCCTGAAGAGACTATTAAGCATCAACTATTAGTCAATAATGTAGAGTTAAAGCTAAAGAAGAAAATTTTTAAGAAAAAGAAGGGGAAGAATCAATTTCAAAATAATTATTAGAAAAAATATAATCAAAAGGGTGAGATGAATATTTCTCAGAAGATATGTTTCCATTATAACAAGCCTAGTCATGTAAAAAAGGATTGTGATACTTTCAAGAATTTCAAGAATAAAAAATAGGTTGAGCCTAGTAAGTTTTTCCTTCTGCAATATTGTATTTCTTATATTGAGCCTTTTACTTAGTGGACTTATTTTGGTACTAACATTCATATGTATATAGACTTTCAGGGATTCAAGAAAATCAAGAAAATCGTAGATGGGAAAACTTTCATTTTCATGGGAAATGGTGAAAGAGTTTTGATAGAAGAAGTTGATACTTATGTATTAAAGTTGCAATATAATAAAAATTTTCTTCTAAAAGATTATCTTTATGTTCCTTCAATGAAGAGAAATCTTTTATCAATATATTATTTGGAGAAACTTGGTTTTTCCTTTTTCTTTGGAAATGGAAAATTTGTTATGTATAAGGATAATAAAATTATGTTGAAAGGTTTTAGAAATTTAGGAATGTATCATATTAGTTTGCATGGAAATGTTGTATGTGAAGTTTCTAACTCCTTTAATATTCAATCTAATAAACTTTATCTTTAGCATCTTCATCTTAGTCACATTGTAAAGACTAGAATTGAGAAGGATGGATTTATAGAAAATGTTAAAAGGATAAAATTTCCAATTTGTGAAAGTTACTTGTATGGAAAAATCACTAAACCTTATTTTTCTTGATATGATTCATTCTAATATTTGTGGTTTAATGATTGTTCAAACAAGAAATAATCATTCTTATTTCATTATATTTATCAATGATTTTTCAAAGTTAGGAAAAGTGTATCTTTAACATAAGAAAAATGAAGCACTTGAAGTTTCTAAGCAATTTAAACTGGAAGTAGAGAATGCCATTAATAGAAGAATTAAGGCTTTTCATTTTGATTGTAGAATTAAATGTAAGTCTGATTTGTTTGAAAATTTTTGCAAAAAGAATGGTATTGTTCATTTGACTAGTATGCCTTATACACTTGAACAAAATGGAGTTGCCAAAAGACATAATAGGACTTTGTTAAAAATGGAAAGATTAATGTTAGCTTTAACTAACCTTTCAACTTCCCTTTAGGGTGAAATTCTTCTGTCTATTGGCCATATTTTGAATAAGGTACTTTCTAAATCAATTTAAAAGATTCCTTATAAAGTTTGGAGTGGTAAGCCACCTAATTTAAATTATATAAAAGTTTGGCATTGTGTTGCATATATTCTTATATTTGATCCTGGTAGAGATAAACTTTTAGCTAAAATAAGAAAGTGATTGTTTATTAGTTACCTAAAGCAATCAATAGGATATAGATTGTATGACCTTATAAAAAAAATTAATCATTGAATGTAAGCATGTTAAGTTTATTAAAGATTGATTTGATTATAATGAATTTCTGAGAGAAAACTTAACCTTTGAAGAAATCAAAGAATTCGAGGATGTGATCTCTCAGATTTTAGTAAATCAAAATAAAGGAGTTTCTTATAAGAGAAAAGTTTTTCTAGAGGTTACAAAGAGAAATGAAAGATTGAAAAAAGCAAGTTCTATACTTTCATCTTTTGAATTCTATACTTATGTTGGAGAATGTTTTGTACGAATAAGATTGAATGAAGATTTGTCAAATCTAAAAATATATGAAAAAGTTATTATTGATATAGACATTTAAAAATGGAAGTTAGTGATGCAAAATGAGATAAATTTCATGTACAAGAATAGGGCCTGAAGGTGAGTTAATCTATTAGAATTTGTTAAACTAGTGGGTTGTAAATGAATATTTACAAGGAAAGAAATTTTAAGGGGAATATGGAAATATATAAGGTCTATCTAGTGGCAAAAGGTTTCACTTAGCAATATGGAATTGATGATGATGGGACATTTTCTCCAATTGCTCAAATCCAATCTATTAAAATAATTTTGTTCTTAGTAGCTTTTTATGACTATAAATTATTTCAAATGGATGTTAAGACAACTTTTCTTAATGGGAAACTTCATAAATATATTTATATTGAATAGCCTCCTAGTTTCATAATTGATGAAAATAAAGTGTGCAAGTTAGAGAGATTCATTTATGGTCTTAAACAAGCATCTAGGTGGTTTAACCTTAGGTTCTATAAGGTTGTTAAGGCATATGGTTTTGTTTAGAATCCTGAAGATTATTATGAATATGTAAAAATAATGGGAGCAAAGATTGTTATCTTATTTATATGTGGATGATATTCTTTTAGCTGGTAATGATGTGCCTTTTCTTATTGAAATTTAAACTTGGCTTTTCCATACTTTTGGCATGAGAGATCTAGGTGAAGCCTTATATATCCTTGATATCAAAATTATCAAGGATAGAATGCATAGAAAAGTCATTTTATCTTAGTAAAAATATATTGAGACTCTTTTACACAAGTTCAAAATGATGTGTCAAAGAAAAGTTAAGCAAAGAGGGTTATCCAACTTTTACCTAAGATAGGCCTAATGAAACATTGTTCTCATATGCTTTTGCGATTGGAAGTTTGATGCATGCATTAATGTGTACAAGGCCAAATCTTGCTTATATGGTAGGAGTTCTTAGCAAATTTCAATCAAATCCTAGAAATAGTTATTAGGAAGGGACAAAGCAAGTGTTTCACTACTTGAAGCGTACCAAGTTGTATGCTTCAACTTATCAAGCTGATGAGTTATAATTAATAGGGTATTTAGACTCTAACTATTAAGGTTATTTAGATACACAAAAATTAACTTCTGGCTTTATGTTTATGTTTAGTGAAGGTGTAATATCATGGAAAAGGAAAAAGCAAGATTGTGTAGCTAAATCCACAATGGAAGCTAAATATGTAGCAATTAATTTGGCTATTAAGGAGGCAATTTACCTTTGAAAATTCTTAAGAAATCTTCATGTTGTGCCATATGTGGATTAACTTGTAATGATATTTTCTGATAATATTTCAACTATTGCAATTGTAAAGGATCTAAAGTGCCATTCTAAGGCAAAGCACATTGAAAGTAAGTATCATTACATTTGAGATATGCTTAAAAAGTAAGAAGTTATTGTCAAGAAGGTGCCATTAAAAGATAATTTGGTAGATTCATTCACAAAGGCTCTTGATGTACTTTTTTTCAATAATCGTGTTTAAGATATGGGTTTGATCTCTTATTGATATATATGTATTGAAGTATGTTCAATAAACTATATTTGATAATATATTTGTTATGAGTACTCATGATTATGTCCTGAGATTTAGCTTTTTTATTAGGTATATGCTTGCAGGTATATATAAGAAAGTCTTGATAGAAAGCAAATGTTAGATATCAAATTGTTAGTGTATCAAATAAGTTTTTCTACTCTCACCTTATTTTATGTTTAGAAATACTGCATTTTACCCCCTTCAATTATGGGGTTATAGAATTTTACCCTATTAAACTTTATAAAACTTAGATTTTATCTCCACCATTATTAACTTAACGAAATCTGTTAAGAAAACTACTGCTAAATGAAATATAATAGCGGCGGTTAAAAACTGCTACTATTTTCACTAAGTTTTGAAAAATTTTCACTTACTAATAGTTATGAATCGTCACTAAGATAATAGTCTCAGTTTCTAACTGCCGCTAAGTGTTATAGCTGTTAACTTGATAATAGGAGGAGTAAAATCTAAGTTTTATAAAGTTGAAGGGGGTAAAATCCAAGTTTCTATAGTTAAAGGGGTAAAATTCGATAATTCCATAGTTAAGGGGGTAAAATACAATTTTTGCTTTTATTTTTTCATTTTTTCATTTTTTGAAATTTTAAAATTTTTCATTACATTAGAATTTATTTTATTTTTATATAGTCTTATAGAATCGCCACTAAGTGTTATAGAATCACCGTTAAGTATTATAGTCGTTAACTTGATAATGGTAGGGTTAAAATTTAAGTTTTATAAAGTTGAAGGAGGTAAAATTCGACAATCCTATAGTTGAAAGTGGTAAAATTCAAATTTTTCTTTATTTTTTCATTTTTTTGAATTTTCAAAATTTTTCATTACATTAGAATTTATTTTATTTTTATTTGAATCTATTTTCAATCAACAGAAAAAAATAGGGCATTGTATAAACAAAACTTTTTTTCATACGCCCCTTTTTTGGACTATAAAACTTGTTTTTTTTAATATTATGAAATCATATCGATAGCTTCTACTCTTGTTCTATCTCATTTGAAAGTTAGATTTGCTTTTGTTTGGAACATATTTCCTTAGTGGCTAATACTCAAATTAGAATGTAGTTTACTCGAGTTGCTAGATTATGAGTATGATATGAACAATAGACCAATCTATAATTTATTTTGAATCTCTAATTAGATAGTATGTAATGTATATAGACCAGGTTAATTACATAAAATCCATACTAGAAAATTTGAGGTTATATTCATTGTCATTGCTTTTAAAATTTTGTTTCTTTTTTGTCTTTTTGAAACCAAGCGGGAGTTATGGGAATTGTAATAGTTTTAAAAGATAAATTAATTTGTTTTAAATAAAAAGATTTTATTCATTTAACATAAAAGTTATTTGCTTAATACATTTAATATAAAAGCCTAATTCCCTTAATTGTGAAATTCTAAAAGAATATATTTAATATGATAAATTTTTTTAGTCATATATAATGAATGTAAAAATAATTAAAGGATATAATTTACTTTAGTTAGTGATATTCCTACGTCGGAGTTGTAGAGTCATGAGCTCTCTTATATAAATCTTTACTGGTTCTACATGTGAGGCTTGCATTATTATTGTTTGGTTGAAAGTAATAAGCTAATCACTTATAAAAAACACACACACACACGTACATTTCTACAATCCATTGGTTTTGATTATTATATGAATGATTCTCTGCTATAGTACTGAAAGAATTTGTGGTTAAAGAGTGATATTAAAGAAAATTATGTCAGCATCAGATATGCTCTTTTGCTACATACAATATTTGAAATATTATTTATTTATTTATTTCTTACAAACTAAAACTAAAATAAATCCAGACTATTTCAACTTAATCGGATCAAACACGCTAAGAATATATTACTTTAGGTTAATAAGTGATTTAGATTTGTTAAAAATTTGATAAAATCTAATTAAAAAATTTAAAAATGGATCCATTTAGTTCAATTAATAAAAATATAATTTTAAATTTTTAATAAAAAATTAAAATAATTTTCATCAATAATAATTATATTTAATAAATATAAATTATATTTATTTTTTATTTACATTTATTTTTATTTTGATTCACCATTTTTTATCTCAGTTTCCGTTGTTTTTATGCACGAAAATGAAAAGTATGGAAAAAATTTGTGGCCAATTCAGAGAATATAGTTTCCGCACGTTATTGCTTTAGGAATTCTTCAAGAAATTTCTTCTTCTTTTAATTTATTTTAGCTATCTTTAAAAAACTTTATATAATTGTACATAGAAATTTCCTGCTTATAAGAGATGCATTTGATAAAATACTTCCTTTTTTATTAAAAAAATTTAAGTATTTTCATACGTAAAAATTTCACTTTTAAACTCAATAAAATACGGTACACGATCATTTTTTCAATATAAATTTGATTCACTTTATAAAATATTTTACAATATTATTGAATGAAAATAAAATATATCATTAAAAAATATTTAATAATTAAATTTTTTTATTAATATAATAATATATATTTTATACTAATAATAAATTAAATATTTAATTATTTTAGTGTTAGACGAATATTTGAAGTATTAATTACAAGATCATATATTAATTTTATATAAACTTATTATAATCATAATGAGGATGTATAAATTCTTATTTTAATTGATGGTGGAGCTTAAAAGGCAAAAAGAGTATTGCCGCCTCCTCAAAAATTTTAAAATAATACATTACTTTATTCCTTCTTATTTATCTATCTTAATTAATTAATTTTATATATATTAAGAAAATAATTTAATTTAGTTAATTTTCGTAACTTTTTTTCAAAATTATCCTTTTAGAAAAAATTTAAGCTTATTTACGTGGAAAGTAATAAAAAATATTCACTGCTTTACGTACAAAGCGATAACTTGTGATTCCCAGCTGAAAGCCACTTCCACCGACAAGTTCACATGCTTTTCTATTCTCACAGCGGACGGACTCAGAAACTTTTTGACCAATTCTCCCGTTAGACTGCCCAGTGAATAAGTTGGTCTTCTGAGCAACTTCCACACATCATTCCTTCACCAACTTTCCAAGAAATTTCTGCTTCTTATGGTTTATTAACGATCAGCTTTGGTTCCCATCTCAAACTCAAACAACCATAGCTGTTCTTAATTATGGCTCAGACTTTCACCACCAATTTTACTTATCATGTTTTTTTGAGTTTCAGAGGTGAAGATACACGTCAATTCGTCCGTAATCTCTATGAAGCTTTTCGTAGAAGAGGAATCGATACTTTTTTTGATGATAAAAAACTCGGGGGTGCAGATGAGCTTTCACGCTCTCTTTTCACAGCAATTAAAGAATCAAGAATGTTTGTTATTGTGTTTTCTGAAAATTATGCATCTTCAACATGGTGCCTCCGTGAACTTGCGGAGATTCTTCAGTGTGCAGAACAAAACAACCGATGTGTTTGGCCAATTTTTTATAAGGTGGATCCATCTGATATAAGGCATCAGAGAAATAGTTATGGCGATGCGATGACTGAACATGAAAAAAAGTTTGGTAAAGACTCCGACAGGGTGTCGAACTGGAGATCTGCTTTGACTAAGGCTGCCGACTTAAAAGGAGATCATTTCAAAATAACTGGGTATTTATTGTTTTTTATATTATTTTATCCTATTTATTTACTTCTTGCTAATGAAAATTTCATTTGTTATGGTGAACTATGATTGATAAATTTATAATTTTTATATTAATTGCTTTCGGTTTGTGCATCTTTCCACTGTGTCTGGCATTTTTTTTTCACAGTAAACCTGATTGAATTAATTTTTTTATTTGATGAGTGGATGATGATTAATCTATGTCCAAAATATCTTCAGGATTTGGTGTGGTTGGTGTCGAGATTTGTTATGACTTATAAGATTAATTACCGGCTTGCCCCTTTGTTCCTCAAAAATTGAAAATTTCATGATAAATTTTTTCTTGAAAAATAAATATGTAACTCTCCAAAAATAAAAATTTCAAAAACATACTTAATAATTTTTATTTTAATTTCTTATAATTTTTTTATAATTCTATTCCTGTTCATGATTTCAAAATTTTTTTATGCAGGAATGAATATGAATATGATTTTATTGAAAGGATTGTCAAGAAGATGTCAACCAGATTACTTCCTAAAGATTTAGATCTTGGAGAGCATGTAGTTGGACTTGAGTCTCGTATAAAAGAAGTGATATCACTTCTCGATATTTCATCTAAAGATACAGTTTGCAGGTTGTGGATTCATGGCATTGGTGGAATAGGAAAAACAATGCTTGCTAAAGCTTTGTACAATTTGATTGTCCACCAATTTAAGTATGCAAGTTTTCTTTGTGATGTAAGAGAAATTTCAAATGAGTCCGGGGGCATGGTATGCCTCCAAAATACACTTTTGTCGGAGATGTTTGAGGAAGATATCAAAATTAGCAGTCTTGATCGAGGTGCAAATATAATAAAGGATAGGCTACGCGGTAAGAGAGTTCTTTTGGTGCTTGATAATGTAGATGACAAGGAACAATTAGAAAAGCTGATCGGAGATTGCAATTGGTTTGGTTCCGGTACTAGAATTATTGTGACAACAAGAAATAAACATTTACTACGTGCATCTCCATTTGAAAGGGAATATGAAATGAGAGGATTAAATGACCATGAAGCTTTGAAACTCTTTTCTTGGAAAGCCTTTGCTTGCAGCTATCCTCCAAAAGAGTTTGTAGGTTTGTCTAATGAAGTAGTAAAATATGCTAGTGGCCTTCCATTGGCTTTGAAAGTGATAGGCTCTAACTTGTGTGGCAAAGATTTAGAGAGATGTGTCTTTGCATTGAATGGATATAAGAAAATTCCAGACAAAAGTATTCAAAGAATACTTAGAATAAGCTATGATGGCTTAAATAGAAATCAACAAGAAATTTTCCTAGACATTGCTTGTTTCTTCAAAGGATACAATTTGCAAGATGTTATAAATATATGGAGAACATCTGAGTTGGACCCGGAAGATGATATTGGAGTCTTGGTTGATAAATCTTTGATAACAGTTGGTGAATATAAGCTTATTGGAATGCATAATCTAATTCTAGACATGGGTAAAGAAGTTGTCAAGGATATTATTGGAATGCATGATCTAATTCAAGACATGGGTAAAGAAGTTGTCAAGGATATTGCATCAAAAGAGATTGGAAAACTTAGTAGATTATGGATTAATGATGAAGTTGTTAGAGTTTTAAAAGAAAATTCAGTAAGAATCATTTCAATAATTATTTGGTTTTTATTCACATGCCTTTGTTTTAGATTCTCCTTTATACTTTTTAATTTAAATATCTCATATATAATTAATGTTACTTTTATGGTGCTTGTTATATAGGGAACTGATCAAGTTGAAGGAATAATGCTCAAGTCGCCTCAACAAGTAATAGAATGGAAGGGTACTGCATTTAAAAAGATGAAAAAATTGAGAATACTTATTGTTAGAGATGCATGCTTTTCAGTAGGTCCTAAATATCTACCTAACAGTTTACGAGTACTTGAATGGAATAAATACCCTCTAGCATCATTGCCATCGAATTTTGATCCCAAGAATCTTGTTGTTTGGCAAATAACTAAAAGTTCCTTCAAATTGGAAAAATCATACGAGGTAAAATTTTATTGGCATTTTTTTAAGTGTAATTTAGTATTTGAAAGATCTTGCTTTACTTTATAGTATATTTTTTTAATACTTTATTTATTTTCTATTTTGCAGAATTTTAAATATTTGAGTGTGATAAATTTCTCATATTGTCAGTCCATAACTGAGGTACCTGATGCGTTTGGAGTTTTAGCTCTAAAGACATTAAATTTTTCTTACTGTAAGAATTTAGTTAAGGTTCCTGATTGTGTTGGATTACTCACTAAGGTAAGAGAATTAGACCTTAAATGTTGCAAAAATCTACTAAGTCTTCCCAGTGCAATGAAAATGGCATCTCTTGAAAGGCTTTATATCTATGGTTGCACAAGTCTTGAATGCTTACCGAATATTTGGGAAGACATGAATTGCCTATTTTACCTTGGGGTTAGTTATACTGCTATTAAGGAGTTGCCAAATTCCATCGGTAATCTTTCAAGGTATTGAATTTTAAATTTGTCATATTAAAAAAATTATTATCATAATTTTTAGAAGTGTGATACACTTATGATTAGCGAGGATGGGAATAGAATAGGTTGTTTTATTGCATTATTTCTTCAGTAATGGACAATTGTCATAATTAATGATATGAATGTAAAAAGCGTTTTCATAAAATTAGGACATACAACTTAAAACAATTTAGGTATGATACTTTATATAGATTGGTAGTCATAAATTTGAATAAAATCTCTGCCAATTACTATTGTGCTATGATAGAGAAAGATTTACATACAATCTTATTTTATTCTTTTTTCCAGTTTGAGCGATCTCTTCATAAGCGGATGCAGGAATCTTGAAGAAATTTATGGGATTCCATCCAATTTGACGTCAATATATGCACCCGACTGTGCATTGTTAACTCGGCACTCTCACAATGTCCTTTGGTCTGAGGTTTGACCTTTTCCCACCCTTTGGGATTTGCAGAATGTCTGCACAAATGCATATATAAATAAAAGAGTTGATTGTTAGAGAAAATAGATAAAAAAAGATAAAAGCAGTAACCAAATAGTTTTGAAACATGTATAGAATTGCACTACATTGAATGTAATAATACTGCCTCGTTTATAGATAGAAAGTCGCCCTACAACTTTCAAATATGAATTAAATCCCAAATTTAACTAAAAAACCTATGACAGAATATTTATACAAATAAAATAATGTTATTATTAATCAAATGAAAATAAATTAGTTATAAAACATCGTTATAATTCTTGAATAAACTAATTGGTAATTTATGGACCAACGAGCATGAAATGCTGCTAACTTTTGCTTTGTAACTGCAGATGGTTTTTGTCGTCTCTCGTATATTCTACAATCTTCCGTTTTTTAATTATTCTTTGTTGTGTTTAGAATGGAAAATGTAAGCCTATAACTTGACTGCACCCTTAATCCATCTCCAACCCAAAATGTCGGTTCCATGAACGAGTCTGTCCATTTTTTTTAATGGAAATATAACAAACATCCGTTTTACGGATTTAAGCTGAATTAATTAATAGAATATGAATTAATATATTTTTTTCATAAACAATTATCTTTATTTTTTTATCTATATTTTACATATTTTTACTTTTATAACTCATTATTGTCACACAAATTAAGAAATCCTTCCCTTGTATTATTAAATTATTTATCATATCGTATTAATGCTATGTTGGCCACATTTGTTTAAGCATTAATTAGTTATGATTCAGATATCATGCAGTGATTTGTTGCCACGCAATTAAAAAAATTTTAGAACAACATCTCTGTGTGTGTGTTTTTTTTTTCTTTTTTTTTGGGGGGGGGGGGCGTGTATTCCTTATTTTTGGAGACTAGTTAGAGACAACCAACAAAAATCTGGAAGGGCTGTTTGCCAAATACAAGACAACATATTTATAGATCAAATTTCCTATTCCAGATTTTAAATTTGCTCCAAGATATTATTTTCAATCTTTACCGAGCTGATTCGGGTCTATTGGATTGTTGTAAAGTCTGAAAAATAATGAAAACAAGAAGTAATTTCTAATAACCCAATGAATATGTAAATTACTAAAGCTTGAAACTTAAAATATTATTTATTAAAATTTAGAGAAAACTTTTGTTCTCTTACAAACGTTTCAAGTATCTTAAATATGTGAAATGAAAAATTTGGAGAACACATTCAATCTTATAGAAATAAATTAATTTGCAGTAAAAAATTTAAATCTCAAACTTTCGAGTTCAATCTTTTTTACAACACCAATTCAATAAAATAATTATCTCATATTTCAATGTTGTTCTACATAAAACTATGATCTTTTCCAAAAATTTAAATACTAAAAATACTAATTATACAAATAAAATCATAATGTTTTAAATAATTCACGTGGAATATAAAATTTTAAATACTAAGATGTTAATTTGCCTATCAAGATGGCGAGTAATTTATGATAGTAATGTTTCTAAGGAAAACAAGTAACTTTCTTAAAATTAGGTAGCAAATGAACGATATAGTTTGTGTGAGGGTGTGTGTTAGCCTAAAATTAAAGTGCAAAATAGGGTCACATGATATTATTCAAAACTTGATATTGAGTTGAAATAGTGCAATGGCTAATGTGAAGTAATGATACCTAGACACATATAAGTAGATGAGTTGCATGAACTATTGCCTTTCTCTCAAATTGAAGTCTTTGTTTCAAATGTTTATATACGTTACAATAGAAATATGTTCTAATAAACAAATGGAATAAATATATTCAATTCATTCGGAGACCTCAGTTTGAAAAATATGAAGGATATATTCTCAAACATAAACACACCCCTAAGCATAGACAGTTATGATTACTCTTTTTAACTTTGATGTCACAGGTAATCAAAAAGTCAAGTAAGGTGGCAATCAGATTCCCTGGAGCACCGATTCCTGATTGCTTTGACCATAGTTGTGAAGGGCGAGTCCTTTCTTTTTGGGCTCGTAAAAAATTGCCTAATACTACTTGTGCATTCATCCACCATGATTCAACCTATTACATACTACGTTTCTTCATTAACAACGTTGAAGTGCCGAACTATTACCGCTGGGGTGGGAGCTGCCCAAGGTTTGAGGACTATGGACGCTGTGTGTATTTCTATAATCTTGAAGGTGCCTTGATTGAAAATGTGGTTGAAGATGTTGAGAAATATCTACTACAAGAGTGGAATTATGTAGAGGTTGTAGCGGAAGAAAATTTTTTTCCAAGGTCGGAAAGCTATGATTGTGGGTGGAGAATTTATGTGCACAAGGAAGGAACAAGGATGGAAGATGTACGATTTGAGTGTCCTTACATTACCCTACCCATTGAGTTGGTATTAAGAAATGCATTAAAAAGAGGAGCAGCATTTCATTCGGAAGATGAGCCGCCGAAAAAACTGCTGAAAAAGCTAAGAAATGCATCAAAAAGAGGAGCAGCATTTCATTCCGAAAATGAGCCGCCGAAAAAACTGCTGAAAAAGCTAAGAAATGCATCAAAAAGAGGAGCAGCATTTCATTCCGAAAATGAGCCGCCAAAAAAACTCCTGAAGAAGCACAAGCCTAGAGATAATAGAGAAAAATATCAGAGTCCAAGGACTAAGGAAAGGTTAGACACCATGCTGATTTATTCTATTATTATGAGAAAAAAATATATATATACACAATCTCCTTGAATCTAGAGAAATGGTTGGATTTTAGTTCCAAACTTCTGAATTTTTTCAATCAATCATTTTAACTTATACATCTTTACAATAAATCATCAACTTCCATGTTTTATTCAGACTTTAATTACATGTGGTTTTGCTAATTTCATTGGTCATTTTAAAGCAAAGCAAAGATGTGGCATCTGATTGCAAAATCTGACCATCCCTTTATACAAGGCTTCTTATATTTTTCCTATAATTATTAGGACAAATTATATTGATCTATCCTCATCCTTAATCAAAGACATTTTTTTTTTAAAGTTAGCTTCTCCTTTATTTTATAAATTTACTCAAGATAAAGAAGATCTGTGTGTACGTGTGTGCATCAGCAATTTCAAGGAAAATATATAAAGTCATATTATACAAACTTAAATAGAGATTTATTTATTATTAATTTTATTAAAATTATTTATACAGTTCTATAAACTTTAGGAGAGATATATTAAAAATTTAATCTAACGTTTTATCTTAAAACCAGGATTTATATACAGCTTTTATCTACCATACCAACATTCATACAAAATTTCGGAATTTCCTTTTCTAGAAAAGTCTGTTATTTTATGATATAAAATTCACTTACAACCTCTCTTTTTAATAAAAACTCGTTCTATTTTTTTAAATTTATTTTATTACATATTTTTTTGTGTTAATCTAGGAAAATTCATTCAATCAAGAAAGGCGACCAAATTTTACCGCAAAATCAGCAAAAAGACTTCCCATGGGAAATGCTATGGAGTTTGCACTTGCCATCGGAGGTGATCATATTCCTATGGGAATTGTGCAATTGTATACTTCCCACATTTGATGTTCTCAACTCTAGACATGTTCAAGTACATCAGACATGTTCTCTTTGCGGAGTGGACAATGAAACTTTTCAGCACATCTTTATGCAATGCACATTTGCAAGAGTTCTTTGGTTTGGCTCGCAACTCTCTATTCGGCCGGACAATTTTGATGTTGTTCATCTGATTAAGTTATCTTTGCAAATGCAACATATAAATGTTGAGATGCTTAGACAGTTTACATGTTCTGTGGCATTAATTTTATACACAATTTGGTCCTTCAGAAACCAGGCTATTTTCAAAGGAGAAACTCCTTCCTCTGAAGTTGCGCTCAAAGTGTGGTTTAGATTGTATCAGAAGTATGTTGTTGCTTGCCCTGCTATTGGACAAACAAGTTCCAATTTTGATGGAAACAGAGCTCGTACAGATAGCAACTCAGTTACAATTCTTAAATCATCTCCTTTTTACTATCTGAATAGAAAATTGGCATATCTGTCAGTTTACAGGGTTAAGAAATTCACCTGTAAAATTACCTATTGCCAAGCTTTTATGACAGATTATTCGCAATTGTGGGAGGGAATTTTTTTGATGTCTGGGGCAGCCACTAAGTTTCAGGTGTTGTTTCAAGGCTTAAAGATTCTTCTTGAAGACGCGGGCTATTCTCGTGAATACATGAGTGTTTACATGCCCAGTTCAAGCTGTATTGAAATGCTCAATGAACCATCAATGGCTCCAGCGCATTTGCAGACCATTGTCAAAGACGTCAAACGTTTATTGATGCCGCCCTCCCCCTTCAAGCGGGTTAGTTATGGATTATTTCCTCACTCTTCCCCTGAAAGTGTCAAATCACGTCGTTGGGGAAGTGTAGGCAAATGGGAATGGAGAAATTTTTACATGTGACGATCCAAGTGCATGTATTTTATAATTTTTTTATTAAAATATAATAATTTTATTATTTTGCATTTTATCATTGCTTGAGAGCAATATATGTTGATTTAGTTGAGGATTCTTTCGCTTTCCCAGATTTTGCTCTTTTTTTTTTTTAAAAAAAAATTATTCATCATTATCGTAAATTGGTATCCAATAGGGTAATGTATGTAAATTTACTTGATGGACATGTTCTGTGGGCGTGAGTTCAATTGGCAATTTGGCACCTATTTTCCTTTGAGAATAGTCTGATTCTGAGCAAATGTATATGTGCTAATTGAGCCAATAGAATTACCTGATATGTCCTAATTGGCCCAAGGGAGAGATGTTCGTGTTTCTCGTTGCAAATTAGTTGATATATTTATTTGGAAGGAGATATAGTTAATATCGAATCGGATAATCATAATTGTTTGATTGAATTTAACATAAAAAGATCTTAGAATTAATCAAGACTAGACTTTAAACCCGCGCTTTGCGCAGGTATGCAAAATATTATTTATATAAGAATATATTTTTATAAATAATATTTTAATATATAAATTAAAGTTATAATTAAACTCCCTAATCAATTTAAATCATCATAAAATTGTGTAAAGACAAAAAAAGTTATTTTAAACTATAATCAAAATAAAAATAGGATAATTAATAATTCATAAAATAAATGATTCACTTCATTAATATTTTTAATTGACTTGAAAATCCAAAAGCACCTAGTCAAATGCCGATAGAATATTGGTTTAAAAATAAATTATTCGAAGGATTTTAGAGAGTTATATAATATTAAAAATATTATGGCAAAAATTTAAAAATATTCATAAAATTAATGTCTCGCATTTTATTTTATGTGATTAGGAGGCGACTTTAAGTAAAATATTTCATCTGATTAGTGAGAAAAATTAAATGAAATATTAAATAGAATAAGAAAAAAAATTATTTGAATAAGATATTTGATTATAACTTAATTTAAAGCATAAAATACAATTAGAGGGAAAGCAAAACTTAGGTAAAGTTTCTTTGGTATTTAAAACTTAGGTAAAGTTTTTTTTTTGTATTTATCATAAATTTTTCATTCAAATTACAACATGTATATTAATTACTTTATTATATTTACAACATTTCTAATTATTATAATTATCAAATTGAAGATGTTAATATTTAATAGAGAAATTAATACATTTATTGTAATTTGAATAGAAAATTTTATTACAAACACTCAAAAAATTTTACTTAAATTCTCTCGATAGAAAAATGGTAAATAATTAAGTTGAATAAATCTATAAAGTCTAAGAGGACGTTGTGAATAAATAAGAAATAGTAATTATTGAGTAGTAAATTCCAATCTACATTAATTAAGTTAGTAATTTTAGAAATTTTAAATGCTTAAACAAATATTAAAATAAATAGTTTATGTGATTCTAGAGAATTATAAAAATTAAGGTGAAATTTTTTGATAAAATAAAAAATAATTAATGGCTAATAATAATTATAACTAATATTGGGATACTTATAATTCACGTGATGAGACAAATATAAATAAAATATTTTATATGATTACAAAGAAAAAAATTGGATAAAATATTTAATATGATAAAAAAGAGAGGAAGAGAATGCAATTCAGTAAAATTCTATTAAAAAAATGACATTCAACATATTCTTTAATATAATAAAAGTAAAATGTAAAAATTATATATAAATAATGTATTATATATGATTATAAAGTAAAAATTTGAATAAAATATTTAATATGATTAGGAAGAGGTATCATCTAGGAAAAAGAGAATGCAATTTGACAAAAATTATTTAATAGGGCATTTAACAAACCTTATAAAAACTAGTAAGGTCAGAGGTTGCCAGGAAGATGATATAAATTTTTTTTCTAATAATGAAATAATTAATATATAAACAATTGAAGTGAAGAAAAATATTATGTAATAAAATAGATAAAATGAAAAAAATAATTTGTATGTACAAAGTAACATAAAAATGAAACGAAAATGAAATGTTAAAAAAATAAAAAAATTAATGGAAGGAATTAGGGTGACATGAAGTGAGATAAGAAGGAAAAAAGTAAGTAATAATAATTATAAAAAAAATGGACAAGAGGTGAAAATAATTCAAAAAATAAAATTGATGCTTAAAGAGAGCATAAAATAAGAGATGGCAAAAGGCACAGTCCATTGAGGGATGATAATAAATTAATAAAATAATAATATTAAAATTAAATTATAAAAATTAATGAGCTAAAAAATGGTGCCCAGAGCTAAACAATTAAAACATAAGTGTGGAATGTAGAAAAAGAAATAGATAAAACAAAAAGAAGCCAAAAATATATGTAGTTTTCAGTAAAGTTATATAGTATAAAAAAATTAAAACTGAAAACCTAGGATAAAGAAATAAAGAAAAACTATGGTTATTTTTAGGGTGCGATAGAAATCAATTGTTAATTGATAGTGAAACTTTCTATATTTTAAAACTGAAAACCTAGGATAAAGAAAGCTATATTTTAAACTTTCATCATCCATCAATATTAAAAAACTAATTAATGTGAAACTTTCTGATCCAACTTTGAGTAATGAGATAAGCTAATGCTTTAAGAGGCACGTAACTAATTCCAACTATTTGAACAAGTGAGTGAAAGTAATGCTAGTGCGAGTTTGACAATACACATGAATAAGAAATTGAAAGAAAGGAGATTGTTAAATAATTCCCTGTCTATTATAGTGTAGGTAGATTTGTCCTTTATTGATTAGTTTGAGAGTATTTTTTAAGTTAAAATACCCCCAAAATGTTTGAAAACGACAACCATCTCTCTTGTTTGACAGAGAGAAGAGTGATGATTGTGGTTCTCCTTACAATTTACTTGCCGTGCTTATTTTAAAGAGATATAGAGTTAATAAATTAGATAATTATAATTACTGATAAATAATTTAATATAAGATATAATATTAATCAGAGAATTACAGTTAATAATAAGTAATTGAATGTAAAATAAAATATTTGAGGGTAATTGAAGTTTGTTCTTTTTTTTTAATTTAAGTGCTTTTTTTTATAAAAACAAAATTTACCAGAGTGTTCTAGGTATTTTGGGTGTAGTTGTCATGTCTCCACTTCTATTTACTCTTAGTGCCTCTCTAGGTTAGAGAATCTTCAAAAGAGATTGAAATCACAATGCCACTAGCAAACGTCATGTAGAACAATTTTAGTTTGATGTATGTCCGGATCTCATAATCTCTTTCACATATTTGGTTGATTTGCATTATGTGTATTTGAAGTTAATGTAACTTGCTGGATTTTTTTTTCTAATAATAGAATTAGTAATTTGTTTAATATATATATGTAAGATTTTAAGTTTGTGTGTGTGTGTGTGTGAGAGAGAGAGAGAAACAATTGTTAAGTTTTATTAATAAAGTGTAATTTTTATTATGTGGGTTTAAAAAGAAAACAGGTAATGAGAATGAAAAATGTTATTATGAGTAGAACAGTACAAAATAATAATGTTATCTGTTACAGTTGTTTATAAAATTAGTGCATTGCAGGTTGTAGGAGTATAAATTTAATTATTTTAACGCCTGTTGCATGGAATGAAATATCTACTATTTTATTTTAATTAAAAAATATAAACTGTTATGAAATATTTTTTTATTTCATATGTTTTTATAGTTTAGAAATATATACTATTGTTTGCGTCCACATGAGCCGAGCTGCTCAGCTGTTCATCGAACTCCATTTGAAAATGACACGATTTTATCAAATTCGAGTAAAAAATTTAATTTGTTTAACAATATAAGCTAAATATGATTCATAATTGTTGAGCACGTTTATATATATATATATATATAAAATTTGCTCGAGAGGAAAATTATATAAATCAAATATGTGAGTAATAGTATTTTGATCGGTCTTAAATAAAAAGTTAGATATTTCTCAACAAAATTAATCAATAAATTACGTCTTATATGAGCATCATCGTATGTTACGCCCAGATACAAATGTGATCCACAATTTATCTTTGTTATCTTAAGCGTTTAACACTACTCCTTTGTTATCTTTCCTATCTCTCTTACCATAATTTTCTTGGTAACACTTTTCTATATTTTGTTTTTCTGTTTTTTTAAAGAATTATGTAGATTGAGGGGTCATCAAATATATGACTATCATAACATGGGGCATTTAAATTTTGCAAGGAAACAAACACTTGAAGATGAGAGTAAAATTTGATTGCTAACATTTCCTTGGTTTTCAAGTTAGCATTGGCCATTTATCTGGAATGTTGAGAAATAGGGGGAAAAATGATTCTCCCTCAAATGATCAAACATGCATGCCTAATTAAACAGGGATAACTTGGTAAGAATATAGTGCGAACTCAACATATAATTGTTTAATTTTTAGCTAACGCTTGGAACAACATATTGAATTGTCATTCATTTATGGCTACAGATCTTTTTGTATCCATAAATTTTTGACAATTTTATTATATAATGATTATATTATTTAACATTTATTTATAATTTTATTAATCATAATACAGCTACAACTATAATTTAAAATTTTGGTCAAAAAAATAAAAAAGAAGATAGGACCACATCTCATAAGTCTTTGCTCGTAAAACGCAATTTGCGGCATGCTTCACGTGATTCATGTGGTGCAACCCCATCAACATTATAAAAAAATTTGACTAAACTCTCGTTTTCGTCTCCTTATTAAGTTTTTTTTTTAATTTTTTATCTTTGTAAAATATTTTATATTAATTTATTTAATTTTGTCTTTTTACCGGTGTCATATAAAGATCAAGTTGTTCAATTTCATCCCTGTATAGATACAATTAGATAAATTCATGTTTAATAAGGACGAAATTGGTACAAAATATTTTACAAAGATAAATGTCAAAAAATGTAAATTTTATAAGGATAAAAAGGATGGTTTACTATAAAAGAAAAAATCCTTGAACCCTGATAAACGCATTTAGTAAGAGTCTCTTTTAAACATTTAATTAAGGCTATAACCTTTTGGCAATCCTTCATCTCAAAGTTATTTTATGTAATTTTACCCTTTTTATATAACTTATTTATAATTTTTAAGTGCTGCAATTTATTTACTTGTGATTTTAATCATTAATATTTTATTTAGAAAAAATATTTTCCATCCAATATTTAATGGAAACTCACATGCATTTATATGATTTTATTTTCCCAAAAATTAATTCAATTTGACTCTCATTAAAAATCAGATTAGCTAAAAAAATTCTAATTCTATTGAAAATTTACCCTCTATAATTTAAAATTTATTTTATATAATAAATAAGTTAATTTATAATTTATTAGTTTCATCAATAAATTATAAATTAACCTTTATAAATTTTTTGCATAGTTGCTAATCAAAAGAAATGATATCCAATTTAATAAGTTACCTTAAATAATTTATAATTTATAAATTAATATAATTTTTTTATAATTTTTAAATTTTTTTTATTAATTTACGACTCATGCCTTTAATGAATAATTATGTTCTTACTCTAAATAATAAATAAATATATGATATCATAAAATATAATTAATTTAATTTTCATTAATTTTATCTTTATTTTAAACTATAAATATATAAAAATATGTAATGTTATAAAATATAATTAATCATATTTTAAATAATTATATTTCTATTATAAATAATAATTAAATTAAAATTATGTAAGATCATGAAATATAATTAATTAAATTTTAATTAATTACATTTTTATTAAATATTCTGATTGTTTTAATATAATATAATTTTTAAATAAATATTAATTAATTTAAGTTATATATTTATTTAAATTAATGTGTCCTTTTATTTTATTTTATATTTTCAATTAGTTCAATAATTAATTTTATAAAATGCATCTTATATAATTAGTTAACTTATTAATTATCACTTAATTTATTAATTATTAATTAATTTATCATTTACTTATGTGAAATAGAGCTTTAGTCCATAATTAATAAATAATGAGTGTCAAAAATGATTTTTTTAAAGTAAATTAGTTTTAAATACGCATTAAATTGAGTTAAAATTTGGAAATTAAACATCGCATATAATGCATGTGAGTTTTTTTTTTGTAAAATTTTAGATGAAAAATAGTTTGAGTATACAAAAAATTAATGGTTAAAAGTACAAGTGAGTAAATTTTAATACTTGAAATTTCAGGGGGTTAATTAAAAAGGATGAAACTACAAGATGTTATATGCATTTTAATCAAAAGAAAATATATGAATGTAAATATAAATTTCATAAATTTATAGTTTACAAATAGTAATATTATAATTATAATTTAATATAATATAAAGAAAAAATGAACTCAATGTATCCTATAATTAGTTATAATATAAAAAAAGTCAACTTAATTTCTTTCTATAATAATTTGTACAACATTAATAATTTTTACAACTATCACTTCATCTATTGAAAAAGTAGTCAAGCCTTAAATGATTATTGTAATGGAAATTATATCATACATCGATAAATAACTTGATATCAAGATCTTACTTTTAAAAATTTTATTGACTAATTTTATTTTAAAATTTGGCTCATAGAAATTAAAACCTGTGAAGTAAAAATTAATTGTTAAATGATGGAACTAAATAACAGCACATCAACTAAAATTAAGCATCAAAGGCTTCGTTAAGAAGAAATTATAAAATAAAATATGAAAAAAAAGAAAAATGGGTGATTATAATCTGTATAATAGAATTTAAAGTAATATAAGAGTTAAAAACAAAATATGTAGTTAAAAATAGGTGAATAAAAATTTCATAGAATATGTAGTTGGAATTCAATATGCAATGACATAAATAAAAATTAGAGAAACAAAGGATGAGTTGTAAAATAATATAAGAGTTAAAAATAGAATAAGTAGTTAAGTTATTCAATTAAATTAAATCTTTTATCTTATTCCAAATGATTTTATAACAAAAATAAAATGCGTCTTGTTGTACATATTCTTCTTAATAATATTAGAGTCAAAACTATAAATAATATGATTGAACATGAAATATAAAAGAAGAAAAAATATATAATGGGGCAAATGAAAAAGGAGGACTAAAGGATAAGTTCTAATGTAATAAAAGAGTTAAAAATAAAAGATGTAGCTAATAAATTTAATTGAATTAAAAATTTAATTTATTCAAAATATTTTTATCAACATTAACAAAATTAATGTAAATTTTTTGTATAAAAATATTGATAAATTTTAAATAAATAATTTTCATCTTATTTTTAAATATTTATTAAATAATAAAATATATAATTATTTATTCCAATTAATACTTTTTATATTAAATTTTGACTTAGTTAAAATAATTTTATAATATATTAATTTTATTGTATTATACCTATATTACTTTATGATATTAACATTTAAGTTATAAATAATACTAGTAGATATGAAAAAAATATGCAATGAAACAAATAAAACAAAAAATGAATGAGTTGTAAAATAATATAAGTGCTAAAAATTTAAAATATAATTAGGTAATTTAATTAAATTATATATTTAAAATTATTTAAAATATTTTTGTGACAAAAATAAATATTATTATATTCTACATGTACCTCTTTGTAACATTAGTGTCAAAATTATAAATAATAGAATTGAATATAAGAGAAGAAAGGAAAAATTATGTAATATAGCAAATCAAAATCAAAAGAATAATAGATGAGTTTGAAAGTAAGATAAAAGTTGAAAACTAAAAATAAAATAGTTAGTAGTTCAATTGAATATATACAATAAAATAAATAACAAAATATATATAATGAACAAAAACAGAAAAGAGAAGTAATAAGCAATAAATAAATAATGAAAAGTAAATATAAATATAATAAAATATTGGTAAATATAAATGAAGTCTAGTATAATAAATAAATGTAATAAATATAATGCAGTCCAATTATTATTTGCGGGTAACACACGTGTGTAATGTCACCAGTCACCACTTATTTATAAAATAATAATAAATAAAATAATTTACAATTCTAATGCACAAATACTTGTAGGTATTATGAAGAAGTTTTTTCCAAAAAAACCTTCACATCACATAACTTGAGCACAAAACTGAGGTTCCAAATTGAAAGCAAAAAATGCTAACTTTTGGCGGGACAATTTTTTTCCACACGTGGCAAAAAACTCCATTTAGTTTTTTTTAAAAAACCTCTCTGAAGTTCCATTCAGTCAAAAAAAAGTCTCTAATTTGATATAGATATAGATATAAACGATATCGACATGGATGATACAGATATACGAGATATAGCAAATAGAATAGGTAAATAGACATAGATTAATTTTCCAGGTGACAATGCTGGAGAAACTGTCCAACAATTTTCTTCTGATGATGAACTCTAGCTGGCTTAAAAGCAAGATACTTAGGTGTTGTTTGGTTTGTGGAATATTTTAAGAAAATATTACATTTTCATATTTAATTCAAAGTTTGAAAAAAAAAAATGTCTGAAAATGTCACATTTCTGAAAATTTTTTTAACTCAACATTCTCTCAAAACATTTTCATAAGGGGAAGTAGGTATCTCAGATTCTCATGTAATGAGAAAGTAATATTAAAATATTTTCAAAAAAAATTATAATGAATTAAATATAAGAATGTTATATTCCCGTTAATTAAATTCTCAGGAATCACATTCCCAGGAATGTATACTTTCTTGGAAATGTAAGATTTCATGAACCAAATTTCACCTTAAACTAATCTCTAACTATGTGCATGGATAAATTATTTGAAAATTTCAATGACTTAAAAATGATTGATTTTATGTTAACTTCTACTAATTTTTTTTTCATTTTAAGTATTACGGATAAATTATATTTTAAACAGTTTTTGACCGTACAAACTCAAAAAAATAAAAATTTACTATTGTTATCCAATCTATAATTTTATTTTTTAGGTAATCAATTATTGATAAAAAGCTATTTTACTTATTGTTACAATATTAATTTGTAAAAATATAATAATTGTAATTGTTTAGTTTAGAAGCATAAATAATGAGAATAGTCTCACTAAACTAAAATAAATCTAATCCATTTGAAGTTGATTAGATCTAGACTCATTAAAAATATATTGTTTTGGACTCACAAGGATTTAGATCTATTAAGAATTTGATAAGATTTGAATAAAAAATTCAAACAACTCTACTTAGATCCGTTAATAAAAATATAATTTTAAAATTTTTAATTAAAATAAAGATTATTTTTATTGATAATAATTATACATGATAATTATGAATCATATTCATTTTTCTGTTCACATCTATTTTTATTTTAACTTATCTATATTATTCATATTAGATTTAGGATAAATGTGAATCATATTATTATTGATTTTATTAAATAAAGGTTATATTTTGTTAATTTATGAATAATTATTTATCTATTTATATTTTCATAAGATATTCTTATATTGTATAAATTAATTTTATAAAATAAAAAATATTATTTTAAAACATTATCATAATTTAATTTAATGAAGTCAATACTAATAAAGTATTTATCTAAAAAAAGTATCACAATATTGTAATATGTGATAATATTAATTCTCATATAATAAGAGATTAATTATAGAATATGTTATTTAAATATATCTAATGTGATACCTAAAAATGACTTAAGATCCACTTGATATTTAATGGTTAGACTAAAATTGAAACTATCAAGTAGTTGGTTCAATTTGGATAAATATCTATCAATTTAGATAAGACTTATTGAATATAAATATTTTTGTCATCCTATGAATAAGTTGAGGAAATTTGCAAATTCCTTGTATTATACGAGATTTGAAATCTACATTAAAAATGAAGGATAAAATTCTCTAGAATTTGAAATTTTCTATTACTGAATAGCCAAAGAAAAAAAAAAGGTATTTTGTAAATTAGAAATTCAAATATTTTAAAAAATTACTTTCCCTCATTCGATTACCTTATCCAAACACAGGTTTATGTATTTGAATTTGTCATTTTAAAGGAGGAATATAATTATTTTAAATTATATTTAAATTTTATTTATTATTGTTATCATTAAATAATAAAATAATAAATTAAAAATTAATAATAACTAAGGACTTCAACCAATAATATGAAATTTTAAATAATTTTCTAATAACATATTAATATATTAAGAATAATAATGTAAAACCATTTTATATTGACAACAACAATTTTCTAATGATGTATAATGTACTAGTTTATACTGATGATAGATTGAATTTAAATATTTTAAAATTTGACAATATAAAAATAACTTGTTTAAACAATCATCGCAAAGAATTTAAAAAAAAAATTTACTTTAGAGAAAAAAAATTGAATCCGTAGAGAATTTGAAATTCCTCCGTCAATATCATGCATATGCTAATGATCATTTGGAAAGAGACATGAGAGCGCAAATAGAATATTTGTTGCATTATCTGGAAATAAATTTAGCTCAAAAAGCAAGATAACTGTGGGTAATTAATGGCGATAGGAATACACACTACTTTCGTAGTGTGATTAGTAGAAAGAGGGCAAGGAATCGAATCGACCAAATTAAAGATGCACAAGGAACATGGCATACTGATCAGGAGATGCTGAAACAAATGGCAAAGTTTCACTTTCAAAATTTATTTACACAGAGACAACATAGATAACAGTTCCAAAATCTCAGCGAATTTGATGTTCCCAAGTTGACGTCTAATCATAAACAGACTCTTTTTCAAGATTTCTCAAAGGAGGAAGTAGAGGGAGTGATATTTTGGATGAACACTTATAAAGCCCTAGGAATAGATGACTTTACAGTTCGGTTTTATTAGTAAATTTTGACCCATAGTAGGTAGGATGTTCACGTAATGATTTCATCCTTCTTTCGGAGAGGATACCTATTTAAGGCATTCAATCATACCCTAATTTGCTTAGTCCCTAAAGGTAAAAATCAGAAGACTTACAGTGATTTTAGATCTATCAATCTTTGCAGTGCAATCTAAAAATTTATTTCCAAACTCCTTAGTGTAAGGATGCAAAGTCTGATCGAGGAAGTCATCTCACCATGTCAGAATGCATTTGATAAAGGTCGATTGACTAGTAACAATATAATCATAATCATTGTATCTGAACAATTTCAATACATGAAAAAATGCAAAAGTAGGAAGGACTATTGGATTGCATTTCAAGTTGACTTCCAAAAGGCTTATGATTGCAGCTCATAGGACGTCATCCAGCAAGCGCTAGAATATATGGAATTTCCATCTTTTTGGATTTAGATGCTCCTACAATGTGTCAAGATATTAGATTATCAAGTCTTGGTCAATAAGGAACCATCCTCAACATTCCAACCAGCAAGGGGAGTGAGACAAGGTGATCCTATCTCACCTTATATTTTCATTCTATGCTTAAATGTGTTATCATGTATGCTAAAAGCTGAACAAGGCAAGCAATTAGAAAGGGTGAGAGCAAGCCGACACGCCCTTGCAATCACACATTTACTATGTGTTGATGACTTAATTCTTCTTTTTTTCCAAAGCAGATCTTAGTCTTTTGATGCAATGAATTGTATTCTTGAGAGGTTTGAACAGATGTTAGGGTTATCAGTGAACTAGGTCAAATCAGAAGCATAGTTTAATCCCAAAACTCCTAGGAATTTCAGGAGAATTTTTGCAGGAGTCCTTCTAATCAAGGTGGTTAGTAAAATGGGTAAATATTTAGGCATCTATGTAGATGGCAAGGAAAGGAAAAAGGAGATTGCTCAAGAAATTAATCAAAAGCTAGGAAAAAATCTTCAAGCTTGGAAGGCAAGAGTGTTATCTCGGTTGGCAAACTAGTATTGTGTAGAGTTGTACTTCAAAGTATTCCAATGTATCAAATGCCAACTATGAGATTTATTCAAGCACAAATTAAACAAATGGATAGAATCCTCAAAAAGTTTTAGTGTGGTGAGTTTAAATCACAAAGGAGAATTCATTTGTTAGTATAGGATAGGATAATAATTCCTTTCAATGTGGTGGATTAGGCCTCATGAAATTGGATTTTCTAAAATAGACATATTTGGAAAAACAAGTGTGGAAAGTGCTCTCAAACCCTCAACTATTGATCAGTCAGATCACAATTGCAAAGTATGAAAAAGGTACAATAGAGAATATTACTAATGATCATTCTAATGCTTCATGGAGATGGAGGAATATCCAAACTTCTGTGGCATTAGTCATAGGAAAGTTAAAATGGCAAATTGCCATAAGAGAATCGGTGTCACTAAGGAGTAAGTTTTTGTGGGTAGCAATTGGCCTTTTGCTTCAACAACTTCAAACAATCAAGGATTTAAGGGAATCCTACCATGGCGAATGGAGTATTGATAAATTGGAATCAATTTATGATCCTCATACAATTCAAGAAATCGGGAAAACTATAATTTTCCTTTGTGGTAAGCCAGACTGGTTAGCCTGGACAGGGTCAACATATGGCACTTACTCTGTCAAAGTATGTTACCAGATTTTATTGCACAAGGATTAGGTAACATTCAAATGATAGTTTTTCCCTTGTAAAGACTTTGGAAACTTCCTTTGCCTCAAAGAGTAGTTATATTCCTATGGAAATTGGGTCCTAACATTCTATCTACCAGAGATAATCTTAGACATATAAATATAATTATAGTGGAGGTTTGTCCATTCTATCAAGAAGAGGCTGAGACAATCCCCCATCTGCTTTTGGTTTGCCCATTTGCCAGAATCATTTGGTATGGTTGTTATTTCATAGTGAGACCTGATAAAATATACCCTCCAGACCCTAAGGAATGTATCAAAACATGTGTACAAATTTCGCAGATTCATCCAAGTGTTAATTCTGAGCTCACCTGTCTGATTGCTCTTATCCTATATGCCATATGGTACATAAGAAATCAAGTGATTTTTCCGGGTAAACATGCAAATCCTTAAGCAACTTTACAACTAATAAAAAGATGGCAAAAGGAATATATAATGCAAATTAAGAGGTCAAGGGTTATAACTTGTTATAGAAATCAGGATGTTGGTACTAGCGTATCACAATGTACAGCAAGGGATAATTGAATCATATTTCAAGCTGTAAAGATCAAGTACAGAGGTAGATTGATCTATCAATGCAGATGTCTTCACATTCGACAAGGTTTTATTGTCAGAGGAGGGATATTATCTCTTTTAAATCATGGCAAAATAAAATATTCTGGTGTTAGTTCAAGTTTGCGCCAGCTTCTTCAGATACAGGGCCCTCAAGCAAACACTTTTATTCAATCAAAGCAAATATTATCTGTTTTAAATCATGGCAAAATACCTTAACAAATATTCTGGGGCTCTAGAGACGAAGAAACACGCTACAATTCATAAATGATTTCAAACGATGATATTATTATTTTTTTTTGGCAAAACAACATCTTTTTTAGACGAAATTTCCACCAGTATGCCCAAAAAATTTTCATTTTAAAAAATTATTATTATGGTTTAGGATATATATATTAATATTAATTTTTTGTAACTAACCAAGAGGTAATACTAACATATGGTTTTAAATTATAAATCAGTGTGAATTGTTAAAATGGTCAACTTATTATTTGGAAGGTAATCAAAATCAATAATGTTATGTATATAAAAAATAAGATCTAAAATTAAATATAAAATGTAAATTAAGAATTGTTATTAAATATAGAATGAGAAGATAAATTTATAAAAATTAATTTAATAAATATAGAAAATTTAAAACCTCTTTTTAAATTTTATTTTTAATATTTATATCATTTTTAAATCAAAATTCAAAATAACCCAGCGGAAATGTAATTTTTGTGGTTTCCACTGGAGTCTCTCATACGGACAAACACTACGATTGGTAGAATGGAAAATAAGTGAAAAAAAGGAAGAAAGGAAACTAAAAATTTAATTTTTTTGGTTATTATTTTTATACATATTAATATTGAAATTTTTTTCCATTTTGTTCTAATTAAATTTAAATTTTCTTTCTTTCTTCTTATTTTCCCTTCCACCAAGCACAAGGAAAGTGTATTCTTTTTCTCAATTTGCCTCGTTTTTCTCTACCAAAATGAGAACACGGAGAAACTTTTGGACCAAATTTGAATATATGATTTCCGCACATTATTGCTTTAGGAATTCTTCAAGAAATTTCTGCTTTTAATTTATTGTAGCTATCTTTAAAATTTTTTTATATGATAATTGTAAATGGAAAATTACTGCTCATAAGAGACGCATTTGGTAAAATCTTGCATCAACTTTGAGGAAAAGCTTAAGCATTTTCATATTTAAATTCAGTAAGTTAGTGTGTAGTTTCTCTACTAGGGCTGATCTCATAAGTTTTCTTAAAGAAATTCGGGTCGCTTGTTCTCTTAAACTAAAGACATGCAACTTGTAGTCATTTGTTTCCTCCTAAAACAATTTCAATATGAATGAAGAAAACGGATAGGTTTGACTTGTGTCATGTTGACTGTGTTCAAAGATTTTCTCGCTCTTCTTATAAACCTCACTTATTTGCTTGTTTGCAAATGAAATGCTTCATATTTGACCTGATGAATATGGCCAGATTGACCCATTTTAACGGCAATGCTTATTGATAATGGTGTTGTCAGACACAAAGACAACTCTCAATATATATGAGGTACCACAAATTTGCAAAAGGAATTACAACCTCTTAATTCCAATGTAAATTAAACTGTTATACAAAATCAGGGCACCGAGAAAACAAAAATAAAAAATCTCTAGGCAAGCCACATAACCAGACTCATGGAGCAACCTATGCTAGAGCATGTTCTGGAAGTTAATTGACTAATTTGTAGGTATACCTTTGAGAATGCCCTTGTATGCTCAATCAGCTGCTCATACGTGAAAAAGGTAAGATTTGAATAGTAAGAGTCAAGAAAGAAAAATAAGGTTGATAGACACCATGAATGGGAAAAGTTTAAGACCAGTGAGCATTGTATCCTCTGAGCAGAACATAGGCAATAAAGCATTTTGCTCTCAACTTAACAATCAACTAACCTGCAATAAAGCATTTTACTTATACGTTCGGATGATTGCGTTCGATGATAACAGTTCCCATTTTAAAATCAATTTTGGCATCAAGCTTCAACCTATGGATGAGATTCACAATCCATCTCTCAGCTTCCTCATTATTCAAATTCACCTTCTCAACAAGAACACTGTCCAAAAAAATTAAAAAATATATATAAATAGAAGGACCGTCTTAGATGTTCCATTTTCCACAACATGAGGTAGTCCTCCATAACTCTCATTTTCTTCTAAGAATCTCACAATGAAATCCAATTCCTCTGCGGCTTCGACTTTGGCCATCATCTGAGTTAAATGGATTGTCGTGTCCATCTTTGTTGCTGCTACTTGGGCATCATCCCGCCAGGATTGCCACCTCCCAAGTTATACATTGCAATATCAATCCTCAATAGTAATCTAGCATAACTTTATACTTTCTTATGTAACAAATGACACTAGTTTCATCACAACCTTTTTCAGAAGGGCAAGCTAAATATACATTAGTTTCTAATAAAAACCCAAGATTAAGGAAAAAAATATTAAGGTATGCTGTTCATACATCGATCACTTAAAATTTGGGAAGCATGACTTACTGAGGATTGTTTCCAAATAATCCAAACGGTCAAAAATAAAGGAGACAGAAAATATGACGACATCAAATGCGCGGGCCTTATGTCACTGGATGCTAACAAAAAACAAGCCAAGGTAGATGTAAATTCCAATATTGAATATACATGATTAGAAAAAAGGAAAAATACTCTAACCTCCACTAAAGTATTGAAAATATACATGAACATCTTTTCTATTTTCAAATCCTGCACAGACTCTATAATCTATTTTTTATACTTCATTTAATTAAAAGCAAAATCCTTGCTGCTGATGACCAAGTTGGTGCAGAAGATACTATCTCAACCACCTCTTGATTGTTTAATATATCCTAAATCTCTACAATCCCCTCATCAAGCATATCACATAATGTTCTAAAATAACGGTCAAATCAATGAAAAGTAGCATAGAAGGAAGAGACGAACTTAGAGGTTTTAGTCTGCAAAGGTGATATAGATATTAGATAATTGTCGTGCTCAACAACTTCTTGCATAAATGTATCTAGGGACAGGGTAGTGGGTAAATATTGATGGTCAGAGAATGTCATCAATATATTGTTTATGAATAGCTTAAATCAAAATTTTATTGATCACTTGAAGAAAGCGTATGCTTCAATGGCAATACTGTCTAAATTCTATGTCCTTAGAGTTATTATAAGCCAGCTAGTATCAACTCTGTCATGTTAGCTAGTTGACAAGCAACAGACTTGTTATTCGTTCTGTCAAGATTGTAATACACTTAATGGATAGTTTCTAGAAGCCGTTTTAGTTTTTCTACTGTCATATAGTCAATTCATTGTCAATGTTGTCTCTGTTTATCAAATTTTTTCTCCTTTTTTTTTCTTTTAAATCTTCACTCTTTCATAGCATGTTCTAGTCTAAAGACTTCTTACAAGAAAACAAGCATTGGAACCAACAGAAGTAATATAATAGCATAGCAAATAGTATGTTTGTTATTACTTCAGTTTACAATAACCTTTCTTTTGGAATCACAAAAAAGACTATAATTCATTTCATTGAGAATTAAACTTGTGAATAATTTTACAAATGAATCAAAATAGAAGTGAATTCGATTCTTATTTTTTTTATTATTCCAAGCGAGGAGTAAAAGAAAAATAATCAGAAGATTCAAGGAATATAATAACGGGAAAAAAAAATAAAGAATTAACAAATGAACAAGTACGATGAAATAAGTTCTCACCCCATCCAAGGCAAGAACAATGCACTAATCATTTTTTGTAAGCAACCATTCCCAGGCATTTCAGGCTCATCTTGCGATGCAAATATCATTTGATTCTTTCTGCTTCGTCTACATAGTTTCAACTAAAAATGGTAAACAGCAACAAGGGATGATGAATGACAAAGGCATATTCCACACTTGGCAAATCAGGCTTTAAATCAACAGTCAAACTGAATTACCACCATGAGATCATTGTCGTTGTCCTTGGATCCCACGATTGCTCGATAATCTCCAATATTGCTCATGAATAGACTTGAACCCTAGAAAGAGAAGGAGATAAGGTGAAAAAAGGGACAAAAAGACGATGGTTGGCATAATTTTCTTGACGACAATTTTTCCTCAAATTAACCTCTCTACACACGACAATTGATTGATCTGTGCCAGGAAAACTTATCACACCCAGAAGTTCCCAAATTCATCTCACTTGTCCATTCAATGAAATGAATAATGAAGGCGATTATGGTAAATGCTGTAACTGGAGCTTCTTTGCGGTTGGTGAGTACTTCTTTGCAACTATAGGAAGTTTCGTACTCTCGGTAACCCATTTTCAACATATCAAAGGTTGACTTGCAACTTACCTCATTTGTCTTCTAAGATTTTGCGACTTAATAATATGTTGTATGTGATATAACAAGATTCCCTATTTGTACCATAGAATCATCCATATTTTCCACAGTAAAACCGCCCCATCTTGGAGATGGAAAGGGAATATGAAGGCATCTGATTTGATCACCCAACATTTAAAATGCAGGTTGGTAATGGGGAATCAATCCACTTCAGAAGTCAGTTTTGGATACCAACAGCGGGCCTTTATGTAATAATTCCAATTCAGTCGAAAATTTGTTAAATGCAGTGGCGACCAATGGGATATCATCAAAGTTCAAATGCATTATCCACCAGCAGATGTATCAAAAATACCAATTATCCCAATTTCCAATTAAGGGACACAGATTGACTAGCCTGGACTGAATCAGCAAATGGCTCCTATTCATTCAAGAGGGGCTACCAAATACCTACTCATGATGCACCAGAACAACAAGCCTTTCCCTGGGTTATATTATGGAAGCTAAGATTACCTCCACGGGTCAAACTGTTTTTATGGAAAATGAGTAGTCGGGTTTTGCCAACTACAGAAGTGTTAAGAGCAGGAAACTAACCAATAGCCCAGCAATGTGCATTCTGTAATCAAGAGGAGGAGGCAACAACACTTGCTCACAGAGTGTAGTTTTGCCGGGGCGTTATGGTTTGGTTCTCCATTAGGCATAAGATGGGACAGGTTGAACCTTTCTGACCCAGTCATCTGGTTCAAAACAGTATTGGAAAGGCGAACCTTGCAACCAAAAATCATGGAGAAATTTATAAGACCTGCTACACTAACCTTGTACACAACATGGTTTTACAGAAATCAAAGAATTTTCAAAGGTAAACAACATACACCTGAACATGCTTTACAAATGTGGCACCACATGCCCAAGGAATATAACCAGATTGAAGATCAAATCGTAAAAGCAGACATACAAAGAGGATCCCAGGAAATACTGGATTTGGGGACCGGTTCAAGTGATAGACCAATATTTGATGGATGTTTCCAAATCAATTTCACAATCAAAAAATTAAAAATCGTGATGAGAATATTACCTCGTGCGAGGCTTTTATTTCAGATTGGAGACCGCAACGCATCCATGGAAGCTTTTGGTTGCCTGGGAAAAAAAAATTTAAGACAGACATCTTCCAAGCACTAAGGCAGCTCCTGCAGCAGGTACTGGTGCTCCATCTTCCTGCGATTCACATTGTCATACCAAATCTAAGTTTATTAAATAGGATAAGGAAGCCTCGTGCCGCGCCTTGTAGAATACAAGCAGCAAGAGATGCAAGTTTGCTTATAGAAGAGAAGTCATAGTAATGGCCATCTGGGACAACGGTGATGGATACGAAACATGTTGGGAGATCGGGGTCAGTGGTTTTTCTGCTATTATCCTTAATGACACTGTGTTTTTGTGTAAAAAAAATTTGCATAAAATAATTAACGTAAATAAATATAAAATATAAAATAAAGGAAAGGACAAGTGAGGACAAATCTATCTATTCTTTTGCATTTTAAAATTTAAAAGGCATCAACAATTGCAGCCCTAGGATATGCCGAATTTTCGTGCCAACTTCCCCACTGGGCCACAGCATCTTTTTGTCAATTAATTTTTCACGTGGCAATGCTCCGGACACTTTCTAACAATTTTCTTCGTATCTATCGACTGACTTAAATCGCATAATACCTGTGCACGTGTTGGGTTAATGAAAATTTATTTCCCGCTTAAATCTTGACATACTCGTGCTTGCTTTATGTGCTAGCTTAATTATAGAATTCGTGTGATACACAAATTTATTAATGCTTCTAATTCTAATTATTAAATAAATTATATTTATTAAATTTATTTTTAGGAGTAAAATTATTAACAGTAATAAAATTATTAAAAGAAATATTTACAAAAAAATTGTAAAGAAAAAAGAATATACATTAACTATCAAATAATATTATATTTTAAATTTAATATTTGAAAATTTACAAAATAAAAAAAATGAAATTTCATTTCTGTTTTAGAATACTTTTGATAAAAGAATACAATTTGATTTATTTCATAAATTATATTAATTAAAAAATAAATTAATAGGATAACATTTAAAAATTAATATTGAGAAATATTAATAAACAAATTCAATTTTATTATTTAAGTATTTTTGTTAAAAAGTAGAATAAAAAATTCACTAATTTTTTTTATTGTTATTAAAATAAAATATATAATTAATTTATTTAATTTATTTTTAAATTAATATTTAAATTATTTAAAATAATTTACAATAAAAATTAAACAGATGAGGTTATATTTACATTTTAAACAATATGAGTGGACATGAGAAAGAAAAATATCTAACGAAATATATGAAAGACCAAAAAAAAAAATAGTGGGTGCACTATAAAGTCTTATCAAAGTTCAAATTATTTTATATTTACCTTAAAATATATCATTTTTTAAAATTGATATAAAAATATTAATGAAATTTTAATAAATATATATGATTTTAAAATTCAAATAATTTTTATTGAAAATAAAATATGTAATTAATTTGTTTAAGTAATACATTTTGTATTAAAATTTTAGTTTATTTAAAATATTTTTATAATAAAAATAAAATTGCCATGTAATATTTGTACTATTTTCTAAGTTATAAATAATAAAAATAAATATGTAAAATAAAAAATATGCAAGGGGGTAAATAAAAGGAAGATAAATAGTTTTTGAACCATAAAACCTTGGTAAAATATCAATTAATGTGTGTTGATTTTGAAATATAGTATGTAAAAATTGTTTGCATGCAAATGTTAATAGAATTTAAATAACTATCTAAAAATTGTTTCATGCAAATCTTAATAAAATTTAAATAAATAAAATCAATTTAAATCTTACATTTTTATTAAAAATTGATTATATAATTAATTAGTTCAATATTTAGTACTTCATATATTAAAATTTTAATGCATTTAAAAATACAATTCTCTAAACTATAAATAATAAAAGTGATTATTAAAAAATAAAAAAATATTCAATTGAGCTAATTAAAAAAAATAGTGAACAGTTATAAAGTAATAAGAATTAAGAATATAATATGTATATAATTAATGCAAATAATTTAATTAATTTCAAATATTTTTATACTAAAGGGAAATATATCGTGTTATATATGTATACTCTTTGATATTAGTCCTTGCATCATAAATAATAGGATAGATTGAAAAAACGAATATGAAAACATGTAATGAAGAAAATAAAAAAGATAAAATCCCAGTTAATGTATATTTAGTGTGAAATGTAATACTTAAAGATTTATATTGAGAAAATGTTCACAAAATTAAAATAGATAAATATAATTTTAATTTTTAATATTTTCATAAAAATAAAATATGTAATTAATTAATTTAATTACTACTTTTTATATTAAAATTTTAATTTTTTAAATAATTTAGTAATAAAATAAATATATCATATTATATTTATATTATTTAATAATATTAATGTTTGAGTTATCAATAATATGAGTGTGCATAAAAAAAGAAAAATTTAGAATATAATAAATAAAAAAATTGTGTTAACAGTAAAGTAATAAAAATTAAAAATAAAATATATAATTATTTGCTTCAATTGAATAAAGTTGCTTGTTCATTTTAAAAAAATTCATGGTAAAGAAAATATATTATTTTATATTAATACTATTCATTGACTTCTAAGCTATAATGAGAGTCAACATGCAAAAAAATGAAAAATTATAATAGAATAATTAAAAGGAAAAGAAATAGTGCAAGTTTTAAAATTATAATAATTTCAATTATTGTATATTTAATTTGAAATATAGAATACAAAATTTGACATAAAAATATTGAAAATATTTAAATAAATAAAATGGATTATAAATTTAAATATTTTTATAATAAAATATCAATGATGTTATATTATATTATTTAATAAACTTCAGTTTGAATTTTAAATATTACAAGTGAATAAAAAAGAAGAAGAAAAAAATACACAATGGAAACCAAATGCAGAGAAATAGTGCTTGAGTTGTAAAATTTGAACAAAATTCTAATTGATATATATTTAATGTAATGTATATTACTTGAAAATTAATATGAAGATAATATTAATAAATTTAAATAAAAATTAATTTTAATATTTTTAATAATATATATATATATAAATAATTCATTTAATTAATATTTTTTACGTAAGCCCTAACTTAATTAATATATTTTATAATAAAATAAAATATATTATATTATATTATATCTATACTATTTAATAATTTTAATATGCAAGTTGTAAATAAAAGGAGTGCATTTAAAAAAGAGGAAAATATGCAACAAAACAAATAAAAAAAGAACAATAATATATGAATTATAAAATATTAAGGATTAAAAATAAAATATGTAACAAATTAATTCAACTAAATAAAATTTTTAACTTATTGTAAATATTTTTATAATAAAAATATATTGCATTATATTTATATTATTGAATAACATTGAACCTGAATTTTAAATATCAAAAGAGAATTAAAAAAAATAAAAACATATAATATAATAATAAAAAAAGAAATAATAGTGTGTGGACTGTGAAACTTTGATAAAATTTTAATTAATATTTTTATGTAAAATATAGTGATTGAAAACTAATATAAAAATAGTGAGAAAATTTAAATAAATAAATATAACCTAAATTTTTAAATATTAATTCTAAAAATAATATATATATAAGTAATTAATTTTTTAATAATTTCTATATTAAAATCTTATCTAATTTAAAATAAGAATGTAAGTAATTAATTTTTTAATAATTTCTATATTAAAATCTTAGTGAGTTGTTGACTTTATTTGTGTCTTTGTTTCTTTATATTTATTTTGCCTTTACTTTGTTATTTTATTTTATTACTTATTTATCATTTATTATTATTATTATTTGCTTCCATTTACGTACGTTTTGCCCTGTGTCTTTTACTTTACTGAATTAACTAAAACAGTGAGCTGAGTTTCCAAAATTTCTCTTCATTCTTCATTTCTCTTCGCATGATCTTGGGTCTCTTTCTCCTCAGCTGAACTGTGCTTCGGAATGGAACTTGGCTGCTTTTTTTTTTCTTAATTGTTTTTGGGCATTGCTGCTGTTCTATTTGTTTCTGAAGGTATTGTTGACTCCAGGAAAAGAGTAAGGAGAACGATACAGTTCTATTTTCGAATTTTGAGTTTAGTAATGGTTAGGCTGTTGTTGCATGATATTCTTCTGAAGGTGTTGCTCGTTCCCCATGGTATTGCAATGGTGTTCCAGGTTTGTTCTTCAATTTGCGTTGGTTTTGCTTGTGGGCGTGTTGCTCCGGTGAAGCTGGTATTGCAGGTTGATTCTGGGAAGTACCTCTCGCTGCGGGGTTCTGATTGGCTGCATGCGCAAGTAGAAGTGAGAAATGCCTAGTAAAAATTGTTCAAATATTGTTCTTTCAATGGCGTTGTTTTTGGAAGAGCTTGGGTTTTGGAACCATGGATATGTGATTTTAGAACCTTGGATATGTGGCCTGCTGTTACACCATGTGTCAAGTAAAACAGTAAAAAATATATTTTAGTGATTAACATCATTTGAAAAATTTTAAAAATGGCCCAATTTTTGAAAATTGAAGATAGATGGATGGAGTTGCTGTTGACAAGTCACGTTCCTATCACCCTGCAATTGATAGTGCCTTCCACTCCAAAAGTATTACGATTGAAAGAATAGTTCGAAACCTTTCAACAACGGGAGATTTAAATTTGAATTTATTAAATTGTTATTGTTATTGAGATCCAAAATTTTGGATCTCAAAAAAGTTTTGTGAAGATACTGCTTTTTAATTGTCTTCTTTGGGAGTTATGGGTGAATCGAAACTAAGCCTTCTTTGATGGTATTCAAATGATTTTGAAAGGTATTCTATTTAAGGTTTGAAAATGGCTTGGTGATCTTTCTTTGCTATTTTGGTCAACGAAGCAACTTAATTTTCATGATCAATTGTGTATTCAGGTCTTACACAGTTGCGATTTCTTGCTTCCCATTCCAAAGTTGAGTTTTTGGATCAACTGGAAGCCTCCTGATGTGGGGTTAATTAACCTCAATTCAGATAGAGTTGCGAGAGATTATTTAACTCTAGAAATAGGATTTGAGAATTGTTGCAAATCAACACAAAAATAGGACTCAAATACCTATTTGTGATCGACGAAAGACTTGAACATTTGGCGTGTTATTTCCCTATTGGCATGAATCATGCAACACAAATTTTTATTTTTGGGTTAATCTATCAATTTCAAATAAAATGTCCTCCTTCAGAATTTTTCAGTAATAAGAAAAATACATTATTTATCACAACGGTTTGAGATGATGAAATAAAAATCCTATAATTAATATTCATCCATGTTTGCCTCAGGTACCAAAACCCCCAAGCACCTTAGAACTCGTCCTAAAAGAAATGAAATTCTTTTTTTTTTAAAATTTAATAATTCATTATTCATTAATATTATATACACTTATGTATATATAGAGAGAGTTTTTTGAGTAATTATTTTTCTCATATTCTCAATACTCACAACTGAAAGCTAATGTAATTTCTACACAGTAAGAAAAATTGAACGTAACCGGTCACTTTGGGTGTGGTTGACACAAGATAAAATTTATCCTTCTCTCTTTTATTTTGAATAGACAATTTTGCCCTCGCTGTTTACCCCTTATTTGGTAGAGGGAAAAATAGGAGGAAGAGAAGAAAATTTTTCTAAATTTGAAAAGAGGAGAAAATAATAAAAAAAAATTTTAAAATTTAAAAACAATATAATCACATATTCTATTTTTTCATTTTTTTCCCCCACTTTACGAGTTTGCTTACTTCCCTTCAATAGAGTGTGAATTGGGCTATAAATGGTGAGCGACTCAGAAGCAATGGCAGTGAAAGGCCGTTAACTATGGTAATGTTTGCGATTGTAGCAACTATTCCTAGAGAAAGACGGTGGATTGGTGCAACGTATAAGATAAAAAAATTCCTACTCTTTTTTTTTATTTGGATTTTAAATCAAAACATTCTTGGACAGCAATCGCTGAAGATGGAAGAACGAAGAAGGCCGGACATGGGTGGATGGACCTTTTATCAGACCTTCATTTATTCCACGACCATAAATGCTCCTCCACTGATTCCGACAAGGATGACAAGATTACAGGGTCTTTTGCTGTGAGAAGCCTGTCCACAAGGTCTTGGGCAGTGGATAACGTATGTTTTTCTCACTTTCATCCTTTTCTGCATTTGCACTTTTGTGCAAAATGATGTATTATTGTTAGTATGTTCTGTGGGGTTAATCGGAAAAGCTAAGATAGCAGTCTGATTGTGACTCGAGTGTAGTCCTATTGTCACTTCAGTGATACTGAGGGCAAAATTCCCTGGAATTCATGGCTTCTATCTCTCAACTACTTGCCATTGTCTTTCTTCTTGTCTTGTTTGCCAATTTGGATGCTCTTAGTTTGATTTTCAAGCCAATAATTTCAGTTTCTCTAGTCGTTTTGGCTTACATCACCTGATATTTCCTCATTTTTCCCCACACCGGATGACAACGAATTTGTTAATTTTGTCCCACCTCTCGAGATGAACTGAATTTCGATGAGTTTGTTGGAAGGATATCTTCTAGTCCAACTATGTTAGATGTTGAGGCTTCCATTGTTATTATCCTGCTCTTCAGTTGCTTGGTAATTTTATTTTAATTAGGTTGCAATTTTTGCTCTTTAGATGTGTTGTTTCCTCTTACGTGCAATAAAATGCAGGTAGTATATACGGTGTTCATCATTTCTTGCATTCCTAATTCTAGATTGGTATTTCCATCTAGTGTTTGAACTTGGCCAATGTATGAAGCATTTCCCCTTTTTATTTTGTTCTTTATAATCCAATACAAACGGATTTTACTAGATGCTGTGACGGAACAACTAAACATGAGTTTTACGTCAGTATACATAAAATATTTTTGTGCTCTATATTTACTGAAAAATGTGTACTTTTAACTGCATTCCATGTCAAGTTGATCAATTTCACCATTGTTTTTTTCTTTTGTTGAATTTCAATTATGGATTTTGTGTTCTCTTCTTATGAGCCCTTCACTTTTTATGTTTATTGATACTTGTAATTTCCTAACCCAAGCAATTTTAAGAGATTAGTATAAATAAAGGAATAATGGGATTTGGAATTGGAATTTTGGATTATATAATCAATTCCACTGGATCACTTCCTTCTGAAATATTAAATTCAGAGTCACTTCTCTCATATCTGATTAAGTCTCTCACCATTTGTTGCTTGCTCTGCTGTGGCTTTTATTTTAAGCATCTCGAAGACTGCTCCATTTCCAAGTCAGTGTTTTTATTTCTTTCCTTTTATGTAGTCATTGTCCCAAATTCATGAGTTAGTACCCATTTTATTTGATTACCTTTGTGCAAAGATGAGCTTTGGATTTAACTACTTTAAAGCAGCTCCACTCGAAAAATAAATAAACAATTTAAGAGCTACTTGTAGCATCAGTGAAACATGAGGGGTTGGATATGATAATTAGGTTCGAAATATGGCAATTTTGTAATTGGTCCAGAGTAAGGGCATGTACTAACATGATCTTTTGTGGCCATTGAAGAATGAAGATTATACAATAAATAATTTGTTCTAGTTTTTCCAAGTTATCCTGACTTTATTTTGTTATTTTGTTGTTTGGAGTTCCGTTCTTTTGTTCTTGAAAATGTTACTTAATCCTCATCCACGTAGGAATCTTTTGTGGAATAACTGTTTTTATATCTGTAATGGAAGTCATATAAAACTTGAAGCATTATCTACATTGGATTAGCTATAGTGGTGATGTTTGTCATCCAAATATTTATTAGTTTCAAATCATGAAATCATTATATGTTTAAGCTGACTATTCAATTAAAAAAAAGTAAGTTATTTAATTATAAGTTTAGGGATAAATCATGATGTTCCCAGTTGAATCACAAAGTTTTGGAATGGTATGTACTAAGCTAAGAAGTGAGATAAAATACTTTTGTTTCCATCTAAGGATTAAAAAATGCTTCTAGTACACTCCAATCGCACTTTTGTTTTTAATCTGTATCTTCCTGTATATATTTCGAGTTATGAATCTTTGTTATTTCCATGAATGGCAGTGGAATTTTGGTTGACGATGTAAAGTGACTTCGAACCCTCTTCTAAATTGCTGCGGATGTATTTATATTTCTGTCTATTCTTATCTTTTTATAAAGAAAAAGGGGGAAGGATTCGGAATAAAAATTTACAATGATGCTTTTGCGGCCCTATTAATTCCATGATAATATTGAAATTCTAAATTTCTACCCTTTATATATTGACAAGTCATATATTTAAAATCATGGTCAGTTAGATGCTAAAACTGATGAGGTCGTTTTTGATTTATCAGAGCACAATAGATGGGGGTACTTAGAATTTTAGTACTACTATACGACTAAGTTTTCCCTAAATCAGGAGTTTCATAGGAGCAGAGAATGATTTCAAACATGAAGATCTATTACTATGTTTAGTTTAACTCAATTGTTGAAAGTAATTCATTATTTTGGCGTTTCTGTATCACTCCTTCTCTTTGGGATATTGTTTGTCTGTCAATCCTTACTCATTTGTTAATGGTACTGAACATCTGAAGTTTGCAGTGCATTGGGCACTTAGGTATTCACAGTAGGAGGGGCTTTGCTGGCAATTCTGGTGGGGATAAAGTGCAAATTTTGGGCACTCCTCCTTGTATTCTTTGGCACTATAGGTACAATGCTTGATATTATTATGGGGATTAGTCAATGTGAAAAGGGAACATGCAAAGCGGCAAATGAAGTTACATGAAGCCTGAAATGTTGCATCTAAGACAACTATAGAAATTAAGTTCTGAATTACATACATGTTGTCAGGAGGCTATCAATATTGTCAAGTTTTATTGCCTCCTGGATGTAACAAATGAGATATAGTTTTGCAGTTGCCAATAGTCAACTATAACTATTATTCTTCTATCATTTGATTTCATAATATTGGCATAACCCCCTTTCTTTCCCTTTCCCCCAAAATCTAAGTTCCTATCATGGAAATCATTTTATAAGTTATTCCTACCATGGAAATCATGCTATAAGTTTATTTGTATTTAGTCATAAGTTACGGATATAATTCATTTATAAATTATGATTTCGATAGAGCGTAAAAATTTAAAAAATCTAGGTTGAAATAATGGAATTGTAATGGCTAAGCTAATAGAATCAAGCACTTAGGTTATTGTTATTAAAAACCTTGAGGATGAGCAAAAATCAATGAAGCTAAAAGCATTAGGATAAAACCATGGGATAAAATGAAAACCGAAGACATGGCATGATGCATGAGAGTTTTCAGAATTAATAATATAGGATCGACTTATCTTGAACGTAATTTACTAGAGATTTGTTGACTATATCCACAAAGGTTCATATAAGGAGGTATTTGTGAAGAGAAGGTCATGAAAACTTGTCATCTTGAATGCAACCTTCCTACAGATTTGTTAAGTGTATCCACAAAGGTTCATCTAGGGAGTTATTTGTGAAGTGAGCATTCATGTCGCTAACATAATTCATTTTCTCATGACATAGTATTTGAAATCCAATATTGCTTTCAATTATAAAAAAGAAGGTTATTTCTATTCACTCGATAGAGAGCCCAGATGTTAGTCACAACACATGTTCACCCACTTAAATTGAACCTACTTCAAACAAAGTTTGATATTAAAATTTAACAAATTTTCATCTTTCGCTTGGGATAACAGCGCATTCATAAAATTAGAAATGTACACGTCAGATTAAAAAAAGAAAGACAGAACAAGATGTAAATTCATTGAAGGTTGCTTCATTCATTAAAAGGGGCAACTCATTATAGCATTAAAAAAAATAAATAAAATGGGGCAACAACATGAAACAATGTCTCATATTATAAATTAAATTATCAAATATGAAAGATGGCCATGCAAAATTAAAAAATAAAAAAATTCATTGGCCTGCAGTTAACCGAAAAAGATAGGAACTACAAAATTTGGCTCTCATTCTCTGCGCAGAGAACCAAACTATGACCACATACTACTATATATGAAGATGAAATCAGCTGACAAAAACAAAGGCCTATTCCAAGAAGCAGCTTCTGTCAGAAACAAATATCAAGACTGAAGTTGCAATAGAATCCCCACCTTTATTTATACCTTCCCCGTATTTTTGAATAAATAAGCATATGCATAGAGCAAGAACAAGATCAGACCACGAAATTATTCCTCCTAGTTCGATCAAAACTATCCACTATTTATCTACAAATGTAGCTAGTCCCATCCATAAATAAAGCTTTATCAGATGCATTTGGTTGATCTGCCCCTTTAGAACTACCAAGTTACCTAAAATAAGAGCTCATGTATAGCCTTTACCTGAATATCAAGGGGGGGGGGGGTCCGTCATCACCACCAATAGCATGAAGTTCAACTAGAATTTTTGAAAGCACATGAATAATGAGAGGGAAATTTGACGGTTCAATTTCAGCTTCAAAACTCTCAAATCTGGAACAAGGCTCCCGGTCGTTAGCAATTATACCATTTCCCATATTTCTTGGATTACACTTGTTTGACTCATCTATTGCAATTTGCAGGTCATATGGAGAGGAGAGACAAATAACTTTTTCAAATGCCCTCCATTTACTAGGCAAACTCTCCTAGGTATATGTCTATTAGTACATATGTCGAGTACCAAAGCAGATGTTGCATCAAGTCACTCCAGAGTCAGGCCTTCAACTTCATCATAATATATGCGTTGCTCAGTCTGAACAAAGAAATGTACAAAATAATTAAAAGCAAAAAGGATAAGATGATGTACATACAGAAAAAAAAACTAAATTGGATCTAGTGTTGTAGTTTTACTAAATCACGCATGAATAATCATCAATACATTGAGATTAAATTTTGCAACTTCATATTTTGGGTCTAAGACAATCCTTTATACAAGATGTTCCCAACGATAAAAGAATTTTTCAAGAGTATGCCCTTAATACTTGCATTTGCATATAGGATCAGGGAAAGTCAAATTTCCATAATAACTTAAAGTTCTATGCTTTTAGTTATGTTATACTTACATAAGCATTATCTTATTGTTTCAGTTAAAAAAGAGGATATTATTTCCTCTAAAAATACAAATAGCTTATAATTATTTACAGCCCTCAACTTCATCTAACAATAACTTCCTACTATCATGTTATCTTTAAAAAAATTGACAATGAAAATTGGCATATAATTCTTCTCTGCTTTCTTCTGTACTTGAACTTTCACTTCAAAATAACTTAAGGTAGACATTCGACTGCTCAATTCCTGTGCAATCGAGAAGCACAAGATTACAAGTCACAAACCGCTAGCTTTTGGACATATATTGACATGAGCTTTTGGGCTTAGTCCTATTACTCTTGCTTCTAATAATAACACCTGCAAAACAGAAAAAAAGCTAATTTCAAGAGCAGAAAAAAAATATTCAAGAACAATGCATAGGCAATATCATAACAGCAACACAGATCTCACAATAAGCTATTAGAAACAGTGGCTGCAACCAAAATGGAACTGGTTTCATTGACTTAAGGAATAAATTTGTTGAAACATTTAGGTACTAAGTAGCACAGATGCCTATTAACAGCAATTGTTTTCTACTCATTGACATTGCTTGTCAAGTGAAGGAAAGACATCCATTTCCACATCAGCTCAGAAGCCAAGTTCAATGAGACAAAAGATAATTTGGGTCATTGTCTCTAAGAACAAAAATGTTAAAATACAAAATATTCAATGCCATTGAAATGTTATTGCTGGGGAAAAGGAAACAGAACATGTATAACAAAGGAAACAATTTTCTAATAATGAGTCACATAATTTAAAATTAATAAAAAAAGAACAATGGCAATAAAAGATGATAATAACTTGGAAACAATACGTCCTTTTTTCTTCAAAAGAAGCCACATGTAATGTTTTTAATCGCACCCTTAACATTTCTACAAGCTTGCTCTTTTTCATTGCAATAAGTAGCAATGTCTGCAAGTAATTCATTGCATGGAACTTTACACTTCAGAGCCGCAGCTGATAATGCTTCCTATGCCTTCCAAATATTCTACAATGTTTCTATCAAAGTTGATACTTGTAAAACATCTTTTTGACAATCCATCTCCCTTGTCAAGCTTTAATGTCTTCTAACGTTTCAAACACAATTCCTCAGCCTCTATAGCAGCAAGTGTCGTCTGATGAACAACAATATCAGGATATCTATGCAAAGGTGATGTAAAATGGGTGCAAAAGGGCATAGCCAAGGTATAGTGACCCCAATCATTTTCATTGCCCTTTAGCTTTCCACTGCAGAAGTAAAAGGCCAACCAAACATTTGACTTTTTGTATTCTTATCAAGAGTGACATGTTATCTAACTAACTACCAACATAACCAAAAGTGCATTGTGAAATTACAGCATGAAACACTAGATAAATTATATTAAACTACTATGAATAATTCAATAAAATCGTAGTCCCCCTCAAAAAAAAAATATCATTACCTTGTTAAAAATCCAACAGCAAAAGAAATTGCATTGTTAGCTCCTTGGCAGTTATTGGCCACTACACTATGTGTTGGTTCTTTTTACCATTTTCAAATGCATTATAATTAACAGGTGCATTATCTCCTAATTGAATTGATCTAAATTTTTCCGAATTGGGTTGATAATTATCTAAAAACCAAGATAACTAAAAGGTTTCTAGGACTTAATAAAATCCAATCTGCATATTAATAAAGTATAAAGCTATGTGTAAAGCATATTCCTGTAGTACATAAATGATACAATGAAATCATATCAAACTAAGAAGTACCAAGTAGCATATGAAAATCCAATCGGTCTACCAATGGACTATTAAATTCTTATAGAAACACCAAGTACCATGTAACCTTTGTGATTAGAGAAAAAGCTTATCAACACATCTGATTAATAGAAAGATTAACCCTCATTCTGAGATGGACACACCTACAAAATTACAATAATCTTGCCTTTTAAAATTGTTAACAAGAAGATAGAGATAATCATAAGACTGTAAAATTAATTCATTTTTGGTAAGAACAATATATAAATAAACTGATAGAAGATAAATTAAATGAAAATCTGGCCTTACTGTTGAAGAATGTTTTGATTTAAATTAAATGCCTCTCTTATCACTACCTGAATATGAGATCTCCTAATCAGAACAATATATGAAAATTTGACCTGATAATCAAACCTACAATCATCAAAAACATTTCCACCATGTCACAAAAATAGATCGAAAACATGCATAATATTTGGAGAACATTCCTTTACATTTCTACTGCAAAAAATAAATTACAAGAAAAATATTTTGAGGAAGATCCACTCCCTGTGATTTCTTGATTTCCTCAAACTATACTCATGCTTTTTAAGAATTGGCATTCCAGAATTTACAGCAGTTACCGGCAATCAACAATCCATAAACATTCAAACCCTACATCATTTCATGGGAGGCCCCCTCTGCTCAATCCTGAATCCCAAAACATAATTTTGAAGGTTATTCCTTCTCTGTGTTACCCGTAAGATGATAAGGACAAAATTGACATTTTCATCTTCCTTCAGTGTTGTAGTATCAGGTTACAGGTCATTTTCAAAGAATGGCTAAAATTAAAGGTTGTTTCTTTAACGGTCCTGATGAACGATTTCCTTCGGTACTCGTGTTTTTAAATCAGTATCGTAGAACCCCACTTCTATTTTTCACATATATGCAAAACTAACAAAAAACCAAATAATAAATAATCCAAACCTAGAAATAAGGAGAAAAAATGAAGGTGGATCTCACCTCAAGCCGATAACAAGTGCGGTGTTGCAAACCATAGAATCGCTGAGAACATAACAGTTCGATAGCAGAACCGGAGCAATGGTAATGAGCAATTCCCAGATCTAGAGGAGGGCTTCAATAACAGTTTGCAACTGTGATGAGTAAAATTGGGAAAGGGATTTTCAAAAGTGTTTTAGTAGCGAAAAATTAAGAATTCCTAAAAGTGTTTTTCTTATTTTATATGTGTGTTATTTCACGCGATTGCCTTTGTTTTATAAAAAAATATTGGCACTCGAGATAGACAGTTAAACATAATTATTAGTGGCAGTTATATCAACCGCCATCAAATAACCACTGTTAAAACCCGCTTTTTCTGTAGCGGTAAAAGTAAAGGAAAAAGCTGCACTGATAATAAACTCCAGCTGACAAGAAAATGAGTAAAGCATATCTGAATCTTGTCTCTATTGCAATATATTGGAATTGTTGAGTGTCAACCATAAAATTAACGTTGTGTTTGTTCTCATAATTCAATAGCAAAAAATCCCAATAGATCTCTGTTAAACCAAATGTAAATCTATAATTACAAAGTCATATAAGTTAAATCAATGAATAATTCCAATAAAGAAAAGAATAGCATATCATTAATAGTCCAAGGTAGGCTTAATAAATGTTTCGCCACTAGAAAAGCTAGACATGTTGTTTAAGCTTTCATATATGAACATAATGATTTAAAACAGAAAAGAAACCATTATAGAATTTGCATCGATACATGTTTCTTCATATCAATATTCCGAAATTTGCATGGATATTAAAGATCTAGTGCAGACTAGATAGAAAGCAGAAGGCTATGATGCTCGGATTCGGCTATGGTGTCCTAACTCGGATATGAATCCAAGAGACTGATATGAAAAATTCTTAGTTTTAAAATATAAAAACACGATTAATAAATGTCCAAATTTAAGATATAGACACGAGGATATGAATGAAGGGAAAAGTAAAATCATTATATATATAGGTAGAATCATTATATATATATACACACTTGATAAGCTATACATATGTTTAATTTTACTTATCTATTAATTTTATTTTTTTATTTAGATATATAATATATAATATTATATAATAGAGATAACAATTCCTATATACTAGAATACGTTTTATAGTTAGAAAGTTAATGAGTAGTTATCGGAAAGATAAGCCTTGATAGCAAATATTGGTTAGTTTAGTAGATAACTAAGATACTAATTAAGGGATTTTAATAGTATTACAGTTTTAATAATTATTCATTTTGACTTCTAATAAATAATAAATATATAATAGATAGTCATTGGGAAGATAAGTCTTGATCGAAGAGATTAGAGGTGTTTAGTAGATAATTGAGACACCAAGAAGAAGAATTTTAATAGCATTAAAAGTTACAATAAATATTCATTTTGACTTTTATTTAAAAAAAAAGACTCTTTCTGTTCCATCTTCTTCATCATCATCCCTTTCTCCTCTCCTCTATCTCTTTCTTTCTCTCCATTGCTGACATTTCTATTCTCTGCCATTGGCTTTTCAACTCCGATCCCGACTTCCATTGTACAAAATAGAGTAATGGAGATATTCACTGTAGAATGTCAAGATTAGAATTTGAATTCACGTACCAACGTTTTTTGGGAGGAAATTGTATCCCATTTTGGGATGAACGTCCCAAAACACCAAATGTTGATGGTTTTATAGTTGTGTCCAAAATTTTCTTCCCAAGTTAGACTCATATCCCATGTCCATACTGGTGTCATGTCGTGTTGACACGGGTATGGCAAGGAAGGATGGCGAGTCTGAGCATCAGAGGCAGAAGGTAATTTTTGCATTAGAATAAATTAATCAATGAGTGAATGGTCATTGTCACAAGTCAGCCTTGTGTAGTCGTTAACCAAGCAAACAAGCTCTGTTCAAGTTGAAACTTGGCAGATAATTCAACCATAGGATGGAGACCTTGTAGCCTAAATTTAGGGTCATTCCAACTTGTGTACTATTTTTGCTATTTTTTCATGTATTAGCACTTTACTTGTAATTTTGACCAAAGTAACTTGTCCAGTACGAGTAGGAAAGCACATGGCTGTGATTCTTGAATTTTTATCTTTGTACCAATATATTTTTGTAGCAAAATTCCACCTGAAACTTACCCAAAAGCCCTTATGACAACTCAAAAAAAGTATGTCATCTCCCGGTGAGAGAGCTTTGGTTCAAAATACTATTTAAGGGGGAGTGTTAGGTGACCTTGGTGGGAACCTTGCACTAGCCTAGGGCATGGAATGTGCAGCTTGGTGCCTCCCTTGCATATTTCCAACATTGTAATGAAGGATTATATGAATAATAGAAATAGTCCTTCTTTTAAATGAGATGTCCTGAATTTTAGCCGATTTTGGCCGCATTTATCCGCATTACATATTTTGCCCTTGCACACATTGTGCTTATCTTTGATATGCTTTGTGCTATTTGATATGCCCCCGTTGTCCCTAATTATACGTGTTTTGATTGCCTTGATTGTTTATCTTCCGCTACGCTCTTTACTTTGTTGTCACCTAATATGCTAGCCCACTTAGGTGTCATGGGATTGACCCTTGGCTGGCTTACTTTTAGGTTATTAATAGCAAGCATCACACGAACTAGCAAGTGAAGTTGTCGGCTCGTGACATTTGGCATTAGAGCAGGTTTCGACTCGCTTTGGTGATCGCTTTGAGATTTTTAGGAGACTTAAAGAGCAATAACAACCATGTCAAACACTTCACACATTACTGAACTCGAGAGTCAAATAGGGCAAGTGGAGGAATTATACAAAATTGTTGAAGAGATGCAAAGTCATGACATTCTTGAGCTTGTTGAACGAGCTAGGGAATGGGAAGGTGTAGCCATTTGAACCGCAGCAATTGAATCTTATCTGGGCATTGATTGAGAGACTCTAAGTGCCACTACAGAATGTAACTTGGGTGATTCTGTTAGAGATATGAGAGCTGAATTAGTTGACGTGAAGGCTCAACTTAGAGTTCTCATAAGAGTGTTGGGTAACCAAGGTGTCCTTGAATATGGGCGTATAAGAGTGCTTGAACCCCGTTGCTTTGTAGGTACACGAAATGTCAAAGAGTTAGAAAACTTTCTCTTTGATATGGAACAATATTTCCATGCCATAAGGCCAAAGTCAGAGGAGACAAAAGTTACAACCACAATCATGTACTTAATTGTTGATGCCAAATTATGGTGGTGAACAAAATACAAAGATATTCTAGCTAACAGATAAACCATCAACACCTGGGAGGATTTGAAAAGAGAGCTAAAGTCCTAATTCTTCCCAGAAAATGTGGAGTACATGGCTCAATGCCAACTCTGGGACATTAAACAAACTAGTGCCATTCGAGAATATGTAAAGATATTTTTTGCCCTAATGTTGGACATTCTAGAAATGTTGAAAAAAGACAAGATGTTCTTGAAGTTCTCAAACCCTGGGCAAGGACTAAGCTCCAGAGACAGCGGGTTCAGGAATTGCCTACTGCATTGGCTATCGTTGAATACTTAATAGATTACCACATTAAAAATCATAATAAGAAGTCCTAACTAAATAGTGGATCTTCTTCTAGTGGACTTGGGGGATAGTCTAATAAGTTTAGTAAGGGTAAGAGTGGGGGAGAAGACAACAAGAAAAGTCCCATTAACACAAGCTTGGCATCTTCGCAGAATACTACTAGCATAAGAGGAAAGAGACCCTTGACTTGTTTTCTATATAAAGGTCTGCACAAGATGGCAGATTACCAACAAAAGGTTAGCTTCAACACTATGTAAGTCTCAACAAAAGATCGAGATAAAGAAGAGAATGATCGTGATAGTGAAGAGGACATAGCTTTGAGAATGGGAGCATTGCGGATGCTTGGTGCCTTGAAAAAGCAAGTAAAAAAAAGGACAAGTAACCCAAACCATGGCCTCATGTACATAAAGGGGCAAATAGCAGGGAAGGTCATCTCTAGTGTGATGGTTGATATTGGTGCCATTCACAATTTCATCTCAGAAGCAGAAGCCAAAAGGCTTAGTCTGAAGTTAGAGAAGGACTCAGGCCATATGAAAGCTATTAATTCTAAGGCCTCAACTACTACAAGAGTGGCAAGACAAGCGATCGTAAAGCTTGGCACGTGGTAAGGAAAAACAAATTTTATGGTCGCTAAGATGGATGATTTTGATGTAGTATTAGGGATACAGTTCCTCTTAGGCCCCCAAGTCACACTAGTTCTTACAGCAAACTGCCTTTTGTTCATGGGGGATAACCTATGCGTAGTGCTTGTTCAAACAAAGCAGTTAGAAAAGATAAAACTCTTATTAGCTATACAATTAAAGAAAGGTTTGAAACAAAAAGAGCCATCATTTGTAGCCATAATTGTGGGGGATGGAAAAGGGGAAGCTACACCTAAAGATATTCAAAGCGTGTTACAAGTGTATAAAGATATCATGCCTCATAAGTTACCTTCGCGTCTTCCTGCTCGATGAGAAGTTAATCACTAGATTGAGTTACTACCTAGTGCAAAACCTGCTACAAAAAGTCTTTATAGAATGACCCCTCCTAAGTTGGCTGAATTACGAAAGTAGTTGAAAAAACTTTTGGATGCAGGCTTCATCCGACCATCAAAAGCACCATTTGTAGCATTGGTGTTATTTCAAAAGAAACAGGATAGTAACTTTCAATTATGTGTGAACTATTGGGCCCTAAACAAAGTCACCGTGCGAAACAAGTATCCAATCCTTTTGGTTTAAAATCTCTTTGATTAGTTAAGTGGTGCTAGATACTTTACCAAGTTGGACCTTAGATCGAGATATTATAAAGTAAAAGTAGCTGAGGAGGATGTAACGAAGACTACTTGTATTACTCGATATGGTGCTTTTGAGTTCTTGGTGATGCGTTTTGAGTTAACCAATGCCCCAGCTACATTTTGTACTCTTATAAATCCGGTGTTCCCCAATTTTCTTGATAAGTTTGTGGTAGTCTACTTAGATGATATTGTTGTATTTAGTTCCACACTAGAAGAGCACATTGAACATTTGCGACCGTGTTTGAGAGACTGAAATAACATCAGTTGTATGTGAAGAAAGGGAAGTGCTTCTTTACTTAGGAATGTATCAAGTTTCTTAGGCATATCATCGAATGCGGAGGGATTCAAATGGACTTAGAAAAGGTAAAAGCTATCCAAAAGTGGGAAGCCCCCACAAAGGTGACTGAACTAAAATCCTTTTTGGGGCTTGCAAATTATTACTATCGATTTGTAGAGGGATACTTAAAATGTATAGTGCCTTGACGGACCTTCTTAAGAATAATGTAGTTTGGAGATGGGAGGAAAAGTGCTAAATTGCATTTAAGGATTTGAAACGGGCCATGACTGGGGACCCCATCCTTGCCTTACTTGATATATCCAAGCCCTTCGAAGTTCGGACAGATGCCTCAGACTTTGCATTAGGTAGAGTTTTACTCCAGGAGGGTCATCCTGTTGCCTATGAGAGTCATAAGCTGTCAAAAGTTCAATGAAGATATAAAACATAGGAAAAATAAATGCTAATGGTTATTCATTGCTTAAGGGTATGGAGGCATTACTTACTTGGGTTAAAATTTGTGGTGAAGACTGATAACTTAGCAGTTAGCCACTTTTTCACCTAATCGAAGTTGACCCCGAAGCATGGCCATTGGTAAGAATTTCTGGCAGAATTCGATTTTGAATTTAAGCATAAGGCGGGATAGAGTAACCAAGTAACAAATGCTCTTAGTTGAAAAGTCATGCTTGCAGTGATGACATTAATGGCTTGCACGGCAAGAAGCCAAGTCACCTCCACAATACGGGATCGCATAAGAGAGAATCTCTCCAAAGACTCAGTGACCCAAACTATTATAAGCCTTACCAGAGAGGGTAAAACTTGACAATTTTGGGTAGAAGATAATCTACTGTAGACCAATGGGAGAAGACTTTGTTCCTAAAGCTGGAGATTTGAGGAAGGTACTTTTAAAAGAGTGCCACAATACTTTGTAGGTAGGTTATCTGGGTTGGTAGAGAACCTATGCACTACTGAAGCAAGGCTATTATTGGCTGCAGATGCATGATAATGCAATTAATCATACTAAAACTTCTCTTATCTGCCAGCAAGATAAAGATGTCAAAGATAAAGCTATGAGACTTTTGGAGTTATTGTAGATGCCTAATTGACCTTGGAAAAGTGTGTCACTAGATTTTATCTCCAGTATTCCTAAAGTAGGGGACCTATCCACTATCTTGGTGGTAGTAGATTGCTTTTCGAAGTACGAAACATTCATACCAGCTCCAAAGTGTTATTCGGCAAAAGAGACAGCCTGGTTGTTCTTTAAATTTGTTGTGAAGTACTAGGGAGTGCCCTAGAATTTAGTAAGTGACTAAGACAACAAATTTACCTGGACATTTTAATTAGAACTTTTTAATATTCTAGGATCACAACTCAATTTCTCGTTTAGCTATCATCTCTAAAGTGATGGCCAGATTGAGAGATTTAACGGCCTACTAGAGGAATATTTAAGGCACTTTACTAGTGTAAATAAGAAGAATTAGCCACAACTTTTGGATATCGCTCAATTTTGCTTCAATGCTTAGAAAAGTATTGCTATAAGTAAGAGCCCATTTGAGATTATTATGGATTAGCAGGAACTCTTACCCCCACATAGTATTTATAGTGTACAAAGGGGTGAATCCTAGTGCACATCATTTCATTAAGGATTGGAAAATAAACATTGAAATTACCCATGCATACTTAGAGAAAGCTTTAAAGAGGATGAAAAAGTAGGTAGATAAGGAGCACCGAGAGTTGGAATTTAAGGTGGGAGATCTTGTCCTTGTCAAGCTATTACCTAAACAGAAGAATGTAAGGGCTAGAGATAGCCGATTGCTTCATAAGTATGAAGGCCCAGTACCGATCATAGTAAGAGTTGGGAAGGTAGCCTACAAGATTGCTCCACCTAAATAGCTGAAAATTCACCTGGTTATTCATGTCAGCAACTTAAAGCCTTATTATCCAGATGTTGAAGATCCAACTTATAACTAACCTAGAAGTTAACCCCTAGCAGAAGACAAAAGTGTGTGTAAGAGATTCTAGTCGAATGTGTGGTGACAGTGAGAAGGCATCCCAGAAAGGAATTCTTAGTGAGATGGAGGGGTTTAGGAGATGAGGAGATCAGTTGGGAGAAGGAAGAAGACTTATTAAAGTTCAAGCAACAAATTCAAGCCTTCCAAGCAGTAGAGTCTTCGAGGACATCGACCAACTGAGTGGGGGAGAATGTCATAAGTCGGCCTTGTGCCCAATTGACCAAGCAAACAAGCTCTGTTCAAGCTAAAACTTGGCAGATAATTCAAGCGTAGGATGGAAACCTTGTCGCCCAAATTTGGGGTCATTCTGACTTGTGTATTATTTTTTCTATTTTTTCATGTATTAGCAATTTACTTGTAATTTTGACCAAGGTAACTTATCCAATGTGAGTAGGAAAACTTATGGTTATGATCCTTCTTTGTACTAGTGTATTTTTCTAGCAAAATTCCACCCGAAGCTTGCCCAAAAGCCTTTATGACAATTTAAAAGAAGTATGTCATCTCTCGGCATGAGGGCTTTGGTTTAAAATGCTCTTTAGGGGGGAGTGTTAGGTGACCTTGGTGGGAACCTTGCACTAGCCTAGGGGATGGAATGTGCGGCTTGCTACCTCCCTTGTACATTTCTAATACTATAATGAAGGATTACATAAATAATAGAAGTAGCCCTTCTTCTAAATGAGATATCCCGAATTTTAAATAGTTTTAGCCTCATTTGTCTACATTGCATATTTTGCCTTTAAGCTTATTATGCTTATCTTTGATATGCTTTGTACAATATGATGTGCCCCCGTTGTCCTTAATTATGCGTGTTTTGGTTGCCTTGATTGTTTATCTTCTGCTGCACTCTTTACTTTGTTATCGCCCGATATGTTAGCCTACTTAGGTGTTATAGGATTGATCCTTGGCTGGCTTGCTTTCAGGTTGTTGATAGTAAGTGTCGTATGAATTAGCAAGTGAAATTGCTGACTCATGATACCATGCATTCAAAATATAAAACCATACACTTACAAAATCATAAGAAACAAAATCCTAAAACATGATGAGAATAACAAGGAAAATTCTTTGAAAACCTTGCCACAAATTTCCATAATAATTTGTTTTTAAAAAAGAAGTTATAGTAAAGTAGTAGATGCATTTTGACTATGAAAAATTATGGAAAATCATTGAAAAAAATATATTTTAGTGGGATTCTAGATACTTATATATCTTTCATGACATGTTGAGAATTTTAATTATAGAACATGTCACATCACTCGATATTTTGAAATGATTAGATCAAGTCATGGTTTGGTTAAATTAAGCATGATAATAGATAGATTAAAAATTTTAGCCCTTAGTTTTTGAAATTAGAAATTCCTCTCTTACTTTATGAAATTCATCTTGCAAATCATAGTGCTACAAGTTTTATGAATGATGTCCTCTATTTTGAATTATCAGAAGTTCAAAATGACATATCTCACAATCAAATGTTTCTTAAGGATTTTTTTAACTTCTATGAAATCAACAAGCAATTATAGGATGTAATCACAATTAAGCCAAAATTTGATTTCAATTCATTAAAGTCTTATCAATCAAATCCTCTGTTAATACTCAAATTTCATAGTAACAAGAAAAGAAATTGTGAACCTTTAACAATTCATAAATACCTCAACTCAGGCTCCCTTATTTCTTGGCACTTGAGGTTACAATGTGAGTGTCACAAATACAGACCAAAACTTTAGGTTATTTGCATTGAATTAACAATTAAAACGCTTGTGAATTTCTACCAAAAGATGAAAATAAGGGGAGAAAAAACAAGGCAGTTATGGGAATAAAGTAGGAAGGAATAAGCTAATGCTATACTTGAGAGCACACATAGGGTTTAGGATTTACCACACATGGGAAGAAGAAATTGAAGGAAAACATTAGAAAATTATTAAATGAAAAGATGGAAGGAGAGGATAACAAAACAAAACACCAGACCACACCATATTGATCTATTAGGATGATAAAGCATCACAGAGAAGAACATTAAAAAATGATTAACTATTTAAACAATTACCTAAACATGGTACCAAAAGCACACTATGTCGGCCACAGATATTGTGATAGGTCTTATTCAAAGAAGATAGATAAACAATTGGCTTAAACCATACTTACCTGCATTTTAATTTCATCCTAATCCTAGAAAGGCTCGTTTACAAGGAAAGTTATTCTTAAATCCTCACCAATCAAGAGCTGCTCCATGAACTAAACCTTACGGAGTTATCTATGATTTCAACCAATATCAACAATAATCGGCTCCATGGCCTTAACCCTAGTGGAGTTCTCTACAATTCCAGCCAACATCAAGAGTAATTTGTATCAATTTTTGTGTGAATTGAAAAGGGAATAATAGTATTTTTAATTCGGCTTTTTTATTGTCACCATCTAATTTCAAGTTATCAGTAATCAAGAGTTGAGATTAGTTCACCTTATTATCAACAGCTCACATTTTCCAAATTTTCGATATCATCAGTATTCATAGCTTTAGAATTAGTACCTAGCCTATATATATATATATATATATATATATATATATATATATATATATATATATATATATATATATATATATATATAATTTTTTGAATGGAAAAGTTGGTTCAGCCCATTTGTACAGTGATTCTGCCTATTACTGAGGCTATGTAGTCTTGGGAATGTTCTCATATGTAGTTAAGCTAAATTTTGCTGCCATTGAGAGGACTTATCTTTATTACTTTACTAGAGTTTGAGTTTAGGGTTACTTATTATCATTTCCTTATGGAAGTTTTATTAGGTTCTTTATAGTTCTTATGGCTTCCCTTGTTGTTATGGAGGAGTTGGAAGGGAGATTCCCCTTGTCTGCTTAGTGTTGTTGTTATTTTGAAGTTATTCCTCCTCTACTTTGGTGAAAATGGCACTGAGGTAAGCATGATGGTCATTGTTTAGTTCTTTTAGGTTTTTATGGTGCTAATGTTAAAGATATTTATATGTTGTTGCTTTAAAGGAATTTTAGAGTTATTCTTCTTTATGTGTGTTCTTTGTTCTTCTAGCACACTGATAGTGAAGAGGGATGATAACGTGGGGCAAGTTAGAATTAAAGAGCAAGTTACATTTAGAGAGTTTTACTTACAAGAGGTTAAATAAGACCACATATTGCACAAGTAAATGGTTTTGTAATAAACTAGGCTCAAACACGGCTGTTAAAGACATTTTGCAAAAATAAGTTTAAAGAATTTTGATAAAATGATACTTCCTTTTGAAGTGTTACATTTTGCTCTGCATGCTCTCTAACTCTTTCACGGAACCTTTAATCTTCTAACTTGTACTTCTCAAGTTTCAACAACCATTCGCTTCACTTCTTATCCAACTCCTTTTCCAATACTAATTGCATCTCATTCTTTTCATTTTCCAGTCATCAAGTTCATGATGCCAATTTTGCCTTCATACATTTAAGTTATTTGTTGGCAGATGTTCTTTCAGTAATTTAAGATTGTAGAAGGCTCGAAACTTCAAATGCCAAACTTACCCTCTCTTTTTCTAAGTTCTTCAATTGCCAAATTAGAATGAATACCATGGCATTTTTTTTTATTTTTTGGGGTGAAATAGTACCATAGCAATAGGACAATTCAGCAGTTATCCTTAGAACGATAAAATCACAAAGCTAAATTTTCTATCATAAGAAAAATAGCTTTTTAAGAGAAAAAAATAGTAAATTACATCATAATGTCTCTTTTTGAACTTCCTTTCAAAGAGGTGCTAACATTAATCTTTATTTCAAATAGATACTTATTTTATGAATTATTACTATTATATTATCAAAATACCTTTTTTTAATCATGAGAATGCATAAATTGAGCTCAAAACTTTGAACGACTATAACTTTGTATTCAATTGTCTATTTTAGATAAATTTTTTTATTTCATGTATATTTTCAAAATTTACACACTTGCAAAAGTTAAAGGCATTTTGCCTGCTCTGGTTGGTGAAAAGAAGTCATTTTCAATGACTTTTTTTATTTTTTTGAATTTTCTTGTTATTTTTTGAACTTTAATATCATTTTTGTCAATTCAAATTTATTCAAATCCCATATTAAACTTTTACTCCCTAACTTTTTTAGTGTCTAATAGTGTTATAATAACTTTCTTAATAAATAAAATTACTAAAGAATAATATGTTACTATTTACAGACTAAATAGTAACATATTATTATTTTATCTCCAAACAGTAATATTGATAAAAAAATAAAATAAATAGATAAATCAAGTTTTAATTAAATAAGATTCACAATGAAACTACCATAAAACAACGTATTACTATTTGAACAGGAAATAGTAACACCTTTTTTTTGCTTGACTTGTGATGGTTTGGTCTGGAAACAATAATATCAATTAAAAAATAAAGAAACACAAGCAAATTTAATAAGATTCACAATGAAATTACTCTAAAATAATGTGTTACTATTTGAGCAAGAAATAGTAACATCTTATTTTTTTTAGTCTAACTTATTATTGTTTGGTTTGAATTAGTAACATCAATCAAGAAATAAAGAAATACAAGCAAATCAAGTGTAATTCATAATAAAATTACCAAAAAATAACATGTTATTTTTTAAATAGGAAATAATAACATATTTTTTTGGTCTAGAATCAATAACATAAATAAGAAAAATAAAGAAACATAAGCAAATTAAGTCAGATTCGTAATGAAATTATCATAAAAAAATATATTACTATTTAAGCAGGAAACAAAAATTACTTTTTTTTTGGTTTGATTTATTGCTGTTTAGTCTGGAATCAGTAACATAAATAAAAAAAAACAAAGAAACACAAGCAGATCAAGTGTGATTTATAATAAAACTACTAAAAAATAATGTGATACTGTTTGAATAAGAAATAATAATATGTTTCTCTAGTCTAGAATAAGTAACATCAATAAAAAAAATATAGGCAAATCAAGTAAGATTCATAATAAAACTGTCATAAAATAACATGTTACTGTTTGAACAAGAAATAGTAACACCTTATTTTTTTGATTTGACTTGTTGTTATTTGGTCTAAAATCAATAACATTAATCAAGAAATAAAGAAACATAGTCAAATCAAGTGTGATTTGTAATGAAACTATAAAAAAATAACATGTTACTGTTTGAACAGAGAATAATAACATGTTATTTTTTCGGTCTAAAATCAATAAGATAAATAAAAATAAATAAAGAAACATAGGTAAATTAAGTAAGATTCACAATGGAACTACCATAAAACATGTTATTGTTTGAACAAGAAACAGTAACACCTTATTTTTTTAGTCTGATTTATTGTTCTTTGGTCTAGAATTAGTAACATGAATCAAAAAATAAAATAAAAAACACAAGCAGATCAAGTGTGATTCATAATAAAACTACTAGAAAATAATATGTTACTATTTGAATAAGAAATAGTAACATGTTTTTCTAGAATAAGAAATAGTAACATGTTTTTCTAGTTTGAAATCAGTATCATCAATAAAAAAACATAAATAAATATAGGCAAATCAATTAAGATTTATAATGAAACTATCATAAAATGACATGTTACTATTTGAATAAGAAATAGTGATGCCTTATTTTTTTTATCTGACTTGTTGCTATTTGGTCTGAAATCAATAACATTAATTAAGAAATAAAGAAACACAGTCAAATCAAGTTGATTCGCAATGAAACTACCAAAAAATAACATACTATTGAAATAATAAGATGTTATTTTTTCAGCCTAAAATCAATAACATGAAAAAAAAAAAAGAAACACAAGTCAATCAAGTAAGATTCATAATGAAACTATCATAAAATATGTTATTATTTGAATAGAAAATAGTAACACCTTATTTTTTTATCTAACTTATTACTGTTTAGTCTGTAATCAATAACATCAATAAAAAAAATAAAAAAACACAAGTAAATCAAGTAAGATTCATAATGAAACTGCTATAAAACAATGTTACTATTTGAGTAGCAAACAGTAACACCTTATTTTTTTGGTCTAACTTGTTGTTGTTTGGTTTGAAATTAATAACATCAATTAAGAAATAAAGAAACACAAGCAGATAAAGTGTGTTTCACAATGAAACTATCAAAAAATAATGTGTTACTGTTTGAACAGAAAACAGTAACATGTTGTTTTTTTGATTTGGAATCAATAACATCAATAAAAAAATAAAGAAACACAAGTAAATCAAATAAGATTCATAATGAAATTGTCATAAAACAACATGCTACTATTTGAACAGGAAATAGTAATACTTTATTTGTTTAGTCTGACTTATTGCTGTTTAATTTGGAATTAGTAACATCAATCAAGAAATAAAGTGTCTCTTTGTTTTCTGTTTTTAAAAATAGTTTTTTATTTTTTTTGTTTTTAAAAACAGGAGACCTTGATTGGAAAGTTGTTTTCAGAATTTATTTTTAAAAATTGTTATATAAATATGTAATTTAAAAATAAGAAAATAAAAATAACTTTTAATTATTTTCTGAACTTGTTTTCTTGTTTTGAATGTCAGTTTTATAATTAAATGAAATATTTTTTTATTTAAAATATTAATCATCCTCTAATCTTGGTTTTTCTTTAATCTAAAAATAATTTTTGAAAACAAGAAAATAGTTTTTAAAAATAATTTTTAAGAATAATTTTTTAGAACAATTTTTAAAAACACAAAGATAAAAACATATCCAAATACACTTAAAGAAACACAGGTAACATGTGTGATTCACAATGAAACTACCAGAAAACAATATGTTACTATTTGAATAGGAAACAATAACATGTTTTTTCGGTTTGGAATCAATAACATAAATTAAGAAATAAAGAAACACAAGCAAATCAAGTAAAATTCATAATGAAATTGTCATAAAACATCATGTTACTCTTTGAATAGGAAATAGTAACATCTTATTCTTTTTGTATGACTTATTACCTCTAAGTTTTTATTTATTTTTATTTTTATCTTACTAAAAATTTATTTAATCCTTAACAAATTGAATTTTTATTAATTTTATCTATAATTAAAATTTTATATTAGTTTAATTTTTATAAAATAAAAAATTCTCTAATTTTAATTTTTATAAATTTTTAGTTTTTTAGTTTTATTTTTTATAAGATTAAAAATTCTCTAATTTTAACTTGTAAGAATAAAGATTTTCATTTTAGTACTTTTCTTCTTCCTAAGATGCATTATAAGTACGTCGTTTTGTCTTTTGAGCTTTATGTTAAATTACTATTTGCAAGTGAACTTAAATGAAAGAAAGTAGGCATATGGCACCTTATTGTAATAAATTGCAATAAATGGTACTGGCCTGAACTTTTTCCAAAAAAAAAAAACCTAAAACCTCTTTTACGAAGATTTAAAACACATAAAAATTATAAAAGCTCACCAAAACAACCACAAAAGTTATAATATTTCATATGCAGTATTACTGTTTGCACACTAATAAAAGATACCATATGCATAAATGAAACTGAAATTTGAACTAACGGATTAAGAACTACTTATAGAAGAGAACTAAAAATTATCTTCTCTTCAATTTCGTGGTTTCTCTTCAATTTCATGGTACAAAGACTTAACATGATTAAAAAGAGAACTTAAATGAAAAAGTGTTTTTGATATTTGTATTTTTTTTAAGGATAATCTTACTATATACTTGTATCATTTTTACAAAAAATAAAGGTAGCTTGAATAATGGGTAAAGAGTCACAACGTAGGAAATTAATTTTACATTCTTTGACTCACTTGGTAGTATTCTGGACCAAGAGATGGACTCATGGAGAATCTGTAAGCATTCAAATTCATATACTTCATGATGTTCACATCTTCCTATATAACGTGAGGAGCTATGCATTATTATATTGGAAAGGAGTGGACATTAATATATTTTGAAACAAATTATAAAACTATTTATATTTGTTTTGTTTCAGAGTGAAATCAAGTTATAGTACGACTGACAGACCAGATGGTATTTGACAATTTCATCACTAGAAGGAAAAGTTAGTGCTTGTGTTCAATTATTTCTATATTTAATCAATTAATTAATTGAGATCATACCTTATACCAATGATAAGAATCAATGGCTACATCTTCATTGCTTCTATCCATTATTTTTTCTGCTTATCATTTCACCAACAGGAAAAAGATAAATAGCAGACAGAAATTATTAATTTACTATCAAAGATCACTTCGACAAGAAATTCACACTAAACTTGCAAGCACAAAGTCAAAAGTCAGTGCCCATATATCGTGAGTGACATACATATCAGTTGGCAAATTATTTTAGTTCTCCTCTCAATAAGATCCAAACTATTCATATCTGTATAGTTGACATACATCTCAGTTAACTTAATTCTCTTCTCAATAAAATCCGTACTATTCCTATTTGTATGTTAAGTCTTTCCCTATATACTTGCCATATAACAAATTGAAAAAGTGATGTAAGTATAGAAACTGAGGAGATAAGGTCTCCTCCCACATAAGAGAGGTAATGAAATATACAATAAAGCACTCCATTCTTTATAAATATGAATATTAATTGTTGAAATATCCTTTAAAGCACCAGGAGTTAAACACTAGACATACGCCAGTAACATACATCATCTGAAATCCATATTATACACTGGTCTTGGATCCAAAAGTCAAGTAAACACCAGATAGAGACCATGGAAACTCCTTTCCTCCGATATGGTATAGTTATGGTTATCATAGACATCAATTGAAAATTGATTGAACATATTTTTGTCCATTCAATGAAAGAAAAAATAAACAGGAACAACTTCAATTAGAAAGCCAGCTTTCTGAAATAAATATTTTCGTATTTGTGGACAAATTATTATCCAAGCTTTTGCTTTTTGATACCTATTACTTCAAATGTTCAGATGGCCACAAAAATTTAACATAAAAGTTAGCATTTCTCAATATACATTTCAAGAGTCAACCGTGAAAAACTCTGCCAAAAATTCCTGTGAGAAGAATTTCCTAAAGTGAGAATGGAACTACTGCTTGAATACTAACTAGGTGCATTTGCATCTGTGAAGATATCCTAGTACTTTTCCTTACTCTCTCCATTATTTCCTTCAACATTTGAAAAGAGGACACAATGTGAGGGGTGAATTTCTTGTCCTTTTCTCATCAAAAGAGATAGGATATGGATTATAAAGTTACACTCGAGGTAAACTTCATCATTTCTTTTGTTTTCTTTGAACTCATCAGCACATCATTTCTTTTGTTTTCTTTGAACTCATCAGCACTTTGTAGTTTTATGGGCATAGCTCTCTGTGTAGTGTAGTTTCACACCATATACGATGAAAAGCTAAATTCCCACATGAATCAAGTTAACAAAACAATAATCTGCAAGTATATTTGTCAATTTATAATTGCTCTTACTATATTATTTTATGAAGGGTTCAAATGTTTAGGAGGTCAAGTCATTTATTATTAGTGCCTTTTTTAAAATCATAAAGCAAATGAATCAATCTGTGATAGCCTTTCTTTAATACTCTTAATGCTAAAATCACAAAGAAGATTGATATCATTTGTAATAGCCATTCTCTATTATTCTTAATGCTAAATTAGAGACCATGGGGGTGATCTTCTGGTGCACTGCAAAAGCCATAAGGTTAATTCACTAGTGTTGTCAGTTTTCATATCTTGATTAATGCAAGAAAATTTATGTGGTTATTTGTTCAAATCTTTATCATATTTAATGGAGTGAATTTGGTTGCTTTATTACAATGCTTGAACTGCAGTTCCAAATCACCTTTTGTAAACATACTAGGATAAAACATATGTGGTAGCAGTGTGAATCTGTTCTTAAGAAAGATCGAAGTTCATAGTGTGAAGTAAGCTAGCTAATTATTCAATATAGATATATGTTGTTAATTATTACATCAATGGAGTTTCTATATTTCCATTCAAGCTATACTTGATTATCTATTTCGTCTCAGATTCATTCAAGAGCACAAACATTTTCAAATAGAACTACAAATTGACTATACAAAACAACCAAACATCATAAGGAAAAAAAACTTTACAACTTAGAGTCGTGCTTTGTATAGTTGATCCAGGTGACCTACGTTTTTGGTAATATCTTCATAGAAAAACTTCTCAAAAGCTTCCATATACCTTCTTTCCAATGCCAAGCTTACATTTGGAGATCCATCATCTGCAGAACTTGGAAGGAAGAAGGCGTTCCTATCACTTAATGAAAACCAACACATACAAACATAGGCTTTCCCCATCCAAAAAGTTTAAATGATGACAAGAGCACTTCATTCTCTGTTATTCTTAATGCTAAATTAGAATTTATTTTATATAATCGGCAATCCATGTAAGCGGGGGTACTATTATTGCTCTATGTGCATTAAGAACTTTTCCAACTAAATGCAAATTAGTTTCCACCTGTGGAGACTTCTCTCAAGCAAACAATTTTGATAAATATTATTTGATTTTAAAAATGATTTTAAAATTAAAATAAAATTAAAATTAGAGGATGTTTAATATTATAAATAAAAAAATATTTTATTTAATTACAAAACTAACATCTAAAATAAGAAAATAAATTTAAAAAATAACTAAAAGTCATTTTTATTTTTTATTTTTAAATTACATATTCAAAAAATAATTTTAAAAATAAATTATCAAAAAGTTTCTTCTATTTTTAAAAATAAAAATATAAAAAAAATATTTTTAAAAATAGAAAATCAATAGGCCATCGTTTCTCACGATTTATTAAAGGTCAGCTTTGGTTCCCATCTTTCTAAATTTAAATTCAAAAGAGTTTAAAAAAGAAAAAGAATTTAAATTTTAAATTTAGAGATCCATCATCTGCAGAACTTGGAAGGAAGAAGGCATTCCTATCTCTTAATGAAAACGATCACCTACAAACATAGGCTTTCCCCATCCAGAAAGTTTAAATGATGACAAGAGCACTTCATTCTCTATTATTCTTAATGCTAAATTATAATTTACTTCATATAATCGACAATCCATGTAAGCGGGGGTATTACTATTCCTCTATGTGCATTAAGGACTTTTCCAACTAAATGCAGACTAGTTTCCACTTGCAGAGGTTTCTCTCGAGCAAACAATTGTGAGAGGTTGATCTTTTAGTTAAGCATCATCTTAAAATGTCAAAAATTTATCATTTAGCTACCACTTGCAAGGTTAGTAGCTTCATCTTTGAACTCTGAATGTTTCAACAATTCATGTTTGGGTCTTAGGGAGCTTTTGGAAGCAAGGGCTATAACAAAAGAATTACTTGGATGGTGCCTATATTTTGATCACAGGTCTTTTGATTACCATCTCAGTTAGTGAATATAATTAATGCATCTTCTCTACAACTATATTTTGTTGAAGATTTGTATGATTTATGTTCATGATGCTGAGTTTGCAATATAAGTTCCTTCTTTTTATGGATAGTTCACAGGAAGACATTGAAATTGTTTTAGCAATATTTTTCCCCTGCTTACTGATTTCCTTCATTGTTTTCTGTTTTACTTAAACTTGTGGTCATGTGATTCAAAAAATTGGTAGCATAGAAGAATTTTCCTAATTGGTATTTTCTTCTAAATGCTATATTTTCAAATTTTCTTTTTTTTTTATTTTCTTCAAAATTTTAAGATTTGTAGGAAATGATTTTCTGTAAGCTAATATATAGGTGGCAAGTAAATTTTTAAGTTTGTTAGCTATTGGAATTTGTATATTTTTTAGGGGGTGGCTGGTCTGATGGAATCTTGGGCTCTTGTATGTGAATATATGCAAAATTGACTTAACTATGTTTTTATGTACTCCCCCTCCCTCCTTTTCTTCTTTTTAATTTTTAAGGGGAATCTTTGTAGTTGGTTAATGTATTGTAATTCACATATGGTACTTGATAAGGTATATAAAGGGGCTTAAAAACACTTCTAATTTTTGAATTTATGTTCTTTTACAATAAGAGTCCGGGGCTTTTGTTAATAGTTTCATTTTTTGAGCTACTTGATGAAGGAAATTGCCTTTAATGTTCTACTATTAATAGATAGGTTATTTTAAGGTAAAATTTGTTTAATAATTTGAGTCCTTATAACTTAGAGTAATCAGATGCAATCATGAAAAAATATTACGTTGACATGATACAATTTCATCTCGTGAGCCAAGAGAAGTATTGTATGATATAGTATTACAGAATTTCTGGATTTGCACTAGTTCTTTGTTACCTTGGTGCTATTTAATGGCAATACAATATAGTGTATTTTTTCTTTGATAAAAAGCTGCTACTAACTGCATTTTATTTGTAGAAGTTCCTTTTATGATATGAGATTTACTGAAATTCTTTACTTTATATTATTTAGGGATGGTAGTAAGGCAATGACAAATTGGTAGTATACTATCTTATCCTGTAGCTACGATAATTTGTCTTGTCCTTATCGTATCTCAATTGCAAGGCAAATTGATGCTTCGTTCTTCTGATCTGCAAGATACTAGTGAATGCAAGGAAATTAAAATAAATTAAAATTCATAAATTTTAAGTGTACACATAACAATATAATAAAATAATATTGGTCTAAAATCATACATAATTTATTTAATTAATCTTAAATTTAAAAATAATTAAAATAAATATGAAATTAATTATAAAATTACTAAAATAGATTTATAGTAATATATATTTTTAAGTATAATATAAGAGATAAAAAAATAATTTATTATTTTAGAACATTGTAGGTCAAGGTGAAACAATATTGCTTTACCTTATATAATTGCTTCGAGTAAAAAATGTAGCTCGTGCTAGTACTGGAAATTGGGCAATTAGAGCTAGTTAGGGGCTTTAAACCAATTGCCCACTTAAGACCGCACATCATAAAATCAAACTCACAATTACCTGTAAAAGTTATATTATCTACTTAGACCTACACTCTACGATTACCAAAAGGTACTATTGGTTGTAGGTGGGTCTAATTGATAATGAAAAAGGTTAAATTTATTTAGAAAATTGGCCATGTGTTTTTCACAAAAAGACCTTTAAAATTAGCTACAATGAAGGTTATCCTAGATAAGTAGCTACACTTAAATGACATAATTACATAACACACATATAATTAAGTTACAAGCTTAAAATCAAAGCATTTCTCACATAGAATTTGAACTAGAATAAATGCCAATAAAGGGAATACAATCATAAGCTATAAAATTAAAGTTTTTCACTTTCAAAAGTTTTGATATCATAGCATATTAGTAGCATACATTGCATGTTTTGTTCCATTCACATTAAGCAATTACTATGGACAATGTTTCAAGTTTAAAGCTTCTTAAATTCCAAAAAATAAAACTAGCCAACTAAATGTTAAGTGAGCACAATTTTGCATTTTTGCCATATCTATACTATTAGCAAATTGTGTGTGTACTAGTATGTACTCTTATTTGTGAAGTAGGTTAGATTGTGTTTTCATTGTTTGTTATCTTTGTGTGATGAGTGATGATGAAAAAGATGCCAACAAATTATTTTTGGCAACCAATGCCAAGAGCAACATTGTTCTTTGAACATTAGTGGACATATTACAATTAGTATTGAATAGTGGATTTTAACATATACTCACATTATTTTTAAAAAAATTTTTGCTTATTTTTATTTATTACGATATTTAATTTAGCCTAAACTGCATAAATTTGGATTTAAGTCAGTGGTTTGTAACGATTGGATACAAAACTTCTAGTCCTAGCCCATAGCTTAGCATGTAAAGCAAAAATTCATATCAAATTTGTGCTTTGTAGAGCAAGCTTCAAAGTTCATTTTTTTTGTCATCCTTAATATTGTCTTAGGTTTATTACAAAAGACAAGAATTGCATAATTTCAATTAAATTCTTAACTTTCTACTATGTGAGGTTTACTAGAACAGTAATGACATTTTCGTTCATACATTTGTGATGATTATCTGAGATATGTTGCTTTGCCATGTCGAAATTGGAAATGTTAGCCAAATCCATCATTTTTAATGCCAAATTGTATTGAGGATGAAGATACTAATGCTGAGAAGATCAACATTTATTATTTGGAAACAATTTACAATAATTTTATTATACCACTGATTTTTTGGAAATACCATCTCAGGTTGTAATTATTTTGTTAGTATTTGAATTATACATTTATTATGAAAATAAATATTCAAAATTTCATTTCAAATGCTATAAGAAAGATTCTAATTTTCTATATATTAATTGCAGTAAAATAACAAATATCCACACATAACATGGGTCATAAATTAGTTATGAGTTATGATTAATGCTAGCTAGTTTTAAAGCAAGCTATTTAGGTTTTATTTTATATAAATAACTAATAAGTTAGATAATAATTGATAATTTAACTGATTATATGAAAAATATTTTACAAAATTATTATTGAAATAATCGAATTTGTAAAATAATATAAAAGATATATTAATAAAAATAGATATATAAGTTAAATAATATATATTTAAAAATTAAATTATATTAATATACTTGAAATATTTAAAATAAAAATATAATATTAAATAATTAATTATATTTATGAATTTAATTAATTAATTAATTAATTAGTTTTTATTTTATTATTTATAAGAGAAATATAATTATTTAAAATATAATTAATTATATTTTATGATAATATACTACTATTTATATAGTTTACGATAATCTAGTTGATTATATATTTATAAGTTACTTAAGGTGATATGTAAAATTAGAATTTAGTTTTTTAATAAATTAATATGTGAAATATCTCTAAATGTTAATTTAAAACTTATTAATTAAATTAATAATTTATAAGTTAATTTATTTATTGTGCAAAACTGAGCTTCAACCTAATCTCTAACTATGTCCTTGGATAAATTAATTGAAAATTCCAATGAATTTAAAATGATTAATTTTAAATTAGCTTTATTTTAATTTTTTTCCATTTTAAGTATTATGGATAAATTATATTTCAATGTAAATTTGACTTTTTGACTTTACAAACTGTTAAAATTAATAATAAAAATTTACAACTATTATCCACTCTATAATTTTATTTTCAAGGTAATAAATTATTGATAAAAAACTGTTTTACTTACTATTACAATATTAATTTGTAATAAATATAATAAATGTAATTGTTTAGTTCACCGGCATAAATAATGAGAAAAGCCTCACAAAACTAAAATAAATCCTATCTATTTGAACTTGATTAGATTCAAACTTAATAAGAACACATTAATTTGGACTCATAAGGATTTAGATGCGTTAAGATTTTGACAAAATTTGGTTGAAAAATTCAAAATAAATTTATTTGGATCCATTAATAAAATATAATTTTAAATTTTTAATAAAAATAAAAATTATTTTTATTGACAATAATTGTACATTATAATTATAAATTATATTTATTTTTTATTTACATCAATTTTTATTTTGATTCATTCATATTATTCATATCAATTTAAAGATAAATATGAGTTGTGTTATTATTAATTTTATCAAATAAATATTAGATTGATTCAACTTATGAATAATTAATTATTTATTTATATTTTTATAATATGTTTTTGCATTGTACAAATTAATTAATATTATGCAATAAAAGAATATTATTTTAAAATATTATTATAATTTAATTTAAATTTAAATATTTTTAAAATATTTATTTATTTTTGTTACAGTAAAAATGATTATACGACTAAATACATATATAAAAGAATCATAGATTGAACACAAGTTATAGATTGGGCAAAAAAATAGATGAATTATTATTAATTAATATATCTATTTGGAACTCAATATAAAATTTTAAATGAGTCATAGATGATTTATGAGTCCCATAACCCTTAGATATATAGTTCACCTAACTCATCTATTTACTTATCAAATTATTATTATTATTTTATATTTTATTATTTTTATTGATATTATTTTTCATCATTATTTTATATTTATTACTATTATTTTAAAACAAACTTACATTATCAAAATTTTTATTCTTTATTTTTATTTCCCTTTTGAAATTAAAAATTTTATCTCATTTTCTTAACATTAATTTATTAAAATTATTTTTTAATATTAAATATAGTTGATTAAATGTTTTACTTTTAATATTGAATAAAACTTATTTAATTTAAAATAGATATTATAATAAAATTAAAAAATTCAAAATTATAAATTATATAAATTCTTTTACAATGATAAATCATACTTTTAAAATTGCATATATATCAACAATCATATTTTAATTTTCAAAGTATCACCTAAAAAATAAAAATTAATATTGTTGGTGTGTTAATATTTGCATATTATAACTAAAGATCTAACGTATAATTATATAAAACTTTACATCCGACACATAGCATTATAAGAATTTTTATTTAAAAATTAAAAAATAATTTTAATATTATTTTTAAGTTTTAATAATAAAAATAGTAAATTATATGAATCTTAGTGCAAAGTAAAAACGATGAGATTTGATTTTACTTTTTTTTTATAAAAAAATTGATATCTTCAAGTACATAAAAATATTATAATATTTCATTTCAAATAATTAATTTAAAAATATTAAAATTATATTAAAATTTTGAAGATATTTTATAATAATATTTTTTTTATTTTATTATATTAGCTTGTATAATGCATAAGTCTACTTTCTATAAATATGAATAGATAAATGATTATTTATAGATTGTCTAATACAATCTTCATTTCAATGAGTCAATAATGATCTGATCCATATTTATCTTAAAGTTAAAATTGATGGTCATAGATGGATCAAAATAAGAATAAATATGGATAGATAAATGGATATGAGTTAATATTACTATGTCTAAATATAGGATATATAAAAAATAGAAAACTTTTAAAAGATATTAATTGGTATTCGAATCAAAAGACTCTTTGCTTACAACTATTTATTTTAAATAAAGTACCACAATATTCTTACATTTGATAATATATATTTTAAAAATATTATTCAAATAAATTTAATTTAACCCCAAAAAGTATTCGAGACTTACTAAATATTTAATGATTAAATTTAAATGCAAACCATCTAGCAGATTCAATTTGGGTGAATCTCTATCAAGCAGTTGATCCAAACTACTAGATTTGGGTAAGATTTATATTTAAATTTTGAATACAATTTTAAAATTATTATTAAATATAAGATAATAAAATAGATTTGTAAAAGTGATGATTTCTACTGTGAATGGGTAAAAACATAGGTTTTGGAATATAGGATGATGTGGCAGAATGTGGAGCGTCAGATTAGTACAAAACAGTTCCAACCTTTGACTATAAGAGAATATTCCTTTCTTGATGTGGAAACTACAAGTACTCCTGTCAGCGTCTTACCATCCTTCTTTTGCCCGTCGCTGCCACCCTGTTTTGGTCAGGATGGGTCCAATATGCAATAAAAATGCATCTTATTATCGGACGCCCAAATATATATTATTTGACGCGGATTATCGTCTATCAATTTTTTTGTTCAATACTATTTATTCAATGCCATGAAAATTTCATATATAAAATAAGGATTTTTCGTTGTTTATGGATTTTTATTTTATTAATTATTTAAAAATTATTTTGAAATATCTTTTTAAAAAAATTATTTTTAGATTTAAAAATAGAAAATAAAGGATATTTGATAAAGCAAATAAGAAAAAATACAAAATTAATATTAAGAATAAAAAATTAAGATGACATAAAAAATTATTTTTTATATTACACATTTAAAATTACATTTTATAAAAACAGTTATTCAAATAGCTTCCTTTTTAAAATTTATAAAAATAAAATCATTTTTAAAAAATAATAAACAAATGGAAAAAATTTATAACAAAACTCTTAAATTTTAATAGAAATGGAAAAGACACAAAATGTAAAAGGTGATTCATTATGGGCCATTACTAAAATGCCAGGGGCGATTGTGAAAATTCATACGTTGAACTAACCAATTGCTCCTCCGCATGTTGGCAAAGGATTGATCACACTTGCCCCAGAAATCAAAACCACAGATTTTTTTTTTAAATGTACCATACAAAGCACTTAAAAAATTTAATCTAATAAATATGAAAAAATTAAAAATTAATGTCAAAATTTATTTTTAATATTCATGATATTTTTAAATCAAAATTCAAAACAACAGATCGGCAATGTAATTTGGTGTGGTTTCCCCGGACCGTCTCTCTTACAAACGTAATGTATTTTTTTTTTTCAATTTTCGCTGTTTTTCCTACACCAAAATGAAAATAGGGAGTAACTTTTTGACCAATTTTGAGCATACGATTTCCAAATGTTATTGCTTTAGGAATTCTTGAAGAAATTTCTGCTTCTTTTAATTTATTGTAGCTATCTTTAAAAAAGTTTATATGATGATTGTACAAAGAACATTACTACTTATAAGATAGGCATTTAATAAAAAAAATTGAAAAAAAAGTTTATATTCTTTTTCTCAATTTTTGCTGTTTTTTCTACACCAAAATGAAAAACACGGAGTAACTTTATGACCAATTATGAGCCTACGGTTTCCAAATGCTATTGCTTTAGGAATTCTTCAAGAAATTTCTGCTTCTTTTAATTTATTGTAGCTATCTTAAGTTTACATGGTGATTGTACAAAGAACATTACTACTTATAAGATAAGCATTTAATAAAAAAATGGGAAAAAAAGTTTATATTCCTTTTCTCAATTTTTGCTGTTTTTTCTGCAACAAAATGAAAACACGTGGTAACTTTATGACCAATTTTGAGCATACGGTTTCCAAATGTTATTGCTTTCGGAATTCTTCAAGAAATTTCTGCTTCGAACATTACTACTTATAAGATAGTCATTTAATAAAAAAAATGAAAAAAAAGTTTATATTCTTTTTCTCGATTCTTGCTGTTTTTTCTACACCAAAATGAAAACACGGAGTAACTTTATGACCAATTATGAGCTTACGGTTTCCAAATGCTATTGCTTTAGGAATTCTTCAAGAAATTTCTGCTTCTTTTAATTTATTGTAGCTATCTTAAGTTTATATGGTGATTGTACAAAGAACATTACTACTTATAAGATAAGCATTTAATAAAAAAATGAAAAAAAAAGTTTATATTCCTTTTCTCAATTTTTGCCGTTTTTTCTGCACCAAAATGAAAACACGTGGTAACTTTATGACCAATTTTGAGCATACGGTTTCCAAATGTTATTGCTTTAGGAATTCTTCAAGAAATTTCTGCTTCTTTTAATTTGTTGTAGCTATCTTTAAAAAAGTTTGTATGATGATTGTACAAAGAACATTACTACTTATAAGATAAACATTTTATAAAAAAATGAAAAGAAAAAGTCTATATTCTTTTTCTCAATTTTTGCTATTTTCTCTACACCAAAATGAACACACGGAGTAACTTTTTGACCAATTTTGAGCAAATGATTTCCAAATGTTATTGCTTTAGGAATTCTTCAAGAAATTTCTGCTTCTTTTAATTTATTGTAGTTATCTTTAAAACGGTTTATATGGTTATTGTACAAAGAATATTACTGCTTATAAGATAGGCATTAAATAAAAAAATGAAAAAAAAGTTTATATTATTTTTCTCGATTTTTGCTGTTTTTTCTACACCAAAATGAAAACACGGAGTAACTTTATGACCAATTTTGAGCATACGGTTTCCAAATGTTATTGCTTTGGGAATTCTTCAAGAAATTTCCGTTTTTTTTATGCTTCATTTTACGTGTAATATTTTTAAAATTGATTTATTTTATTTTAATAAAAATGATTTCAATTCATTTATAATTGAACTTTATTATTTGAAAATTTTATCAAAAATAATGATTTCAATACGTTTGGAATGCATTGAAAAATATATAAAATTAAAAAAAAAAGTAAATTTTGATGGTATTATGATAAATATAACGTTAGAAAGAGAATAAAAATTTTATATAAAATATTTTTTGATCAAATGAAATATATCTAGTGAAATTCTTATTAAATTGAATGAATTTCATAATGGCACAAATGTAATTAAAATAGGAATTATAAATGAAATGAAATGAAATTCATTTTTTTAAATTCAAACACCATTTTTTTAAAATATTCTTTCAAAAATAAAATGAAATCTTATTTTTAATCTTGTCAAACAAAAGGCTAATTTATTGTAGCTATCTTCAAAAAAAGTTTATATGATGATTGTACAAAGAACATTACGGTCTTATAAAATCTTGCACCAAATTTGAGCAAAAGCTTAAGCATTTTCATTCATAAAAATTTCACTTTAAATTCAGTAAAAATATAATACACAATCATTTAATTCTTTTTAAGTTTTAAATGAATATGTAAAAGATTAATTACAAGATCATATATTAACTTTAGATAAACTTATTATAATTAATATGAGAATGCATAAATTTTCACTTTAATTGATAGTAGAGCTTGACAGGGGCAAAGAGGGTTAAAACCTTCCAAAAAATTTAAAATAATGTATTAATTTTATAAAATCATGTGAATTTTTTTAGAAGATTACATAAGTTATTAACTTCTCAAATTTTTTTATTATTTGACCTTTCTAAAATTGTATATCAAAATATCTCTATGATTTTAATGATATTTTGCATCAAAATAATTTTCATTTGAAAAATAATGGTTAATTTAGGTTATTAATTTTATTAAAATAAAGAAAAAAAAGACACTGACATCTTTTGAGATTTACAAAAATTTCACTAACCTCCTTGTAATTTAAAAAAGTTACACCAACCTCCCCTAAAATTTATAAAAATTATACTGACATATCTTCTAGTTTCAAAAACTACATTGACTTCTCCTGAAATTTACAAAAATTACACTTACTTCCCTTTAAATTATAAAATAAATTATACATAAATTTAAATTTAAATTTTCTATTAAATTACCTTTAAAAATATTACTAGTCCTTAGTCAACTAAATTATTCAATTAGTTAATACCAAGTTAAATAACTTAGTTGAGCAAAGATTAACAATATTTTAAAGATAAATGTAATTTAATAGAAAATTTTAATTCAAAATTTATGTGTAGCTTGTTTTATAACTTGAAGGGAAATCAATATAATTTTTGTAAATTTCAAAGAGGCCAGTGTAATTTTTTAAACTATAAAGGGGTTAATACAATTTTTGTAAATATCAGATAAGGCCATTGTACTTTTCTCTAAAATAAACTAATAGTTAATAACACTGAAAAAATGGTTTTAGATTAATAAATCTCCGGGAAAAAGCTAAGAAGATAAGCTTATCGTACGTGGAAAGCAATTAAAAATAAAAATATTCCACTGCATTACGTACAAAGTGATAGCTGGAAGCCTGGAAGTCCCTGTTGCCGACCAAGTTCCCATACTTTACGGTGCCACCAAATTTATTTTCCTCAATATCCACTGCTCTTTTATTCTCACAGTGGAGACAAAATGGAGAAACTCTTTGACCAGTGAATAAGATGGTCTTCTGAGCCTCTTCCACAAGTTATTCCTTCACGAAGTCTCCAGGATATTTCTGCTTTTTATGGTTTATTAAAGATCAGCTTCGGTTCCCATCTGAAACTCAAGCAACCATAGCTGTTCTTAATCATGGCTCAGACTTTCACCACCAATTTTACTTATGATGTTTTTTTAAGTTTCAGAGGCGCAGATACACGCTGCAACTTTACCGGTCATCTCTACGATGCTTTTCGTAGAAGAGGAATCGAAACTTCTTTTGATGATCAAAATCTCACGGGGGGAGATGAGCTTTCACCCTCTCTTGTCACAGCAATCGAAGAATTGAGAATGTTTGTTATTGTGTTTTCTGAAAACTATGCATCTTCGACATGGTGCCTCCGTGAACTTGCGGAGATTCTTCAATGCGCAGAGAAAAACAACCGATGTGTTTGGCCAATTTTTTATAAGGTGGATCCATCTGATATAAGACATCAGAGAAGTAGTTATGGCGATGCAATGACTAAACATGAAGAAAAGTTTGGTAAAGACTCCGAAAGAGTGTCGAATTGGAGATCTGCTTTGACTAAGGTTCCCGACATAAAAGGAGATCACTTCAGAATAACTGGGTATTTATTTACTTTATATTATTTTTTTCCTATTTATTTACTTCTTGCTAATGAAAATTCCATATGTTTATTATTTGCTATGGTGAACTATAATTGATAAATTTATAATTTTTAAGGACGTCCAAAACAAGAAAATGATATGATTAGGTAGAACTTCCACAATCCTTTAAATCGCAAGTTAGTAATTTTTCAAGAGATCATAGAATGAAAATAAGAAAAATAGCTAACTAGCTAAATAGTTGAGACTTATAAATGGTTAAATAATTTTACTTGTCAATACTGTTGTTACCCAATTAATTGTGGGTCAAAAGATACATTAACTTATATTAATTGCTTTCAGTTTGTGCATCATTGTGTCTGGCATTTTTTTCCCTCCATTTTTCAGTCTAAACTTGAGTGAATTAATTTTTTTTTTGTTTGATTAGTGAACGGCGATTATTCCATGTGCAAAATATCTCTAGGGTTTGGTGTGTCGTATGGAGATTAGTTATGACTTATAATGTTAATTAGGGACTTGACCCTTTATTCCTCAAAGTATGAAAATTTCATGTTAAATTTTTTCTTGAAAAATAAATATGTAACTCTCTGAAAATAAAAATTTCAAAAGCACACTTAATCATTTATACTTTAATTTCTTATAAATTTTTCATGATTCTATTCCTGTTCATGATTTCAAAAAAATTTTATGCAGAAATGAGTATGAATATAGTTTTATTGAAAGGATTGTCAAGAAGATCTCAACCAGATTTCTTTCTAAAGATTTAGATGTTGGAGAGCATGCATTTGGACTCGAGCCTCGTATAAAAGAAGTGATATCACTTCTAAATATTTCATCTCGAGATACAGTTTGCAGCTTGGGGATTCACAGCATTGGCGGAATAGGAAAAACAATGCTTGCCAAAGCTTTGTACAATTTGATGTAAATCACAAGGAACAATTAGAAAAGCTGGTTGGAGAATACAATTGGTTTGGTTCTAGTAGTAAAATGATTGTGACAACAAGAGATAAACATTTATTATGTGCATCTCGATTTGAAAAGGAATATGAAATGAGAGGATTAAATGATGATGAAGCTTTGGAATTATTTTCTTGGAAAGCCTTCACTAGTAGCTAGTCGCCAAAAGAGTTTGCAAATTTATCTAATAAAGTAGTAAAATATGCTAGTGGCCTTCCATTAGCTTTAAAAGTGATTCGTTGTAACTAGTTTGGCAAAGATTTAGCTGAATGTGTCTCTACATTGAATAGATACAAGAAAATTCTAGACAAAAGTATTCAAAGAATACTTAGAATAAGTTTTGATGATTTAGATAGAAATCAAAAGGAGATTTTCCTAGACATTGCTTGTTTCTTCAAAGGATACAATTGGCAAGATGTTAGAAATATATGGAGAACACTTGAGTTAGACCTAGCATATGAGATTAGAGTCTTGGTTGATAAATCTTTGATAATAGTTGGTGAATGTATTGGAATGCATGACCTAATCCAAGACATGGGTAAAGAAGTTGTCAGGGATATTGCATCAAAAGAGATTGGAAAACTTAGTAGATTATGGATTAATGATGAAGTTGTCAAAGTTCTAAGAGAAAATTCAGTAAGAATCATTTCAATAATTATTTTGCTTTTTATTCACATGCCTTTGTTTTAAATTATCCTTTATACTCTTTAATTTAAATATCTCATATATAATCAATATTACTTTTATGATGCTTGTTATATAGGGAACTGATCAAGTTGAAGGAATAATGCTCAAGTCATCTCAACAAGTAATAAAATGGAAGCATGGTGCTTTTAAAAAGATGAAAATTTTGAAAATACTCATTGTTAAAGATGTATGCTTTTTGGTAGGCCTTTAATATTTACCTTATAGTTTACGGGTACTTATATGGGATAAACACCCATCAATGTCATTGCTATCAAATTTTGATCCTAAGAATCTTGTTGTTTGGCAAATGGCTGAAAGTTCCTTCAAATTGGAAAAATCATTCAAGGTAAAATTTTATTGGCATTTTTTTAAAATTTAACTTGGTTTTTGAAACATCTTGTTTTACTTTATAGTATATATTTTTTATAATTTATAACACTTTACTATTTATTTATTTTCTATTTTACAAAATTTTAAATATTTGACTGAGATAGATTTCTTACATTGTTGATCCATAACTGAGGTGCCTGATATGTCTGGAGCCTTAACTCTAAAGAGATTCAAATTTTCTCACTGTGAGAATTTAGTTAAGGTTCATGATTCTATTGGATTACTCATCAGGTAAGAGAATTATACCTTATGTTTCGCAAAAATCTAACGAGTCTTCCAAGTGCAATGAAAATGGCATCTCTTGAATGCTTCATATTGATGGTTGCACAAGTCTTGAATAATTCTTGAATATTTTGGAAGACGTGGATTGCCTATTTTACATTTGGGCTTGTAATACTGCTATTAAGGAATTGCTGAATTCCATTGGTAATCTTCCAAGGTATTAAGTTTTAGATTTGTCATATTCAAAAAACCATTATCATAATTTTTAGAAGTGTGATACATTTATGATTAGCGACGATGGGGATGGAATAGGTTGTTTTATTGCATTATTTCTTCAGTAATTGACATTTGTTATAATTAATGATATGAATGTAAAAAACTTTTTTATAAAATTAGGACATACAACTTAAAACAATTTAGGTATGAAACTTTGTATAGATTGGTAGTCCAAATTTGTACTGAATAAAATCTCTGCAAATTACTATTGTGCTATGATAGAGAAAGATTTACATACAATTTTATTTTATTCTTTTTTCCAGTTTGTACCATCTCTCCATGGACGGATGCAGGAATCTTGAAGAAATTTATGGGATTCCATCCAATATAGGGTCAATACATGCATAGGGCTGTACATTGTTAACTCTGCACTCTCACAATGTCCTATAATCTCAGGTTTGACTTTTTTCCACCCTTTTGGATTTGCAGAATGTCTGCACAAATGCATATATAAATAAATGAGTTGATTGTTAGAGAAAATAGAAAAAAAAAAGATAAAAATAGTAACCAAATAGTTTTGAAACATGTATAGAATTGCACTGTATTGAATGTAATAATACTGCCTCGTTTATAAATAGAAAGTTGCCCTACAATATAACAAAGTATTAGAACTTTCAAATATGAATTAAATCCCAAATTTAACTAAAAAACCTATGACAGAATATTTATACAAATAAAATAATGTTATTATTAATCAAATGAAGATAAATTAGTTATAAAACATCATTATAATTCTTGAACAAACTAATTAGTAATTTACGGACCAACGAGCATGAAATGCTACTAACTTTTGTTAGAAGTATGAATTAAAATCATAAAATATAAAATTGATTACAATAAAATTATGAGCGTACCTAGAGCGTAATTCGATGATGCCATGACTGATCTAAACAATGATGATGAGTAGAACTGCAACCTACTTTGCTCTTTAGGTTATCCAGATAGAGAGGAAAGGGAGAAGAAAATTTTATCTGAGAGAATCCTTATTGTACCTCATACAAATAATAACCTTGATCTCCCTATTTAAGATCAGACTCGTGATAGGAAATTACTGACCATTAAAAGCTGTAAGTTGGGATCTCTACCCATATGGGCTTATGTATGATCTAACCTATCATGGATCATACACATTAAACCCAGGCTCAATCTGTTCTATGCTTAATGTTAAAATATAAAATTAATTACTTAAAATTAAATATTTCAATAATTAATTAATGCTAATCCAAATAATATTTCTAATAAAAATTAATTAATTAATTTTAAATACAGCAATCTCCCACTTGGATAACATTAAATAATTATATGGAATAATTGTAACATCAATAATTAAGTAATTAGTTATACATTAAGTTATAAACTTAATTCAAATAATGAGACCACACAGAATCATTGAATTTAATAGGGAGACAAGTGATATAATGTCTCATAATTTGACAGGAACAAAATAGAATTTAGTTTTTCGACTATATCTCAGAAAAAGAAACAACTTAAAACCATTGAATTCGATAGGGAAACAAATGATTTATATATGTATAAAACATATTACTAATGTTTTAATATCCAAATCGAGTGATGATCATATAAGTGGAATGAGACTATACAGAATCACTAAATCCAATAAATATAATGTCTCATGATCCCAATGGAATTGGATATATAAGGTTAGTCTTTTGATCACAGCTCATAAAAGAAATAATTCAAAATTATTGAATCCGATGGAGAAACAAATGATATATATATATATATATATATATATATATATATATATATATATATATATATATATATAATATCACCAATGTTTCAATATGAGTAATTATTGGTCATAGACATCATCAAAATAAAATAAGCATATCTCAGACTCCCACTAAACTAAGGCTTCATCAAAAGATTCAACAAGACCCATATGAGTTACTTGATTTTAAAATACTCCTATAGGTAAGCCTTAAGTTAATGAATTCCTAGCATGTCTCCACTAGGGCTATGTTCAATGCGAGTATGAGATTCAGCAATCTTCTCTCTCTAACGAACAGGAATTTAACATCAAAATGTTCAATACGACTAGAATTCCTGTGGTTTAGAGAGAAGCACATAGCAAAAGTATTATCACAATAAAATTGGTAGAGATCATGATATAAAATTAACTAATTGCATATCAGATATCAACTTTCTCAACTATACAGCCTGACAAGTGGCCTCATGATATGCGACAAACTCTGTTTCCATAGTTGAGGTTGCTGTGAGTGTCTATTTAACATTTTTGAATGAGACAATTCCTCCAAACATCATAAAGATGTATCTAGATGTTGACTTACGATCATCTATATCTAAGGCATGATCAGAATCTAAGTAATAATTATACTTAAGTAAATTAGATTGTCTATAAGTCAACATATGATTCATAGTATCTTAAAGATACTACATTACTATCTTGGTTACTTTCTAATGATCCATCCTAAGGTTACTTAAATATCTTCCAAGCACACTAATAGCAAAAGCTATGTTTAAATGAATGCAGACCAGTGCATACATAAGATTATCAATAGCGGAAGCGTAAGAAATCTTGTCCATTTTAAATCTTTCAAGCATCCGTTCAATCCAATTGGCTTGGTATAAACTCAAAATATTATAAGTTCTATTATAATGGATCTAAACTCAATGGCTAACTAATCAGGTTCTTCAACATAAGGATCTTTATTTATTTGAACTGAACTATGAACATTATCTCCTCTAGTGGTAAGGGAATAAAAAATAGGTATAGGCAGAATGGTGACCTTGTCACGTAAATTGATAACTCTAAGCATTAAACTCCCACTATTCAAGTCATCCTTAAAATAAAATGTCCAATTAAATTCGATGGTCTTGGTACTATGAGTGGGACAAGAAAATCTGCAACCTTTTGATCTAGTACAGTACCTAATGAAGAACTCACTGATTGTTGTAAAGTCTAATTTCTTTAACTAGGGATTATATAGTCTCATCTCTACTTTATAACTCCACACTTAAAAGTTTTAAGATATGAGAATTTAAGTTTAACAACACACCTTTGTTTTACTAATCTTTCTAATCTCTCTAGAAAAAAAGGGCCTAAAAGTAATCCCATAAAATGGAAGATTTCTAACTTATTCTAGGTTATTTATGCCTAATCATAACATTGATGGGAATATCAGAAGATACAACAGGATAATTTTTCAAATTCAAAAGATACGGATCATTTTGTAAGGTGGCATATCAAAAATAGTAAAATCATAATAAATTTTCTTTATCAAAAGGAATAACTACAATTATTGAAATAGAACTGAAAATTAAATTTAAAAAAATGTATAAATGACATAATTTAAATTAAAGGTGTCCAAAAGATAAACATAAAGAAAAAATATGATCCTATGTAATTAATTTTATCCTACTTCCTACTACTCCCAATGTAGTCTCTTCCATCTCATTTGAGATCCACCTATTTTTGAGCCCCTTCTTGCTCACGCTTATTCTTTAGCTTATAACATTAAGACTTTTTGTGTCTAGGGATCTTTTAATAATTGTACTTGCCTTTAAATTTCTTTTATTGTCCTTTGCCCTTATCACCACTTTTCTTGAACTTAAGCTTTCCAGATATCTATGTCTCTGGTTTCTTTTCTCTTTTATCATTTTCACTTGACTTATTATTGGAGTCCTGAGATAAGTAGTTAATGAAATGTGGTTGTGGATTACTTTTCATAGTCTCCTCTTCTTGAGTTACTATAGAAATCATCTGGTCTATTGTCCACTCTCTCTCTTGTGAATTATATGAAGTTCTCAGATAACTATATTCAGCTGGCAATGACTGAAGGACTCTGTAGACCAAAGTACTCTCTCCTAGATCAACACCATATGATCTCAGCTTATTGTGATAATGAATCATCTTTATGATGTGCTCTCTGATAATTGAAACTCCATCATAACGAGTGTTGTCAAACATGGATAGATAATAAACTTTTTGAGTTTTATCAAGTTTCTTGAATTTTTCACCAACAGCTTTCATGTACTCCACAACAGTGTCCTTATCTGGGATACTTTCTCTAATTCTCTTTTCAATTGTGAACTTAATCATTGCCAAACAAATCCAATTCAACTTATACCATTGTTTGCAATAGGTTTTATCTGTAGCACTAGACTCAGGTAAGAGATCAGCCGACTTTAGTTCTCTAAGAGCCAAATCCTCTTTAGAGATTATTAGGTACATGTTCAAAGACTTTCTCCATTCATCATAATTTGTTCCATTGAGAGTCCTTACCACAGATAGTTGTTGAAAAACTAAGACTAATGTAATAGAATTGAAAAATTATTAATAATGTGTGCACAACATAATTATAATACAAGATTCCCAATTAAATAAATTAGTCACACAACTATTTAATAAGGTGGTATCAAAATTACATGTACTATATGATTTGGTTTGTACAAGAGTCTAAACAAGAATGTAATCAATATAGTCATACTGATAGGGTACAAGAAATATTAAAATATTATAATTGCCACATGCTTATTCTAAGGAGTTTAAATCCTAAAATTACATTAATAATGTCACACCGATAGGGTGTATCCATCATTAATGTAATATGCTCCTAAAAAATCTAAAAGGATAGTATTTTATGGAAAATAGCCTTATTATATCCCTAATTTATCATTGTTGTGAAATAAATGGTTTTAAGTGTCTTTATATGTACAAAATAACATAATTAAGGGTTCAAAATTATCAAATATAGTTATGCTCATAACTAGAGAGAGTGGTAGCACACCGAGCCTAGAAAAATTGTAAATAATGTCCATGAATTTTTTCAGGAAAAAAATTCTATAAATAAAATGTATTTTTAAATAATATAAACTTTTCAAAATTCAAAATAAATATTTATTAGCATAAATTTTTTTTGAAAAAAATACAAACAAATAGAAAATTAAATTTTATACAATTGGGCCAAGACTCGGTCCGAAAAAACAAGCGCGCGATCCACACGCACCTACATGCGCTGTGCCCTGCGTGTGGGCTTGATTCAAGCAAGGAAGGCAACTGAAAGGCGCGTGATGTGCATGCTCCAAACATGCACATGGCTCATGCGCGGTTAACTATCTGGTCAAATCTAGGTTAGTGATTGAGCGCGTGTATTTCATGCGCTAACAGAAAATTTATGGTATTCCAAGGCTTGTGTATTTCATGTGCAGAGCCAGCGCATGTGCTCTACGTGCGTAGGCAGCAATCTCTTTATCTTCCTTCATGCTATTTCGATTTTATTGCTATTTTCCACCATTAATGGGTTTTTAAGCTCCAAAATTTTATTTCTAACCCCTTTTAACCCCAGAAAAAAATATGTCTAACCTATTTTTAACACGGATTCAAATATAAAATAGAACAAAGAGCTTCGAAACTGCATGATTTATTTCCATAAATTTTCTAGAAAATTCAACTGATCAACATTAATCATAAATTTAATGCAATCAAATAACATAATAATATTTTCGATGTATTTGAGATCAGGATTCAATATTTAATTGAAAGAAAAATAGATCAAAATTGTTCTAGAATTAAAAAAACCTCAGTTTTGAAAATTTCATGTATGAGAAGAAGGAAAAAAATATAGAAATTTTATGAATTTGTCTAGATAATCAGATTGCACATAATTAAATTATTCACACTACCAACATGCTTTGATACCAACTGTTAGAAATATGAATTAAAATAATAAAATATAAAATTGATTACAATAAAATTATGAGCATACTTAGAGCATAATTCGATGATGCCATGATTGATTTGAACAATAATGATGAATAGAATTGCAACCTACTTTGCCCTTTAGGTTATTCAGATAGAGAGAAAAGGGAGAAGAAAATTTTATCTGAGAGAATCCTTATTGTACTTCATACAAATAATAACTCTGATCTCTCTATTTAAGATCAGACTTGTGATAGGAAACTACTGACTACTAAAGAGCTGTAGGTTGGGACCTCTACCCATATGAGTTTATGCATGATCTAACCTATCATGAATCATACACATTAAACCAGGGCCCAATCTGTTTTATGCTTAATGTTAAAATACAAAATTAATTACTTAAAATTAAATATTTCAATAATTAATTAATGTTAATCCAAATAATATTTCTAATAAAAATTAATTAATTAATTTTAAATACAACAACTTTTGCGCTGTAATTGCAGCTGGTTTTTGTCGTCTCTCGTATATTCTACAATCTTCTCTTTTTTAATTATTCTTTGTTGTGTTTAGAATGATAAATGTAAGCCTATAACTTGACTGCACCCTTAATCCATCTCCAACCCAAAATGTTAGTTCCATGAACGAGTCTGTCCATTTTTTTTAATGGAAATATAACAAACACCCGTTCTACGGATTTAAGGTGAATTAATTAATAGAATATGAATTAATATTTTTTTCATAAAAAATTATCTTTATTTTTTATCTATATTTTACATATTTTTACTTTTATAACTCATTATTGTCACACAAATTAAGAAATCCTTCCCTTGTATTATTAAATTATTTATCATATCATATTAATGCTATGTTGGCCACATTTGTTTGAGCATTAATTAGTCATGATTCAGTTATCATGCAGTGATTTGTTGCCATGCAATTAAAAAAAAAATTAGAACAACATGTGTGTGTGCGTGTGTGTCTTTTTTTTTTTGAGGGGGGGGGTTATATTCCTTATTTATGGAGACTAGTTAGAGACAACCAACAAAAGTCTGGGCGGGCTGTTTGCCAAATACAAGACAACATACTTATAGATCAGATTTCCTATTCCAGCTTTTAAATTTGCTCCAAGATATTAGTTTCAATCTTTACCAAGCTGATTCAGGTGTATTGGATTGTTGTAAAGTCTGAAAAATAATGAAAACAAGAAGTAATTTCTAATAAACAAATGAATGTGTAAATTACCAAAGCTCGTAACTTAAAATATCATTTGTTCTCTTGCAGACGTTCCAGGTGTCTTAAATATGTGAAATGGAGAACACATTCAATCTTGAAGAAATAAATTAATTTGCAGTAAAAAAATTTAAATCTCAAACTTTCGAGTTCAATCTTTTTTACAACACCAATTCAACAAAAATAATTATTTCATAATTCAATATTTTTCTACATAAAACTACAATCTTTTACAAAAATTTAAATACTAAAAATACTAATTATCCAAATAACATCATAATGTTTTAAATAACTCACATGGAATACAAAATTTTAAATACTAAGATGTTAACTTGCGAGGCAAGTAATTTGTGATAGTAATGTTTCTAAGGAAAACAAGTAACTTTCTTAAAAATAGGTAGCAAATGAAGGATATTGTTTGTGTGGAGGTGTTTGTTAGCCTAAAATCAAAGTGCAAAATCCGACTTAATGTGAGAAATTGTTTGCTTTCAATCCTTATTCAATGAATTAGGTTAATGAATTCATATATATTCTTATACTAAACCTACCTGATACTAAATGGAATTCAGGCACTAGAAAAAAAGTTTAAATAAGGCAATAGGATGGAAATTTAAGAGCACCATTTGATTAAAATAGGGTCTCATGATATTGTTCAAAAGTTGATATTGAGTTGAAGTGGGGCAATGGCTAATGTGAAGTAATGATACCTAGACACGTATAAGTAGATGAGTTGCATGAAGTATTGCCTTTCTCTCAAATTGAAGTCTTTGTTTCAAATGATTATACATGTTACAATAGAAATATGTTCTAATAAACAAATGGAATAAATATATTCAATTCATTCAGAGACTTCTATTTGAAAAATATGAAGGATATGTTCTCAAACATAAACACACCCTTAAGCGTAGACAATTATGATTACTCTTTTTAACTTTGATGTCACAGGTAATCAAAAAGTCAAGTAAGGTGGATATCAGAATGCCTGGAGCACCGATTCCTGATTGGTTTGACCATCGTTGTGAAGGACGAAATTGCCTAATGCTGCTTGTGCATTCATCCACCATGATTCAACCAGTTACCGACTACGTTTCTTCATTAACAACGTTGAAGTGCGGAACTATTCAAGCTGGGGTTGGGAGTGCCCAAATTTTGGGGACTATGGACGCCGTGTGTATTTCTATAATCTTGAGGATGCCTTGATTGAAAATGTGGTTGAAGAAGATGTTGAGAAATATTCACTACAAGAGTGGAATTATGTAGAGGTTGTAGCGGAAGTATGGCAGTATGGAAGCTCGAAAAGCTATGTTCGTGACGTGTGTGAGTGGAGAATTTATTTGGACAAGCAAGGAACAAGGATGGAAGATGTACGACTTGAGTGTCCTTACATTACCCTACCTATTGAGTTGGCATTAAGAAATGCATTAAAAAGAGGAGCAGCATTTCATTCGGAAGATGAGCCGCCAAAAAAACTCCTGAAAAAGCACAAGCCTAGAGATAATAGAGAAAAATATCAGAGTCCAAGGACTAAGGAAAGGTTAGACACCATGCTGGTTTATTCTATTATTATGAGAAAAAAAAATTATATATACACAATCTCGTTGAATCTAGAGAAATGGTTGGATTTTATTTCCAAACTTTTGAATTTTTTCAATTAGTCATTTTAACTTAATACATCTTTGCAATAAATCATCAACTTCCATGTTTTGTTCAAACTTTAATTGCATGTCGTTTTGTTGATTTCATTGGTCATTTTAAAGCAAAGCAAAGATGTGGGATTTGATTGCAAAGTCTGACAATTATTAGAATAAATTATATTCATCCATCTTCATCCTTAATCAAAGACATTCTTTTTTTTTTTTTTAAAGTTAGCCTTTCCTTTATTTTATAAATTTACTCAAGATAAAGGAGATCTGTGTGTACGTGTGTGCATCAGCAATTTCAAAGAAAATATATAAACTCATATTATACGGACTTAAATAAAGATTTATTTATTATTAATCTTTTTAAAATTATTTATACAATTCTATAAACTTTAGGAGAGATCTATTAAAATTTAATCTAATGTTTTATCTTAAAACTAGGATTTATATATAGCTTTTATCTACCATGGCAACATTCATACAAAGTTTCGGAAAATTACGGAATTTCCTTTCCTAGAAAAGTCTGCTATTTTTTAATACAAAATTCACTTACAGCCTTTTCTTCAATAAAAAATCTTTCTATTTTTTATTTTTTTGAATTTATTTCTTACATACTTATTTATTTATTTCTTTTTTGTGTGTGTTAATCCAGGCAAATTCATTCAGTCAAGAAAGGCGACCAAATTTTACCGCAAAATCAGCACAAAGACTTGCCATGGGAAATGTTATGGAGTTTGCACTTACCATCGAAGGTGATCATATTCCTATGGGAATTGTGCAATTGTATACTTCCCACATTTGATGTTCTCAACTCTAGACATGTTCAAGTACATCAGACATGTTCTCTTTGCGGAGTGGACAATGAAACTTCTCAGCACATTTTTATGCAATGCACATTTGCAAGAGCTCTGTGTTTTGGCTCGCAACTCTCAATTTGGCTGGACAACTTAGACATAGATGTCGTTCATTTGATTAAGTTATGCCTACAAATGAGATATGTGAATGCTAAGATGCTTGAGTTTACATGTTCCATGGCACTAATTTTATACACAATTTGCTCTTTCAGAAATCAGGCTATTTTCAAAGGAGAAACTCCTTCCTCTGAAGCTGCGCTCAAAGTATGGCTTAAATTGTATCAGAAGTATGTTGTTGCTTGCCCTACTATTGAACAAACAAATTCCAATTTTGCTACAAACAGAGCTCATGAGGTAGCAATTCAGTTGCAATTCTTGATCAATTTCTTTCGCGTAGACGTGCAACTTTTATATTAGTTGGTTATTGCTATGTAAAAAAAGATTGGCAAGTATATCTGTCGGTTTACAGAATTAAGAAATTCACCTGTAAAATTACCTATGGCCAAGCTTTCATGATTGAAGATAGGCGAGTGTTGGAGGGATTTTTTCTGATGTCTGGGGCAGCCACTAAGTTTCAGGTGCTGTTTCAAGGCTTTAAGAGTCTTCTTAAAGATGCAGATGCACGTTGCATTCGTGGAAACTTGACTGTTTACATGCCTAGTTCAAGTTGTATTGAAATGCTCAATGAACCATCAATGGCTCCAGCGCATTTGCAAACCATAGTCAAAGATGTCAAACGTTTATTGATGGCCTTACGCGCCGAGCAAATCCAGTTTAGTTGTGGATTATTTCATTGCTCCTCTCCTGATAGGGTCAAATCAGGTAATTGGGGAAGTATAGGCAAATGGGAATGGAGAAAATTTTACATGTAACTATACAAGTGCAAGTATTTTGTACATTTTTTTATTAAAATATTATAATTGTATTGTTTTGCATTTTATTATTGTTTACTTGAGGGCATTATATGTAGATTTGTTCTTTCTTGATGAGTAGTTTGAACGTATTCTCTTAGTTAAAATACTCCAGAAATGTTTGAAAATCACAACCATCTCTCTTGCCTAACGGAGAGGAGAGAAGAGGGATGGTTGTGGTTCTCCTTACAATTTACTTGCTATATTTATTTTAGAAAGAAATATAGAGTCAGTAAATTAGATAATTATAATTATTGATGAATAATTCAATATAAGATATAATATTTAATTAGAAAATTACAATTAATAAGAAATAATTGAATGTAAAAGAAAATATTTGAGGGCAATTGAAATTTGTTCTTAATTTTTTTTTTTGGGTTTGAGTGCTTTTTTATTAGAAAAAAAACAAAATGTACCAAAGTGCTTTAGGTACTTTGGGTGTAGCTATCATGTCTCCCCGTAGTGCCTCTCTATGATAGACAATCTTCAAGAGAGATTGTGTTCACAATGCCACTAACAAACGTCACGTAGAACGATAAATGTGCATTTGAAGTTTTTTTTTTTTTGGCTAAGAAAAGTAAATTTATTCATCATAAGCTATGACAAGATCATGAGTACATGAGTTCTCTACTGAGAAAGGAACATCATGGACAGATCCAGAACCACTCCCTATTACAAAAAAAAACCCATTTTGCACCTTCATTAGCTGCTCTATTAGCATTACGTCCTACCCAAACTATAGAAAAACAAGTAGAATTAAACAAGTAAAATTTAACATCCTCAACTATGGTTGAAAATTTTCACGGGCATTGACTAAATCCAAGAATTGCATCCACTACAATTTTGCTGTCGCTTTCAATAATAATCTTTGGATAGCACATCCTCTCAATTACCTTGCATGCCTTTAGAATTGCCAATGCCTCCATTTCTTCCACCGAGCAATTTGAAATTCGCTCAAACCAAAAACCCCTTTATCTCTCTGATATATTATCATAATTTTCTTGGTAACGCTTTTCTATATTTTTATTTTTTTATGAATTATGTAGATTGAAGAGTCTTGAAATATATGACTATCATAACATGGGGCATTTACAATCTTGCAAGGAAACAAACACTTGAAGATGAGAGTAAAATTTGATTGTTAACATTTCCTTGGTTTTCAAGTTACCAGTGGCCATTTATCTGAAATATTGAGAAATAGGGAAAAAATTGTCCCTCAAATGATCAAACATGCATGCCTAATTAACATGGATAACTTAGCAAAATATAAGGTGAACTCAATATATAATTGCTTAATTTTTAGTTAACACTTGGAATAACATATTGAATTGTAATTCATTTATGGCTACAGACCTTTTTATATCCATAAATTTTTGACAATTTTATTATATAATGATTATTTTTTACATTTATTTATAATTTTATTAATCATAATATATATAACTACAACTATAATTTAAAACTTCTGTTAAAAAAATGAAAAGAAGATAGGATCACATCTCATAAGTTTGTGCTCATAAAACACAATTTGCGGCATGCTTCACGTGATTCATGGGTGCTTCATGTGATTCATGGGGTGCAAGCCCATCAACATTATTAAAAAATTTGACTAAACTCCCGTTTTCTTCTCCTTACAAAGTTTTTTTTTATCTTTTTAAAATATTTTGTATCAATTTTATTTCTATAAAATATTAATTTATTTAATTTGGTCTTTTTGCTGGTGCCATATAAAGATTAAGTTGTTCAATTTCATCCCTTTGTAAATAGAATTGGATAAATTCATATTTAATAGAAGCAAAATTGACACAAAACATTATATAGAGATAAATGTGAGAAAATGTAAATTTTATAAGGACACAGAGGATGGTTTACTCTAAAAAAAAAAATCCTTAAACCCTGATAAATGCATTTAGTAAGAGTCTCTTTTAAACATTTAATTAAGGCTATAACCTTTCGGTAATCCTTCATCTTAGAATTTTTTTTATGTAATTTTTCTCTTTTTCATGTAATTTATTTATAATTTGAAGTGTTGCAATTTATTCACTCATGATTTTAATCATCAATACTTTATTTACATAAAAATATTTTCGATCTAAAATTTAATGGAAACTCACATGAATTTATATGATTTTTATTTTCCCAAAATTTAATTCAATTTGACTCTCATTAAAAATCAAATTAGCTCAAAAAAATTCTAATTCTATTACAAATTTGTCCTATATAATTTAAGTCCTATTTAATGCAATAAATAAATTAGCTTATAAGTTAACTTTTAAAGGTATTTCACACATTTGCTTATCAAAAGAAATAATATTCAATTATATAAGTTACCTTGATTAACTTATAACTTATAAACTAGTATCTTTTCAATAATTTTTTGAAATTTTCTTTTTTTATTATTTTATGACTCATACATTTAATAAATAACCAGGACATAATAAATAAATAAATGTATAATATCATAAAATATGATTAATTTAATTTTGATTAATTTTATCCTTAATTTAAACTATAGATATATAAAAATATATAATATTATAAAATATAATTAATTATATTTTAAATAATTATATTTCTCTTCAAAATAATAATTAAATTAAAATTACGTAAGGTCATGAAATATAATTAATTAAATTTTAAGTAGTTACATTTTTTATTAAACATCTTGATTATATTAATATAATTTAATCTTTAAATAAATATTAATTATTTTAATTTATGTATTTATTTAAATTAATGTGTCTTTTTATTTCATTTTACATTTCCAGTTAGATCATGAACTATTTTATAAAACGCTTCTTATATAATTAGTTAATTTATTAATTATCAATTAATTTATCAATTATTAGTTAGTTTATCATTTACTTGTATGAAACAAAGCCTTACTCTGTAGTTGGTAAATAACTAGTGTTGAAAATAATTTTTTTGAAGTAAATTAGTTTTAAATGCACGTTAAATTGAATTAAAATTTGAAAAATTAAAGATTGCATGTAATACATATAAGTTTTTTGGTAAAATTTTGGACCAAAAATAGTTTAAGTTTGCAAAATGTTAACAGTTAAAAGTATAAGTGAGTAAATTGTAATATTTGAAATCACATGTGGATTAATTAAAAAGGTTGAAACTACAAGATGTTATATGTATTTTAATCAAAAGAAAATATATGAATCTAAATCCAAATTTCATAAATTTATAGCTTACAAAGTGTAATATTATAATTATAATTAGCTATAATATAGAGGAAAAGTAAACTTAATGTATCTTATAATTCAATTATAATATAAAGAAGAAAAGTCAACTCAATTTCTTTCTATAATAATTTATACAACTTTAATAATTTTTTACAACTATCATTTCCTCTGTTGAAAAAGTAGTCAGGTCTTAAATACATTATTGTAATGGAAATTATATCATACATCGATAAATAACTTGATATAAAGATCTTTTAAAATTTTTATTGACTAATTTTATTTTAAAATTTGGCTCCTGGAAATTACATACTGTGAATTAAAAATTAATTGTTAAAAAATGAAAATAAATAACAGCACGTCAACTAAAATTAAGCATCAAAGGCTGAGATTAAGAAGAAAGTATAAGATAAAATATGCAGAAAAAAAAAAGAAAAATGGGTGATAGTAATTTCTATAATAGAATTTAAAATAATATAAGACTTAAAAATAAAATATGTAATTAAAAATGCGTGAATAAAAAGTTCATAAAATATGTAATTGAAATTCCACATGCAATGACATAAATGAAAATTGCAAAAACAAAGAATGAGTTGTAAAGTAATATAAGAGTTAAAAATAGAATAAGTAGTTAAGTGATTCAATTAACTAAATCTTTTATCTTATTCAAAATAATTTTATAAAAAAAATAAAATACATCTTGTTGTGCATATACTCCTTAATAATATTAGAGTCAAAACTATAAATAATATGATTGAATATGAAAAATAAAAGAAGAAAAATATACAATGGGGCAAATAAAAAAAGTAGGATCAATGGGTAAGTTCTAATTAATAAAAGAGTAAAAAATAAAATATGTAGTTAAGTAATGTAATTGAATTAAAATTAATGTATTCAAAATATTTTTATCAACATAAAAAAATAATTGAAATTTGTTGTATAAAAATATTGATAAATTTTAAATAAATAGTTTTGATCTTATTTTTTAAATATTTATTAGATAATAAAATATATAATTATTTATTTCAATTAATACTTTCTCTATTAAAATTTAACTTAGTTAAAATAATTTTATAATATATTAATTTAGTTAAAATAATTTTATAATATATGAATTTTATTGTGTTATACATAAATTACTTTATGATATTAACATTTAAATTATAAATAATACTGGTGGATATAAAAACATAGGTAGTGAAACAAATAAAACAAATAATGAGTGAGTTGTAAAATAATATAAGTGCTAAAAATTAAAAATATAATTAAGTAATTTAATTAAATTATACCTTTTAAATTATTTAAATTATTTTTATAGCAAAAATAAGTATATCATATTGTACATGTACCTCTTTGTTCCTTTGCTTTACACATTTATGAATTCAAGTTCGATCATCCAAAAACATTATGATGTTAGTAAAGAACTTAGTAAAAGAACAGTTAAAGGAAATGAAATCACCAAAAGGATTATTCTTTTTACGTTTCTCTTCAAAGATCAAGAGCTTTTCTCTAAGAAACTTAAGTAAAATTTTAAGAACTTACTAAAAACTCTCAAGAATTCTTTTAGAGAATTATGAAGAAATATGAAGAATAAATAAAGAAAAGCAAAGAACATCCTCACCCTTCCCTGCCTCACTAAATCATGTATTGCTTTCTATAACCATGTGAGGAAAAGTGTAAAACCTTATCTTTATTTATAGTAAAAGACATGAACTCTTTGTTGTTACTTAAGGAAAGAATTACATCATCATCTTTATTCATCAAGGGCCATGATTTTGTCTTGATTCTAGGGAGCAAGAATTAAAAAAAAAATCTAATTAAAATCTCTTAATATCCATTGTAGTATTCCCTCATTATTGCATATTCTATAAAATTTACTAATATCTTATATAATCTTCTAATATCCAAGGAAATATTCCTTCATTAGTGCAAATTTTCCTTTAATGTGATAGCATTAATTGTATTCTCTGACTTTGGGTACCTCACCCAAATTTCTTTCATACTATAATATACATATATATATATATATATATATATATATATATATATATATATTTAATATAAAAATAGAGTCTCTATTTGTCCATAATTAGATATTTTATGGTCAATTATTCAAGTTATCTCATCTATCATGAGCATAACATGAGATCAGATATTCTATGATTATGATAAGTTGTTCATGCTTATATTTCAAGGTTATTGTTAATCAAATAGAAAATTTTGAAGCATCTGAAATTGCATTTTTATTGAATTTTTAAGAGTATATAGCACCATATTGCATATGATAATACTCATTAATCAGTTTTATCTAAAATTAATAAATTTTTATGGATTATATAATTACTTTCTTATTTACATATATAGAAGCATCACATACACCTTGAAGGGCTTGGAGATCTGATCCATGCTGTCAACCTTTAATAAACTGATTTGGATTTTTGATAGGTCTTAAAAATGACCAAAGCACTTCAAAGATTTGGCATGAAAAGAGCTTTATTTGTCTATTTTGAAGGTCTAGACAAGATGAGTGCTTTTGGTAAGATCTCTTACATGTGTTGAAGTTTTGGATACCTTTTATTCGGATGATAAAGACACTTTACTTAGATTTGATTGATCTTCCATCATCTAGCGTTCATGTTCTATGTTGCTAGGACTAAGTTTGGTATTCAAAAATCGCATAGCAAAATTGAGGTGATTGAAATGTTAATTTCTCAATTAATGAAGATTAGGCTTCTATTGGTATTTTAGAAAATTGAAATGAAACAAGAATAAGATTTTTTTTTATACTTTGAAGATCTTGCATTTTATTAAGCCATAAAGTATCTATTTATACATGATAAGGTGAACCAGATTGGAAAAAAATCTACTACATGTTAGGCATATTAGATAAGTTTTTAAAAAATGGCATAATGAAATAATGAGATAATCATAATCATAATCCTAATAACCATCTAACTACTTTATCTCCTAAAAAATAGGGATCATAATTTTTTTTTAACAACTCCATGACTCATGCAGCGAACACTTTTTTTTAGCTTTGGTGTTGCATACTCCAAGCTTTTGGCTCAAGAATTCAAATCTAATCTTAGGTAGTGCCTTTGTTAAGATATTAACACTTTGATCTTCTATTTTGCAGTAAATTAGCTATGCTTCTCCTTCCTTTTATGCCTTTCTTAAAAGATAAAACTTTATTTTGAAATGTTTTGTTTTTCTATAGAATATTTGATTATTGGCAATTGAAAATGCTGCTTGGTTGTCCATAAATATTTGTGTGCTTTCTTATTGATCCATATGCAAATCTATCATGAGTTTTCTAATCTGAAGGGCTTGATTCATAATAACAGGTGCTACATACTTTGTTTCTATTGTGGATTAAGCTATAACTTCCTATTTCTTAGAGCACCATGAGAAAATTCCAGAACCATGGGTAAAACAATGACATGATGTGCTTATCACGTCATTAACACATTCAACCTAATCACTATCAAAATAATCATGAAGACTAAAATTTTTAATTTGATTAAATCTAATTCTATAATCAACCATGCTCTTAACATATCTAAGAATTTTTTTTACTACTTGAAAATGAATTTCACTTGCATAATGTATGTACCTTGATAGTAAATTCACTGCATATATCATACCAAGCCTAGTTTCTCTATAAAACTTCTCTTTTTGATTCATTGGAGTTGCATTTAGCTTACACTTTTCCATGTTTAAAGGATTTCCTTTCCATATTTTTGTTAGCACATAAATATTTCATTTTACTTTTGTTGTACCTACATACCAAGGAAAAATGTCATCCTCCCAAGGTCTATCATTTCAAAGACACCTTTCATTTCTTCTTTAAACTTATTGATTCACTCTTTACTACTTCTTATAACAAGTAAATGATTAATATATATAGATACATAAGTATTTCATCGTCAACCTTCTTAATATATAAATTAAATTCATTTAGATTATTTTCAAAGGCTAAGTTCACTAAGTTTGCATCAACCTTATCATACCAAAACTTTGGTGCCTATTTTAAATTATATAAGGTCTTTTTCAATTAATACACCTTTTTCTCTTGTCCTTGAATGACAAATCCTTTAGGTAGCTTCACAAAAATTCCTTCCTCTAAGTATACATTCAAAAAGATTGACTTAAGATCCATTTGATGTGTAACCTAGCCTTTTTGTGCAACAAAGGCCAATAACATTCTTATCATATCCATTTTGGTAGCTAAGGTAAAAGTTTCAAAGAAATCTACCCTAATCATTTAGGCATATCCCTTAATAACAAGCCTTACTTTATACTTGTTCATAAAACTATCAAGGTTGAGCTTGGTCCTATAAACCCATTTGAATCCTATAACTTTTTTTATGTTTAGGTCTATCTATCAATTCTCATGCTTGGTTCTTTCTAATCATCTTGAGCTCCTCTTTCATTATAGCTATCCATTTTTATCAATTGCAATTTCTTCATATTCTATAGGTTCCATTATAGGGACATTATACCTTTGATAAATGTCAGAGAGTGATCTAGATCTTCTAACAAGTTTTTCACCCACATCATCATTCTCTTTTTGTAACTCAAGCTTCTTATTATTCTCCTAGATCTAGGTGTTTAATCCAAGGAATTGTATGTCTTTGCTAATAATTACTTTATTTCTTTATAGTAAGTAGATCCTATAGGCCTTTGAAACTAACCTATAGCCTACAAAGATCCCAAGTTTTGCTTTCTTGTCCAATTTATCTCTCTTAACTTAAGGAATATAGGAGCAAAATAAATAACTAAATGTTTTCAAATTAAGCAACTTTGGTTTGTAATCATGCCATGCCTTAAATAAGGTCTTTTTTTTACAAAGCTTTTTATTAACAATTTATTTAGTAGAAATACCAATGTATCTGTAACCTCAACCCAAAACTTCTTCAGTAACTCCTTGTTATGAAGCAAGTACCTAATCATTTCAATAATTATCCTATTTTTCCTCTTTATAACACCATTCTATTAAGAAGTGTAAGGTGTAGTCAACTAGTGTTCAATGTTTACTTTTCATAAAATTTGTTAAAATTTTCATATGCATATTTAATTCCATTATTAAACCTAATCACCTGCATTTTGCATATGTTTTAAGTTTCCACCTAAGCTTTAAACTTCCAAAAGACATTAGCAATCTCAGATTTAAGACTCATAAAATAAATTAGCATATTTTTATGTGATCATTAATGAAAGTAATATAATACTTATTGCCATTCAATAATGATGTTTGTATAAGTCTTTCAACATCTATATGAATTGGTTATAGCTTTTGTGTAACCCTCAAAGCATTGTTTTATGGAAAAGGAAGCCTTATTTGCTTCCCATATTGATAAGTTGTGCATCTAAGAAACTTTTCTTTTAATTTAGGTAGTTTTTTCACAAGATTGTTCTTCTTCATAAAAAGTAGAGCATTGTCATGGAAATACCCTAATCTCTTGTGTAAAAAAATATATTATTATTTTCTTTATGTATTGCATACTACTTCTTATTTATCAAATCCAAGGTAAAGCTTTTACCTTTTGTTTGAACTTTAAACATTTCTTTAGCTTCTCCATCTTTAATTATGAAGTTTTTGTCTTTAAATAACACCATATAGCCTTTTTCTGACATACAAAACATAAGAAATTAGTTTCAAGCCTATGTAGCTTTCAATTGCCATTGTTCCTTTGTCTTTTGCTACAATGTGTGCTTCATTTTCAATTTTAACTTTAGAGATGATGGTTTTGTCAAGTTCTCTAAAAAGTTCTCAATCATATGTTAGTAGTTTGTACAACTACTATCTATAAGCTAACTTTCTATAGAGCTATTGATGGTAAAGCATGATACTACAAATAACTGCTCCACTTAAGGTTAATCGTTAATAATTTCTTTGCTGTTATTGAAACTTGCATATTATTTCCATGTGTCCTAATTGGCCACACTTGTAACATCTTACATTTGGCCTCCACTAGCACTTTTCTTATGGATGATTATGTTTTTTTTCCTAACACTTTGAACAAAGTGAGAAGATCTGACTGTTACTACTTTAATTATTATTTTTATTATTTTCAAAGCCTCTAAATTTGTTATTGGTATTCTATTTTTTTATGTTCTTACTATTGGGATCGAGAGCCATACAAGCACAGTAGAATAAACTGATCCTAGCTAACGGATCCATACAAAATGTTAAATTAGAATAAGGATTCATTTAATACCTTAATGATGACTCTAGAACTCGGTCGTTAATCATCTTCTTAGCTTCCTTTTTGGTCGACTAAACCTTAAACCTTAAACCTTAAACCCACGAATTACCAATGAACATCCACACGAATATCGGTTGGAATTATTCTCTTTTGCCTCGTAATGCTAGCTACTCCTCTTCAAGGGTTTTTAGTCAAGAAGAGGTGCTAGGATTTTTCTATGCCTTTTGGGGTGCGTGAATAATCATAATATTATTACCCAATAAGTCTATTTAAATAGGTGCATAGAAAATTCCTAACCTATTTGGGCTTTATTTCATGTATAATCATAGACATACTATTAGGCCTTATAATTATAAAATGGAATTCTCAAATATTAGGCGCAAACAATTTAATCCATTAATTCTAAATTCACTAGGCTCTAAATGTGTGATCCTACAGGCTCTCATTACGTTGGCAATGTTCATTAATCATATTAATGATCATAAATAATGAGCGGTGTCTAGCAACACATCATTGTTATCCAAGTAATGACAAAGTCGGTGATTTGATTAAACCTTTACACGTGATCGTTATCTATGTCCTTTTATCCTAAACATCTAAATTGAGCATGAGACACGGACCGTGTCATTCCTGTATAGCCTAATCTTGAGGTTTCTTGATCCCTAAATAAGCTGACTAAAGCAAATATAATTGACATCCCGTGTCAATTCATCTAAGCATGGCCATGCATTTTCTCAACTTTACTTAATCAAAGGGCCCATAGATGTTGCTCCTGTTATATAGGAGGGACAAATTCCATCTTGATCACACAAATCATCCGCATGATATGTGACATATCCAATAACTACCCTTGTATTCACTCAATCATGAGTGACATAGAATAGTATCAAAATATGAAACTCACGTGTAAGGAACCTTGGTAATCTCAGATCAAAGGACCATATTAATAATGATTACTAAGAATCACTCATGACACTCATATACCGATCCATGTAGTGTTTTTAGGATGGGTCGGTCCAGTATACAAGTTCTCTAACTTGTACTCAACGATAAACTTAATATCCCATATAAGTCATCATACATGCTAGTCTTAACATATTAAAGCAACCTAATCCATAATGATATATGACTAGGGACATTAAGAATACAATTATTCTAAGGTTATTATCATAATTAAATATATCATGCAGATAATATATATAAATATAGTAATTAGAATTACCAATAAAATAACATGATTCAAAATTACAATCACCAATATGATTAATTTTTGGGCATATACACTAACACTTACCACCATTATTGTTTTATGATTTTGCTTGAAAAGCTCCCTCGATAGATGCTTCTTATCTCATAAGCCTTTTTTGTTTCTATGTTTGCAATGCATGTAACAATTCTACTAAAGTGATACTTGATAGATCTTTTAAGTTTTCTAGAGTTGCAATTGTATCCTTAAAATTTTCAAGAACTATGACTAGGATTTTTTAGCTATTTTAAAATCAAGAAAATCAATACCAAGAAGTATTACTATGTTGCGATAATACCAAGAAGTCTATCAAAATATTCCTTGATTGTTTTTTATTCCTTCATCTTCTGCATCTCAAAATCTAAGATCAAATTCAATATTTGCACCACTTTGACCTTTCCATTTCTTTCATATTCTTTCTTCCTTCAAGAAATCCTAAATTTCTTTGGTTGTCTTTAATGTCATTATTTTCGTAAAAATGGTGGGCGAGTATGAGATAGCTTCAAACAAAGTTGCTTTTGCTTTTGATTTTCTTTGCTTTCTTTCTTTGTGAGTTTTGATTTGTGTAATAGTTGGATTGTTTGACAAGGTGGAACTTCTTATTCTTGTTTAACAACTTTTGACAGGTCATTGGCATGAAGATAGGCTTCCATTCTAATAGCACACACTTGATAATTTGTTGCATTAAACACTAGTGGTGCAATAGTAGTGAATGAAGAAGATTCTAAACTCATTATGAACAAGTTGTATTTTTTTTTTGGGGTGCAAGAATAGGTGATAAGTGTTTAGGAATTATGTTTTGGCCATTCAATCTCATAAGTTCCTCAAGATATAGCTTTGATACTAATTTGTTGGTATTTTAGAAAACTAAAATGAAACAAGAACAAAATGTTGAGACTACCAAAGAACTTGCATTTTATTAAGCCATAAAGCATTTATTTATATATGATAAGGTGAACTAAATTGCAAAAAAATCCATTAAATATTAGATAAGTTCCTTCAAAATAGTATACTGAGATAATAAGATAATTATAATCATAATCCTAACAACCACTCTATCTACCTTATCTCCTAAAAAAATAGGAAACATGATTTTCTGAACAGCTCCATGAGTCATGCAGTGAATAACTTCTAAAGGAGTTGTAACACATGACAGGTTTATTATATCTGGTTATTCTTGATTTGCTAATTGTTGAAGTCCTGATGTTCTACTTTAAAAAAGGAAGGTGGCCATGTTGCAGCATTGGCCTTGGATGCAAAACTACGAGGTGTTCTTGCAAATATTGTTATTCCAATAATCTTTTGTAGTATTTAACTTATGCACAAAAAAACCATAATTTTTTTTTATCACTGTATGAATTTGTCTTCTAGTCTCCTCCTTAGCAAATTTCAAATTGACTTGATCTTTTCTTCATTTCTCTCAGTTTCCCTTTTTATTTATACCACTCAAAACACCTCTTCCCTCCCAATCTTCATTCATTTCCCTCCTGTATATTTCAATGTTTTTCTTATTGATAATATCTTTAGTTGTGTACATTCATTGTAACAACTGAGCAATTAAAATCCCCTTTGTCAACGATCCACTTCTTGCACAAATAGAATTTGGCTCCTCAGTTTTTCTAGGATGACAGTGGAACTATGCAGAAACCCACAAATAAACCAGTGTTTTGGCTCTTGCTATTTACAAGCGGTTCAATTTTCACAAAAAAAAGTAGGTTCACGAGGACTAGTGAATTTGGGTGCTGGGATTATTGTGGGAATTAGATTCACAATCATAATTGAAACCTTACATAGTGTTAATTTTTGTTAATTTTTATTGCTATCATTTTGCTGAAATTCTGTAGTTATATTTCGCAAATACAAGAGACAACAAAATGGCATTTAACTTTGTCTTGATAATCCCTAAGGATCATCCAATAAAGTTGGCAATTAAGTGTCTGTTTGTTTATTATTTCTAAAGATAATTTTTTACTTTTTATTTATAAAAATAGAAGATCTTGATAAATTATTTTTGAAAATTGTAACTCAAAATGTATAACTTAAAAATAAAAAAAGTAGAAATAATTTTTATATGATATAACATCAATTCTCATATATTTTTTTAAAAAAATTCAAGATTGAAGTGGTTTACATAAAGCCCAACTGGAATTTGCAAATTTCATTAGCATATTTAAATTAATGATGAAAATACGTGACTTTCATTAGAATAGTTAAACTAATGATAAAAATATGTTCATGTTTCAAAGTAACCTTCTTGAATTGTTTCATCTGTTGCAATACAAATTTTTTTCTTTGGTTCATTCTTTTGTTTGATATGCGTTATCAATTCAATGTCACAGCTTATAACGAAGATTGAAGTGAAATTTAAATTTAAGATTAAAATTATTTACAATAACACTGCCACTGGAATATCGGGCGGCGTTCAAACTTCATGTTTGTGTATTATTTTTCACCACGAATATTGTATTTAAAGGGATTTTCAAATTTTAAATTGATAGGATTGTAAGGATTTCCTTTTATGTTAGCAATATCATTGAATTTAATTACTACATATTTTGGAAGGCACCATGACGCTAGTTTTTTTTTTTTTTTTAACTATTCTATGCATTGTCAGCATTTCCTTTTCACTCTCCTTATGTTTATTTGCGTGGAAAAGTGAAGAAAAGAAAATTAAAAAGGAAAAAAGGGTTAGAAAATTTCATTTTTCCTTGCTTGGATGCATAATAGAAAACAAAAAGAATAGAAAATGAAAAGAAAAAATGGTAAATTATAATGAGGTGCCGCTTCATGAACTTTATTTCAAAGAGGTGGTAGCGCTAAACTTTTTTCAAAATATGTTTCGGTTTTATGATTTATAAATATTATATACCAAAATTGCCCTTTTTAATTATGAAAATGTGATTGTGAATTAGAAATTTTAAAAAGTCATAAATTCATCATTAGTTAATCAATTTTTGCATATGACCACTCATTTTCAATCGTCTTCATATGATCTTTCAATAGAAAATAAGAAAATATGGGTTTGAGGAAGTCCAATTGGTTAAAAGTGTATAGATTGAGCTCAAAACTTTGAACAATTATAACTTTGAATGACCAAAGGTGTTTTGCCCACTCTAGTTTAGTAAAAAAGGCTTTTTTCAGTGACTTTTCTTAATTTTTTTTTATTTTTTTTTTATTTTTCTAATTTTAATCTTATTTTTATCAATTCAAATTCATTCAAATTCTATATTAAATTTTTACTTCTTAATTCTTTTGGTGTCTAGTAGTGTTATAATAATTTTTTTAATAAATAAAACTATTAAAGAATAATATATTACTGTTTGTAAACTAAATTGTAATATATTACTATTTCATTCCAAAACAATAACACCAACAAAAAACTTTAAATAAATGGATAAATCAAATCGAATTAATAATCAAACTGTCAAACAATAGCATGTTATTGTTCGTTCTCTAGAAAGTAACACGTTACTATTTTGTTCTAAAATAGTAACACTAACTAAAAATCTCAAATAAATGGATAATAGTATGTTACTATTTGTTCTTTAGACAATAGCATGTTACTGTTTCATTTAAAAATAATAATACTAACTAAAAACTCGAAATAAGTAGATAAATCAAGTCTAATTAATAACTAAATTGTTAAACAATAGCATGTTGCTGTCTGTTCTCTAGACAGTAACATGTTACTATTTTGTTCCAAGCCTAATTAACAGTTAAACTATCAAAAAAGAGAATATTACTTTTTTGTTCCAAAACAATAACACCAACAAAAAATCTCAAATAAATAGATAAATTAATTCTAATTAATAACTAAATTGGTAAATAATAGCATATTACTGTTTGTTCTCTAAATAGTAACATATTATTATTTTGTTCTAAAATAGTAATACTAATAAAAAATCTAAAATAAATGAATGAATTAAGTTTAATTAGTGTTGTTCTCTAGAGAAGATGATGTTATTGTTTCGTTCAAAAATAGTAATACTAATAAAAAATTTCAAATAAGTAAATAAATTAAGTCTAATTAACAACTAAATTGTCAAATAACATCAAATTACTGTTTGTTCTTAAGATAGTAATATGTTATTATTTATTTTTAAGATAATAATATGTTATTATTTCATTCCAAAATAGTAACACTAACCAATAATACTAAATAAATGAATAAATCAAATCTAATTAATAACTAAACTATTAAAAGAGAAGGATGTTACTATTTTATTCTAAAATAGCAATACCAATAAAATTTTTTAAATAAATGCATAAATCAAATCTAATTAACAACCAAACTGTCAAAGAAGAGGATATTACTATTTTCGGTCAAAATAGTAATATTAATAAAAAATTTCAAATAAATGGATAAATCAAGTCTAATTAACAACCAAATTGTTAAAGAAAAAGATGTTATTATTTCGTTCTAAAACAGAAACACTAACTAAAAAATCCAAATAAATGGATAAATCAAGTTTAATTAATAAAATTAAACTGCCAAATAATAGCATGTTATTGTCTGTTATCCAAACAGTAACATGTTACTATTTCATTCTAAAATAATACCACTAATCAAAAATTCTAAATAAATGGATAATTAAGTGTAATTAACAACCAAATTATCAAATAACAACATGTTATTATATTTCTAAGTTCTTATTTATTTTTATTTTTATCTTAACAAAAATTTATTTTAATTCCTAAAAAATTAAATTTTTATTAATTTTATTTATAATTAAAATTTATATTAATTTATTTTTTTAAATTAAAAATTCTTCAATTTTAATTCTTATAAATTTTTAGTCTTTTATTTTTTATTTGTATTAAATTAAAATCTTTTTAATTTTAATATGTGGTAAAGAGAGGTTTCTGTTTTGGTGCTTTTTACCTTCTTGAAATGCATAGTAAATGAGTCGTTTTATCTTCTGTGTATCAGGTAAATTCTTGTATGCAATTATACTTAAATAAAAAAAATGACCTTCGAATATCTCGCTGTAATAAATTGCAGTATGCTACACCAGCCTAACTTTTTCCCAAGAAAAAAAATATGATGGGGTCCACTAGATTGTCTTCTCCCTAGAGATGCCAAGAAAAGGGACAGAAGATTAAAAGAAGTCTCCCATTTTCCAAAATTACCCTCAAAAGTAGACAATTGTCTTCTCCCTGGGATGGTATAGTTTTCAAATTTTTTTCCTCCTTAAGTATTAAATTTTGTGCTAATAATTTGAAATCTGTTAGTAACATCTTCTAATAATTATTTGATGATATCTTAATATTTTTATTTATTAAATATATATTTGTAGAAATATTATTAAATTTAAGATTTAAATTTAATTTAATATCGATATAAGTTAACTTTATACTATCTATTTATTTATGTATTATTATATTAATAAAATATTATTAATATTCTTTTGATACTATTAAAAATTCTTTATTGCTATTTTTTAATATATTTTATTTTCAATTACTAATAATGAAAAATATTTTACATTGACAATAAATAAAATTATGTAAGTTTAAATAATTTATGTCAAATTTAAACCTTTAATCTAAATCTTAATAAAGTATAAAGCTTAAAATCAATTTATTTTAAGGAAATTTTACATCGCACATAACCTACTCCCCCTTTTGAATAATACGTTAAGTAAAAATTCCCAAATCATAAATATAATGAAAAATTAATTTTGTAAAATATTAAATAAAAATTAAAAGATTTCATTTATAATTAAATGATAAAGGATTGTGGTCACATACTTACTTGAGCATGGGAAAAGAATGTATAATGCAACTTCGAATTTGTCCTACGTATCTTAGGATATCAACAGGTTTATTCATTGTATTTTCTTTATCTGTTTGTCTTCAACATAAAATTATATTTAATTGGTTGTTCTTGATAGATCCATGAGCTAAATTGAAGGTAAAGATGATTTCTATCGCGTATCCTTGCAAGATTCTTGATATGTTGACCCTTTTTTCCACTCCCTCAAACTATCAGTACCAGAGTCATCATTGTCTAATTACCGTTGTCTCTTATGTATACTCAGATAAAGGGTGATATTGCTTTGTGTTTTGCCAATAGCGTCGAGTGAAAAATAGCGAAAATGACAGGATTGGAGGAAACAAATTGCAAGGGGATGTCGTTAGATACAATCTTTGAATCCAAATTATTAATTTCATACGGAGGATCTCTCTATATGCTCTATGGATTACACTATTAAACCTAATTGGAATTATTGATTTCCTATGTTTCATGGGGTTGGGACTATAATACCCCACTTTTGTTTATGGGTAACTCGCTTTGAATGCATGGATCAATCGAATGATAACACCTGGCTACTTTGAGGTTAATTACATATTTTTTACTAGGCTTGCTAAATTGTACGCCAACTTGTTTTTTTCCCATATGTTGCCTTAGTGGTAAAGTTATATTATATTATATTATGCTAGGTTACTTTTAGGTTTTCCATTATAGCAAAGTATCAGATTTGGGGTGACATTTGAGGCAGAAAAGGCCGCCCCAAAATGTTTGCAAGAAATAATGTGTTTATACTGCCCGAAATTGGAAAAGACTGATAAGTTGGGATGTTGGCCTTGAGTAGCCTTAGCTGCCCTAAATATCCACAAGAAATAATGTGGGCACACTGCCCAATCTGCAGAAAACCGAAAAGCTGGGCATAGGATTTGAGACGGCTTTAGCCGCCCCAAAATTTCCATGGGAAATAACGTGCTGACACTTCCCCACACTATGAAATGGTGGATAGTTGTCTTATCCATTTTGAGGCGGCTGGTTCCGCCTCAAATATCCGCCCCAAATCAGTGTGGCCACCCCAAAACTAAGTTTTAAAAAGGCCCAAACCCTTTTCTCCTTCCATACTCCAACAAGCTTCTATTACAATTTCTCTACTTCGAAACCATCTTAGCAATTCAAATTCTTTTATCTACCATCTAAGCATGTTGCAGCTATCTTTAAACCTCAAATAGGTGATAAGTAAAATAGATTTATTTGCTATCTGTAAGTTTATTATCTATTCTTTTATCTCTTTTATTTAAATTTTCCAAATTTGTTGCAAGCTTAAGTAATAGATTTTAGTTTTAAAAGTTGAACTATCTTATTATATTTATTGAAAGTAAGAGTTTGATGATGTTATATAGTTGTTGTGTTATGATTTTTTTAATTTAGTTTTATTTTTTAACGATTGTTATTGTAAAAGTATGTGATTTTTTTTAATACATTCAATCTATAACCTATAGCCAATTAATGCTTCATTTGGAAATTATGGTGAATTTTGTGTATTTTTTGTTGATAGGAAATAGTTGTAAGCTTACATATACAGGTTAATGTGATGAAAAAAATTATGTTGCATATTAAATATATTTTATTTTTAATTGGTTAATTAATAGTATTACTACAATCAACATTCTATGCTATGAACCTTTCAAAAGTAAAAAAAAAATCGAGTGTCATTCTACAATGTGCTTATGTGATATGAAAATGTCAAATTAAAATTAAATAAATTTAATTAAACTTATGGTGATGTTATAGTATTTGATCAATTAGTTGAATTTTATGGATTTTAATTGTAAGAAATACAATTTAAATTTTTTTTATAATTCTATTGTCCTTCTAATTTATTAATTTGTTACAAATATATATTTTTCTTGTATGTGAATTTGTGTTGCATTTGTATATTTGAGAAATAGTTGAGGGTTATTTATATGAATAGATTTTAATAAAATTGCAAATTATACATATGAAATGCAATATTTTTATAAGTAATTAGGTGATGGCAATTTATCATATATATATTAGTTGCTTAATATTTGATATGGATTTATGTGTTATATCACAAGGTAATTTATATGACAAATGGAGATTCTAGAGCATCAAAAGTGGATGTATAATAGATTGGGTCCACGTAAAAAGGGATACACAAATGAATTCATGTTAAGAGTGGAGCATTTTATTACATTTTCTTTTCAACAAGAAATCTTTGCTAAAGAGGGTGTAATTAGGTGCCTTTGTTTAAAGTGTCAAAATAGAAAATATCTAAATCCAAGTGATGTGAAAATAGATCTTTATAAGAAAGGGTTTATCTCTAAATATTGGTGTTGGTCACAGTAAGGAAATGCTCAAACAATATGGACAACTAAACATGGAAGGTTTTATGAATAATGATAACCCTGATGAAGTTAATCGATTTGAGAGTATGATTTTTGATGCTGCTAGGCCTAGTTTTGAAAATGAATATAATTACAATGTGGAGGAAGCCCCAAACCCGAGTGCTCAAAAGTTTTATGAAATGTTAAATTCTGCCCAGCGTCCATTATGGATGGGTTGTAATAACCACACGGAGTTATTCATTGCAATCAGGATGATGAGCATTAAATCTAATTATAATATAGCTTGAAATTGTTTTAATGAAATGATGAAGTTGTTAAAGGAAACTAATCTAGCTAGAAATCTTGTACTAAAAGATTTCTATCAAAACAAGAAGGCAGTCTCAGAACTTGGTCTTGGATACAAGAAAATAGATTGTTGCGAGAAAGGTTCCATGTTATATTACAAAGATGATGAAGATAAAAGGCATTGTAAATTTTGTAGGACATCTCGATATGCAAGCCCACGAATAGGAAGAGAAAGATATAAAGAAGTGCCTCTCAAGAGTTTGTACTTCTTACCACTTATACCTAGGCTTCAAAGGTTATATGCTTCTAAAAAGTCAGCTGAACATATGAAGTCGCATCATGAGAATCGACGAGAGAAAGGTGTGCTTTGTCACCCATCTAATGGAGAAGCATGGAAGCATTTTGATAAAACATATCCTGATTTTGCTCTCGAACCTTGAAATGTTCGCCTCGGCCTATGTTTAGATAGATTTAACCCATTCACCCAATCTGCTGCACCATATTCATGCTAGCCAGTTATTGTTACACCATACAATCTCCCACCTGAAATGTGTATGACAACACCTTATATGTTCTTGACCTTAATCATCCCTGGGCCACATAATCCTAAAAGCAAAATTGATATGTATATTCAACCATTGATCGATGAGTTAAAGATATTATGGAATGATGGTATGCTCACATATGATGTTTTTACAAAATAAAACTTTATGTTAAAAGCGGCATTGATGTGGACAATAAATGATTTCCTAGCGTATGGTATGTTATCTAGATGGTCTACTATTAGGAAACTAGCATGTCCAATTTGCATGGAAGATACTAGGGCATTTACATTAAAAAATGGAGGCAAACAATCCTAGTTTGATTACCATAGATGCTTTTTAGATGATAATCATATCTATAGAAGGAATAAAGATGCATCTTACAAAAATAGAGTTGAGAGAAGTTAACCCCTTTATAGGTTGATAGGTTATGAAATTTGGAAGAGGATATGGATGATTCCAAAGGTCACAGAAAGTTGGCCTATCAAGTTGCATGGGTATAGGAAAGACCATAATTGGACAAAGCAGAGCATATTTTGGGAATTGCCATATTAGAAAATAAACCTAATTTGATACAATTTAGATGTTATGCATATTAAGAAGAATGTGTTTGATAATCTTTTCAACACTGTGATGGATATTAAAGATAAAAGTAAAGACAATGCAAAAGCAAAGATAGATTTGAAGGAATATTGTAAGCGAAGAGATTTAGAACTTCTAGATGCTAGTAATGATAAGGTTCATAAACTAAAAGCAAAGTTTAACTTCACCAAGGACCAAAAGAAGACAATATATGAATGGGTAAAAAGCTTAAGAATGCCAGATGATTATGTTGCTAAGTTAGATAGGCATATTAATATTGAGTCTGGTAGATTTTTGAGCAAGAAGAGTCATGATTGTCATGTATTTATGGAACGACTTCTTCCTATGGCCTTTATTGACTTACCTAATCCTTTATGGGGTCTAGTTACTGAACTCAGTCAATTTTTTAGAGACTTGTGCTTTACAACTTTGTGGGAGAGTGAACTCATCTAAATGGAATGTAACATCCCATTAATCTTATGCAAATTGGAAAGGATTTTCCTACCCAGTTTCTTTGATTGCATGGAACATTTGCTTGTTCATTTACCATATGAGGCAAGAGTTGGTGGTCTTGTACAATATAGGTGGATGTATCCTTGTGAAAGGTCATATATTTTTCTTGGTAATTATCTCACTTTTCTTACGTGCATGATATATATCATTATTAAGGAGACTAAGTCATGCATAATTATAGGTTTCTCAACAAGCTTAAGAAGAAGGTTGGAAATAAGGCATATGTGGAAGGGAGTATATATGAAGCATATTTGATTGAAGAGACAACACATTTCTATCAATATTATTTTGCACCAAATATCCCAACTTGAGTACTAGGGTTGGTCAAAATACAGATTGGTGTGGAGAACCTAGTGAGCTAACCTTATCAATTTTCAATCAATCGGTCGACCACCTGGGAAGTGCATTGATCGATATTTATCAGATAAGGAACTTGCTGCAGCAACATTATATGTTTTATTGAATTGTGATGAAGTTCAACCATACTTAAAGTAAGTGGGCAAACTAAAAAAATTAGTAATTACATCATATTAATTGGTTTACTGAACCTTCTTATGGTAATTCATGCAGCATTTTCATTGATCAATTGTGACAAACTACATCGGATATCACTGATCAAGATGTTGAGAGGATGATTAATGATAACTTTGCCATTTGGTTTCAAACTTATGAATGTTTTAAACTTCCTTATTTGCTATCTTAATGTTTTTACTAATGATCTAATGGATTATGTGTCACACTTGATAGGTCCATAACTCTAGTGTCATTGAACATGGCATTCACTTGTATGATCTTACGTGGGGCCCATTATGAATAATGAAAACATGGCCATTATATTTTGTAAATAGGTATAAGTTTCACACCAAGTCATGGAGTGAAGGGAAAAAAATACCAACTATGGAGTCTCTGTAAGAGGTTTGGGGAATATGAATGGTAGTGAGAATGAATTTTATGGCATCCTTAATGAAATCATTCAATTACAATATCCTAGTCAAATTGAAAAGAAGTTAATTCTTTTTTGTTGTGATTGGTTTGGTCCTGTAATGGACCGTGGTGTGAGAGTGCATCCTTTATATGGGATAATTGAGATAAAACATACCCAACGGTATACAAAGTATGATCCCTTCATTTTTGCTCAACAAGCTGTTTAGGTTTATTACACACCATATCCTACACGAGCAAGTGACAAATTGGATTAGTGAGTTGTCATTAAAACAAAATTGTGAGGTCTAGTTGACCATAGCCACTAATTGGAGGCTGCATATCAAGATGAGGAAATGTGTTATGTGAATGAAATTGTTCTTGATGATCACATTGGCACATTGCATGACATTGAAGGAGGCTTTGAGGAAATTGAGTTATATGTTGACCTTGCAGGCTAAATAAACTTCCTCAAAGCAAAGGAAGATGATTTGGCAAATGTCAATGATGAACAGACCACTGAGGTTAATGAGTGTAGTGATGATGACGAGGAAGAAGATGATCCTAGCAATAATAGGGTGTGTGATAGTGAAGAAGACTATAAAAGGATTAATGACAATGGTAAAGTGTAGAGATTTTTTATCAATTTTCAATGTAGATTCTTTATCGATTAACATTGTTATATGGTGTAGACTCTTTATCAATTTTCAAGTACACCTTTGAATTCATTGATGCTTCTTGCTTGCAAATTTCTATTCAACTTTTTTGTCTAAATTATTGTATGTGTAGTTATTATATAATTAAAAATAGAATTTAACTTTATTTTTAAAAGATTATTTTTTAAAATAATATTTGACTTTAAATAAAAATTTATTATATTTATGATTTTATAAATTATATTTGTATCATTATAAAATTTATCTTACATTCTAAAAATTTTACTAAAATTCATTTCTTTTTTTATCTAGAAATATATTACGGAAAATATTTATTTTTTAATATTATATTTACCATGATACCATTAATATCTAATTTTTAATTGAATTTTTAGCATTTTTCAATCAATTACAAATAAAATATGTGAAGCAAATGAATTAAAATAATTATTTTGGGAAAAGTTTTCAAATAATAGAATTTATTTATAAAAATTGAAATTATTTATATTATTTTCAAAAAATAGAATTTGTTTGAATAGGAGAATAAAGTACAAGTGGGGAAAAGAAAATTTTTAAATTTAAATTAAAAATTAAAAAATTCAAAGTTTTCATTAAGTATGAAATTTTAAGTATATATTTTATTTTTATGGTTTTTCGTTATATTGAAAGATTAAAATTTTAAAATTTATCCTTTATTTTGTTTCCATCTAAACAAAAGTTAAAGATTAATATGAAAGAAAATTTTCTGTACCATCAATGTAAATGTGGGTCTTTATACTATAAAAATTGATTGTTCATCATTGTTATTTTTTAATTTAAATTTTATATATGATAGAAATAATTTCAAATGTTGTTAATTATTATATCTTTTCTAACTATTCCTATGACTGTAGCAAAACTTGGCGCACACAGCCCTGTTATTGCGCGGGGTCTCAAGTTGGAATATAGAGCACAAGTTTTCTTTTCATACTTTCCCCCATTTCCCTTTTACAAAAACAAATCTTCTACTGACTGCAATCCCTAACCCATTTTCTTGCTTTTTCTCTACTGCAGATCAGTCCACCACCAGAGCATTTCCAAACGGCTCCACCACTAAGCAACGACTCCATCTGACAAAGTTTTCACACGTTTGCCTGGTAAGGTTTTAGGAATACAACTAAGAAGGTTTTAACTTCGGTGTCTGTATGGTCGTTTTCTTGGACAAGGAAAGTAGATTTTTAGGAATATAAAAATGTCCTTTTGATTCCATTAAATTGAACCATTCTGAAAATAGATGGATTGTACTGAAGTTCTGAAGCTTTTTGAAACTCTTTTTTATCATCCTTGGCCCACATTCTTTAAAGTTATTTTCAACTCTTTTTTGTCTTACTTACTACAATCTTACACGTTTCTCACTCCCAACACTTGTTATACTCATTTCTTTTGCCTTAGTTGTCACGGGCAGTGATACAATAGATTATAGAGAAAAGCATGATGTTGGAAAGAAATGATGATGTAGGGGGATTTTTTGAGCTAGATATGTGTGAGTTATGAAACTAATTAATATACATGATTTATTTTTAGTTTATTCGATTAAGAATTTATCCTTTTTGTTTCCCAGAAACTTTGACCACTAAGGTGAACTATGAAATCACATACAGCAATTCAAGTATTTTCTTTCTTCTTTCCGATAGGCCATAATTTCATTATTATCTTGCAAGTTTGCAGATTGCTTATTTTGGTAACTATAGCTTGGTAGATTGTTAAGGAACTTCCAATTTTAAAAGAGAAATTTATTATTTTTAGATATAATGAGATTTAGTTAAAATTATGTGAGGAGACTTACAGATTATTTGTGTCATTATCTTTACCAAAATAATGCTAATATTAACTATATATAATGAAAGAAGTAGATGGAAACTCATAAGTAATGAAATATGGTTTATTGCTAAGAAAGATAACCTTGTGTTTTATCAAAATGATCATATGACTTAAGTCATATGAACACTGCTCAAAAGACTAAGCAATATTATATATAGACAAAAATTAGAAAATAATTTTTAAATTTATAACTATTCATTTCATTAATTTTTTTATAAAAATTATAGTACTATAGGATGCATCTTGATTCAATCTGATTGAAACAGTGTAATATATGGAGATATAAAAAATATTATAAACAAGTACTGTTATTTGATAGCGGTTAAGATAAAATATTCTGCGTAATTAAACTGAATGCAAAATTTATATGTGGAATGCATCTTTTTATAATGTGTAAAACTATTAAATAAATATATATAAAATATTTATGTTACCTTATAACTGAGAACTTTTATTTTAATCTTGGAACAAGAACTTTTTTATTTTTATTTTAAAAAAAGAAAGATAGATATAATTTAAGAAATAAAAATATGTAGGTTTCATAAATATAAATTTTTATATTTTTTGAGTATTTTTTAATAAAATAAGTAATAATTATATTTCTAATCTTTATTTTCCACATAATTTTTCTAAATCGGTATTTTCTTATTTTTAAATTAATATACAAAAGTAAAATAGATTTTTATAAAAAATTAATATGTCTTTTGTATATATATTAAATTATTTTAATATAATTAAAATAAAATATAATTTGAATATTAGTTAAATAATAAAAAATGAAGATAATAATGTAATATGATAAATAAAATATATATATATATATATATATATATATATATATATATATATATATATATATATATATATATATATATATATATATATATATATATATATATATATATAATCTCAGTCCTTTACCAGATTAGATTAACTAATTCTAGTCCATTATCAAATAAAGTTATTGTTATTATTTTTCATACCAAATCAAGTCCCAAACTAGGTAAAATTATATTAGTCTTAAGTTAACTCATTAAACTTAACCCATTTTGACATCCTTAAAAATAGCACAATATCTTAAGGAATTGTTTGGTTTATATAAAAAGCAAATTCTTGAGGAAAGTTAAACATCTTAGGAAGTAATTTCCTTTGTGAAAATTCTAGAAAGCGTTTAAGATTGCTCAATTGATATTAAAGAATTGACATTTTCTAAAGATTAACTTCTAATATTTTATTTAGTTTAATACTAAACTTCTTAAGAAATATTATTAAAATGACTAATATATACTTCAAAATTATAATAGAGAAAAATATTAATAGATTTAAATTACCTCTAATTATATTTTTTTCTAAATTATATTTCTAATCTTTATTTTCCCTCATAATTTTTCTAAATTGGAATTTTTGTTATTTTTAAATTAATATAGGAAAGTAAAAGATATTTTTATAAAAAATTAATATGCCTTTTGTATATATATATTAAATTATTTTAACCTAATTAAAATAAAACATAATTTGAATATTAGTCAAATAATAAATCATAAAAAATAAAGATAATAATGTAATATGATAAATAAAATATTTAATAGATATAAATAATAAATATAATTCTCTTTGGAATTAAATTTCTATTATTATAATGTTTATTAAAATTATATTATAAGTTAACTACCAGTTAACTTATCAATTATTAAGTAACTTATTAACTATCAACTATTGACATAAAATGGAGCCTTAAGCAAAATCTTGAATTTAAATGTTAACCTTTTTACTAATTCTTAATTACATCTTCCAAGTTATTGTATGAAATTAGTGTTGCAAGAGATTAAAAAATAATATGTTAATCAATGCAGTGTAATCATAAATAAAAAATTAATTAATAATAAAATATAATGAATATATCAACTAAATATATCTAATGTTGACTCCCATCAACTACTTTGTCGTATAGAATAAACTAAAATTCACATTGATCAATTGATATATCTTCACATTTTGATTATTTTATTTCAATATTAAAACTTATGGAGAACTTATTTGAAGAATAACAATAATTTTTTTATCTTTTCCAATCTCTCATCAACATAGGTAAGATTCATTAAATATTGATTTTTTTTGGTAGAATAAATATTGATATTTTTATCATCATGTGTTTAACATGGATATAATGCGACAGCTGACAAATTTGCAAATTCCTTGTATTATATGAAATTTGAAATCCACGTTAAAACTAGAGCGTAAAGTTCTCTAGAATTTGAAATTTTCTATTACTGTTTAGCAAAAACAGGCCTTTTATAAATTAGAATTTCAAATATTTTAAAAAATTACTTAATTCCCTCCTTCGTTACGTTATCCAAACATAGCTTTATGTATTATAATTTGTTATTTTAAAGGAGGAATATAATTATTTAAATTATTTTAAATTATATTTAATTTTTATATTAACATAAAATTTTTTAAGTTATCATTAAATAATAAAACAATATATTAAAAATTAATAATAATTAATAATTTTAACCAATAATATGAGAATTTTAATAATTTTTAATGGCATATTAATATGTTAAAAATGATAATATAAAACTATTTTATATTGATGATAATAATAATAATAATTTTTAATGATGTATTTATATAATATTTTTATACTTTTAATGAATTAAATTTAAATATTTTAAAATTTCATAACATAAAAATAACTTTTTAAAAAATTATCATAAAGGATCTCAAAATTTTTTCTAAGAACTAATCCGTAGAGAATATAAAATTCCACGGTTAATATCGAGCACATACTAATGACCAGCTGTAGCAGTACTTTTAAACTCCATCAAAGCAAGTATTATCTGTTGAAAATCATGGTAAAGTACCTTAACAAATACGACTATCATGAATTTTGTGCCTCTAACGATGAAGAAACTCGCTACAATTTCATAAATAGTTTCAACGATATATATTTGACATCTAATAGTAGAAGATGAGATTTCACAGTTTCCTTTCGAAGTAATTGAAGAATTTGAAATTTCCATTAGTATGCTAGAACAATTTTCATTTTAAAGAATTATTATTGTTTAGGATATATATTAATATTAATATTATTTATAATTAACTAATAGTTCATACTAACATATAGTTTTTAAATTAATAAATCAATGTGAATCGCGAGTAGAAGGTAATCAAAATTAATAACGTTATGTGTGTTAAATATAAGATCCAAAATTAAAATTTAAATATAAATTAAAAATATTAATAAATGTAAAATAACAATAAAAATTTATAAAATTTAATTTAATAAATATAAAAATTTAAAATTTTAATTTTTTTACTACTATAACATCTTTAAATCAAAATTCAAAACAGCCTAGTGGCAACATGATTTGTTGTGATTCCCACCAGGCTATCTCTCTTTGGATTAAGGTTCGTTTAATAAATAAATAAATTTATAATTTATTAATTAATAATTTATAAGTTAAAATATATAGATATTTTTCATATTAATTTATTAAAAAATAAATTTTAATTTAATAAATTATTTTAAATAATTTATAATTTTTTAATTTTTAAAATTTTTTTAATTCTGTTATCAATCATTTTATTAATTTATGATATTACAAAATGCAATTAATTTAATTTAATGTAATTATATTTTTATTTTAAATTATAAATATATAACATACATATATAAATAAATATATAATATCCTAAAATATAATTAATTATATTTGAAATAATTATATTTTTGTTATAAATAATAATAAAATAAAAATTTTGTTAATAAATATATATATAAGTTTATAAAATATAATTAATTAAATATTAGATATTATATTTTCATTTTGAACATATTAATTATATTAATATAATTTAATTTTTAAATAAATATAAATTTATATATCTATTTATATTAATATATCTTTTTATATTATTTTATAAGTTTAATTAATTTAATATTTAAATTTATGAAATATTTATTACATAATTAAGTAATTTATTGATTATTAATTATAAACTATTAATTATAAATTAAAAATTAATTTATTAACCATTTATGCAAAACAGAACCAAAATGTATTCTTTTTCTCAATTTCCGCTATCTTTCTACACCAAAATGAAAACACGGAGAAACTTTATGACCAATTTTGAGCATATGATTCCCACATGTTATTGATTTAAGAATTCTTGAAGAAATTTCCGCTTCTTTTAAATTATTGTAGCTATCTTTAAAAATGTTTATATGATTGTACATAAAAAAATTTAACTTATAAGAGATGCATTTGATGAAATCTTGCACCAAATTTGAGCAAAAACTTAAGCATTTTCATACGTAAAAATTTCATTTTTAAATTCAATAAAGTATAATCCACGATTATTTAATTTTGTTCAGTTCTAGATGAATATTTAAAAGATTAATTACAAGATCATATATTAATTTTATATAAATTTGTAATCAATATGAGAATGTATAAATTTTCATTTTAATTGATGGGTGGAGCTTAAAAGGGGTAAAGAGGGTTACCACCTCCCAAAATTTTTTAAATAATATATTAGTACTATATAATTGTGTGAATTTTTTTAAAAAACTACATAAATCATTTAACTCCTTAAATTTTTTTAATTATTTAACCTTTCCAAAATTTTATATCAAAATCCCTCTTTGACTTTAATGATTTTTTTGTGCCAGAACAATTTTCATTTAAAAAAGTTATGGTTAATTTAGGTTATTGATTTTAGTAAAATTAACCAAGAAGTAATACTAAAGGGTCGTTTGGTTCACAGCAATTACGTGGGAAACTGGACTTCCAAGGAAATAAACGATCCCTGAGTTGTTTGGTTGCGCAAATCACAGGAAATGGATCTTCCCGAGAACTTGTATTTCCCATAAAACGCATGAGATCACTTACCCACTCCCCTCGGTAAGTTTTATTGCCTGCGTTTTCAACTAATTTATAGACAAAAATGACCCTGCTAAATTTACTTAATACCAATTTTGCCCTTATAATTTGAATATCAGGATTCACTTCTTCATGTATGCCTTTGTTTGTCGAGCATCTCTTGTCGCCTCTCAACCCTAGCAGCAGTCTCCGGTAACGGTACTAGTGAGGTCTAGTTCTCGAGCTTCTGTCATCTCCTCTAAACCCTAGCAACAGTTCCCGGCAACGACACTAGCGATTTCTGGTAAGCCTTGATGACATTGCTCATTATATTTCCTCTTTTTGTATTAAGTAAACTACGGCCTCCATATTTGAAAATTGGACTTCCTTCTCGACTTTTCGGAGCTGCATGGTCGGAATACGAACTGTTATAAAATAATGGTGGAATTTGACAAAAAAAGGGTGTGCTTATGGTTTAGCAAACTGGGATGTTTAATCTAACCCCGACGGCAGAGCTTCTAAGAGGTTCTGGATTTGATGTCGTTGTTGTTTGCCTGTTAACTACATTGAAAAAGATGAATAGTATTTGTTAATTTCAAATTACTCAAAGTGGCTGACCATATCATTTATTGCTCTTCTAACTTATAACATTCTTGCATGTAATTTGCCTATGTCATACAGTTATGGCTCGCTTACCATTGAGTAAAAAGAAGAAGATTGCTACTACATGTATTGCATTATACACATAGATGATGCTCATGATTTTGGAGGCTATTTCTGAATTCTTGTATCTTTTGCCCTTTTTGGACATTAGATTGCCTCAGCCTATATCCTATATATTTGACAGTTGTGCTGAAGAAAGATGTTATGCTAGGCTTTTAAATCTCAGGCCAATGATTCAAGAAAGTGACTTAGCATGCTTAGACAACCTTAGGATGAATAGAGCTTGTTTTTCTAAGTTATGTGATATACTTAGAGATATCGATAAGTTACAAGGAAATAGGAATACTAGTTTAGAAGAGATGGTTGCTTTATTTCTATTCACACTTTCTCATGACACAAAAAATCGAAGAACTCAATTATATTTTAGGAGAAGTGGTGAGACAATATCTAGGCACTTCAATTCAGTTCTCCTCGCTGTCCTTAGATGCCATGATATTCTACTAAAGAAACCTGAGCCAGTGACTGAGAATTACCAAGATGAGAGGTGGAAATGGTTTAAGGTAAGTTAGAATTTTTAGGAAGATTAAATGAATGTGTAAATATTTATAAATATATACAGTATCTATTAACAAGTTATATATATATACACTGCAGAATTGCTTAGGTGCTTTGGATGGAAGTCATATTAAGGTTCGTGTTGGTGATAAAGATAAAGCTAGATTCAGGAATAGAAAAGGAGAGCTTACTACTAATGTGTTAGCTGTTTGCACACGGAATTTGTAATTTATTTATATATTGCCTGGTTGGGAAGGGTTCGCACATGACAATAGAGTGTTTCAAGATGCACTTTCTAGAAAAAATGCTTTGCAAGTTCCACAAGGTAACATTATAGGTACCTTGACATTGCTCAATCTGAACCAAGTAGCTTATTTGAGATGAAAGTACCTAACACCTATGTTGGTTAATTATAGGCAACTACTTTTTGTGTAATGCCGGATACATGAATTGTGAGGGTTTTCTAACACTATTTAGAGGCCAGAGATATCATCTAAATGTGTGGAAGAATGGTGCTCAACCTATATCTGCTGAGGAATATTTTAATATGAAGCATTCTCAAGCAAGGAATGTTATCGAGAGGTGTTTTGGATTGTTAAAAATGAGATGAGGTATTCTAAGATGTACAACTTGGTACCCTAGGAAAACCGTGGGTAGAATTATCTTGGCTTGCGCATTGATGCATAATTTCATTCGAACATACATGAGTGTGGATCCCATGGAGCCTTTGCTTGTGGATGGTAAGGAAGAAGACAATGATGAACTTAATATTGGGATTATGGAATCTAGTGTTGCATGGACTACCTTCAAACATGATCTTGCTAATGAGATGTACAATGCATGGTTACATAACACCACATCATTGAATAGGGTTTAGCTAAAACTATGTAACATGTTTCACTTATATTGCATTTATGGATTGGTAGACAATATACATTTTATTCTTGCATTATTTTTATCTGAATTTGTAATAAGATGGGAGTAATGACAAATTTTTTTTATTGAACTGGTGATGTGATCATCCTAAATTGCTAAATCATGAGCAGAATGCCGCTTTAACGAATTCCTATATTTCCTCTCTTTCTATCTTTCATTCTTCACAGATGAGTCAACCAAAAGCTCAGAGAAATGCTAACCAAGGTGGTGAGGGTGCGAACCCATCTAAAGGATGCACAAGATGGGGAAGCGCTGAGGATCGTGTACTAATTAGTGCAATGATGGATCTTGTGGAGCTGGGTGGTTGGAAAACGGACAATGGCCAGTTCAAGAATGGTGCTTATAATAGGTTGGAACAACTTATGGATTAGAAGATTCCTGGGTGTGGTATGAAGGCTAAGCCACACATCGAGTCCTGTATCAAGTATTTGAGGAATCAATATAATGCTATTATGGAGATGCTTGGTCCAGTTGCTAACGGATTTGGATGGAATGATGAAGAGAAGTTCGTAACTTGCTCAAAGCCAGTCTGGGATGAATGGGTGAAGGTAATATTTTATATTATGCCTTTTCTTCTATACATATAAGTGTGTCTGTGTATATTTCTATTTATTGGTGACAGCTTATAAAGTTTTACCTTCTCTCATTATGTTTTCCTTTCTTTTATGCTAGAGCCACAAAAATGTCGTGGGGTTAAGAAATAAGTCATTCCCATTTTTTAATGATTTAGCCAAAATATTTAGGAAGGATAGAGCCATTGGAGAGGAGGCTGTAAATCCACAAGATACATTAGAGGGGATAGAAGAGGAAGTAAGGGATAAAGAAGAAGAAGAGCAAGAAGAAAATATTCCTGCCTTTTCCGTGGAGAACACTTACCCAGTCCTTCCATGTGCCCCGATGGGAACTTCTTCCTCAACCACCCCAGTAAACCGTAGGTCAAAGAAGGTAAAGATAGAAAATTTAGAAGTTCTGAGAGAATTTTCTTCTAGATTTGCATGAATTGAGGATGCAAGTAAACACATAGCCCGCTTGGCTTCTTGTTTCTAACATGAATCTGATTTTGTAGGGAGAAGGATGCAAGTGACTAGTGAGATTATGAAGATTGATGGGTTAACTCCTACCCAAGTTATGACTGTGGCAAGGAAAATTGCTCTGAACCCCCTAGAAGTTGATTTCTTTTTTAGCCTTCCAGAAGAGTATAGATCTGCTTATGTGCATGGTTTGTTACTTCTAGATCAGTGAAGTTCTAAGAAAACTAGTAGTCAATAGGAGTCAAGACACTCACTAAATTCATGCTATGTTGTTGAACTTTTGTATGTGCACAAATTTTTTAGACACTGACATCGGATCACATAATGTATATAACAATACATTCCTTTTTTAGGAGAAAATAGTAACATCCTCGAGGCTGCTCAGTCCTGCGTCTGAGTGATTATATATGTCACTGAACAAGTCCCACTCAAGAAAAGAAGCAAGAAACTACAGTTTATGTGATGTTACTGTTTTCCCCGAAAACAGTAACATCATCGAGGCTGATGGGTATTGAGCCCTGGAGGTTATGGTTGGCCTGAGGGCGGGTGTGGGTGATTATTCATGTCACCTGAGACAATTCCTCCCTGGATTATACTAAAGAAACGTCTTGATATGGGATGTTATTGTTTTGGGCGAAAATAGTAACATCCTCAAGGCTACTCAGTCCTGCGTCCGAGTGGTTGTGTATGTCACTGGACAAGTCCCACTCAGGAAAAGAAGCAAGAAACTACAGTTTATGTGATGTTACTGTTTTCCCCAAAAATAGTAACATCATCAAGGCTCATGGGTATTGAGCCTTGTAGGTTATGGTTGGCCTGAGGGCGGGTGTGGGTGGTTATTCATGTCACCTAAGACAATTTCTCCCCGGATTATACCAAAGAAATGTCTTGATATGGGATGTTACTGTTTTGGGAGAAAACAGTAACATCCTCGAGGCTGTTCAGTCCTGCGTCCGAGTGATTGTGTATGTCACTGGACAAGTCTCACTCAAGAAAAGAAGCAAGAAACTACAATTTATGTGATGTTACTATTTTCCCCGAAAATAGTAACATTATCGAGGCTCATGGGTATTGAGCCCTGGAGATTATGGTTGGCTGGAGGGTGGGTGTGGGTGGTTATTCATGTCACCTGAGACAATTCCTCCCCGAATTATACCAAAGAAACGTCTTGATATGGGATGTTACTGTTTTGGGAGAAAACAGTAACATCCTCGAGGCTGCTCAGTCCTGCGTCTGAGTGATTATATATGTCACTGGACAAGTCCCACTCAGGAAAAGAAGCAAGAAAATACAGTTTATGTGATGTTACTATTTTCCCCAAAAACAGTAACATCATCGAGGCTCATGGGTATTGAGCCCTGTAGGTTATGGTTGGCTTGAGGGCAGGTGTGGGTGGTTATTCATGTCACCTAAGACAATTCCTCCCCGGATTTTACCAAAGAAATGTCTTGATATGGGATGTTATTGTTTTGGGAGAAAACAGTAACATCCTCGAGGTTGCTCAGTTCTGCGTCCGAGTGGTTGTGTATGTCACTGGACAAGTCCCACTCAGGAAAAGAAGCAAGAAACTACAGTTTATGTGATGTTACTGTTTTTCTCGAAAATAGTAACATCATCGAGGCTCATGGGTATTGAGCCCTGTAGGTTATGGTTGGCCTGAGGGCGGGTGTGGGTGGTTATTCATGTCACCTGAGACAATTCCTCCCCAGATTATACCAAAGAAACATCTTGTTATGGGATGTTACTGTTTTGGGAGAAAACAGTAACATCCTCGAGGCTGCTCAGTCCTGCGTCCGAGTGGTTGTGTATGTCACTGGACAAGTCCCACTCAGGAAAAGAAGCAAGAAACTACAGTTTATGTGATGTTACTATTTTCTCCAAAAATAGTAACATCATCGAGGCTGATAGGTATTGAGCCCTGGAGGTTATGGTTGGCTTGAGAGCGGGTGTGGGTGGTTATTCATGTCACTTGAGACAATTCCTCCCCGGATTATACCAAAGAAACGTCTTGATATGGGATGTTACTATTTTGCCCGAAAATAGTAACACCCAGGAAACTAGCCCGTGTGCGTGTGAGTGGTGCATGTTTGCTGATGATTGTTTCAAAAATTGTCCTTCATTCATACTAACATTGGTGGTAGGTCTTAATAATAGTACCGCACAACTGGATGTTGTTGCATCCGTTAAAAAAGAGAAATATCAACACACATAACAATAATTCATATGGCAACCTGATGTCTGAGTGCTAACATAAACTGGATATAAGATTAAACTGTACAGAAGAATTACATTTACAATTGAGTTTTACATACACTTAAATTTTAAATATTAAAACAATGGTTTAACATGAATTTACTTTTACATATGTGCATAATAATCAACTTTAGTGTTATATATGTGCATATTAATCAACTTCAGCTGGGAAGACTGAAATTCTGGAGGAATTTAGTAACTAATTTTGCTCTATATTGTCTCACTTCCTCCAACGGAAATTATTCCTGAAACTCTTTATTGTTAAATATATTCTCTATATGCAAGCATACGAAAATACCACAATCTTGCCTGGAAAATAGTAACGAGTTAGTTTGGTACCTACTAGACATGTTAACATTGGATAAGAAAAGACCTTGCTACTTACGTCGCTTCTTCTTGCTGAGGTAACCATTCGTATGATATTATATCAAAAGGTGGTCCTGCGGTGGCTGGCTCTACCCTCTTATCCAATCCACCCTGTGCAAGAACTTCATTCATCCTTTTCTCGTAATAGTCCTTCTGTTGTTAGCAAATCAACAAAAATGAAAAATGAAAACTCCGTGCAACTGTCTACATTTCTGACTGTAACATCTTGTATTGTTAGGAGTTATTAGTTTTTGTTATGGCAATAGTAACATCAGCAACAAAAACATATCGACCATACAAATAACCTAATGATGTTTAAGAATAAATTGGAACTCCGAGAAAATAAAGTGTGACTATCTTTACAAGAAACAGAAACATTAACGAATAACAGCTTATCATCTAATAGACTCACATTTGACATGTTTTCTCCAATAGAAGACCATGAAAAGAGCTACATACAAGAGATACACCGTTGTCTTATTATGACTATGATATGTTACTATGTCTGATGGAAAGAGTAACGTCAATAAAATAACAATATATTTAATATCACTCACCACCATCGTGACATCACAAAAGTATGGATCTGGTGTCCCCTCTCTTCTCGGCCGCATCAAGTTATAGTGTATCCATCTGCGCTCTTTATTATCTAGCACGAAAAGTGTGAAATGATTGGGGTTTCTGAAGTCATTCATGCCCATGGAGTTCAGTGGGAAGATAACAACATCCGCAGCCATTGCCTCTTCCATATGTGCATCAAATTTGTATTGCCTGGCTTCTTGAAGTAACTTGACGTCGCTCACAATGTAAGACTGTCAACATAGTTTTAACCTAAGTCAGAATCAATGATGCTTTCTGTGATTCATATATGCGAGATGGATTCAGAATCTTACCCAACAACAGCTGTCGAATGCAAATACCTTCCTTTCACTGTTCGTGGAAGCCAGGCTCAGAGTGTAGGCATGGCCATCTATGATCTGCATTGATTATTTATTTCTTGTTAGATGATTGATAAGGGTGGCAAACTTCATACAGTAGCATAAGAATCCGCTAGTTAAAACCTAAAGAATAATTGTATCTAACTGTTTGGACTCCACAAAGTGGAAATAACTTACTCTTTGAGATCGATTAGACTATATTCCTATTACTGTTTAGGAAAGAAATAGTAACAGGAATAGAGGTGTGATTAACGACAAAATAATAATGCGTTTAAACAATTAGATGATACATACATTGTTCGTGGTTGACCTCTCCTTCATAACTCCTATCAATTCCTCAAATGTTATGAACAAATCCTGCTCAGGGATTGACCAGACAAAAATACTACATATGATGATTTGGAAAAGGGATTAGATGAAGCGATAGGTAAAACTTCCTAGTAAATGCAAAGCATCCAGAAGAAAATAGAACATGACTTATTGTGGATCTCCTGCCAATTTTAATTGCACCATCTTACGCCTGACATCTTCGGTCAAGTATCTTGCAGTTGGAAATTTTGAAGTGTTGGGTGCCTTATGAGTCTGCTTTTTATTGGTTTTATTTGTGGGTGTATCATCTTCAATTATAACAGGGGCCTCTTTGCTCTGCCCGTAGACCTCCTCAGCAGTTGATGTATGTTGACGTGCATATGCATGTCTCATTCTTTTTTTCAAAGGACCAGAGTACGTGAACTCCTCGCCCTGTTTTATTTTTCTTGATTTTTCTTTATATTCGCTATCATGGAATGCTGTTTTGCCTCCTCTATACGTTGCTCAGTAGCTCTGGTGGTTTCTACCTTATCTTATTCAACCACCTGCACAATTTGTTCTGATAGCCGTGCATTGAGCTGTTTATTATGATTCTCCAAACTGATGTTAACTGCCCTGAGGTTTTCTGCCTCACTTGTTGCTGTGGACAATTCCTCTTGTAGCAATGCGTTATCGTGTTTGAGTTTGGATATTGTCTCAACATTTTCTTCTGTCTATTGTTCTAACGACTGAAGTCTCTTAGTAAGGGATGTCAATTCATCCTTCAGTTTGAGTATCTTTGTGTTTGCACTGATGAGTTGATCCCTAAGCCGTAGAACTTCATCGTTGTTTTGTTGCTGTTGCTCTTTTTGGGACAGTGCAATATCGGCAAATTGATCCTGCTTTGTTGCCCGGGGTTGGATCACGTACTGGGCCGATGCTGTTTCATTATCGCCCTCCGAATTCTCCGACTGGGAAGGTGTGTCATGTAATTTTATTTTGTCAACGAATTCAATTAACCGTATATTTGTTTCTTCTGTGTAGAGGAGGTCGTATTCATGTACCGTGGGCTCAATATCTTTGTTTATGACCTGAAGCATAACATTATTTCCACTATTAGTGTGGGAAATCGGCATGTTACTGTTTTGCTGAGAAACAGAAACATGAAAAAAAAGAACAAAGTTTGAGCATAACAATAAGTATGGGTAAATTATTAATTATGAAATACAATAAAGGCACAAAATAGTGTATGATTAATGGAAAGAAATTGGAATCAAAAGATGTGTCTATTTCCACTCCAGAACAGGAGAACCCCACGATATGCTACTCTTTTACGTGGAAACCCTAACACAATGCTACTCTCTTAGGTGGAAACCCTAACACAATGTCAATGAAGGGGAAAAAATTGACATATGGAATATTACTGACTATTAAAACTGATGAAGGGAGCATGTCACTGTTTTCAGAGAATACAGTAACATGTTGTATTGTCACTATGACATGCTTGTGTTTGTTATGAAACAGCAACATCATGCATAAAATAAAGTAAATTGTTGGAATGGGTATCAAAATAACAATAGAAGCCTGGGGAGAAGGACCTGTTGCTGTTTCACTTATAAACAGTAACATCTTGTTCGATGTTACTATTTCTCATGGAAATAGACAGTAACATATTTTCTTGTACTGACATGTATCGGGCATCATAATAAGTTGATATTTTCATACTGTTACCTGAAGTTGGCTAATAAGTTGATCCCTCAGTTAGTGTGTAAGGAGCTTCAGGTCCCATTTGAGGCATCTTGGAACCCTTTCGATGTGATGCCCGCCCAGCACGCTAGTAATCTCACACAGCTAATATTGTCGACAATAAAACGTACATTTTGTCACATTAATTTCCTTAAGAGGTTGCATCCAAGACGGAGTAATAAAAAGAACAAGAACAACTGGAGGTAAACAAGTTATTCTTGTACGCAATCATCAACATGATCTAAAAACTCACAAATAACTGTCAACTGAAATTACATTAACAATCAAAATGCCATAAAACTTTGGGTAACCATTTAGAGACAAAGCAGGGACATGTTACTATTTTATTCTAAAACAGTAACATGAGCCAAGACTTGCGACAAACATACAATAATGAGACAGGAACATTCACTCAAATAAATGGAGATGAATGAAGACAATGTAAAGGATTCGGACACGTAGTAAAAAGTAATTTTGACATCTTTAACTTACTGGCAATAGCATGACATAACCGGTTACATTGGGGATGCTGTCCTTTTTCAGAGAATTAATCAGTTAGTTGTGAATGTGTTGTGACCACCCATATTGTGCTATTGCATTTACATCCTCTACGTATTTGATATATGACCACCCTAATGTGTGGGCCCTATTTGGTACGAAGAGGGTGACTAGAAGCATCAATGACATGAGGCGGGAGACATCCTGCACATCAGTCTCTGATATTCCCCACACAGCTCTTTCCAGTGCATTGAATATTATTGGTTTACTCATCCGTGCTTTGCCATGGAAACATCTTATGTTAAACTCTGACAGTGTCCTCTTGCCAGATGTTGTCTGGATGGGTTGGTCTCCATCTCTTATTCCAAAGATCAGCTTTACTGATGTTGGTGTTATTCTGAGATGTTCGCCCCCAATATTGAAATGATTATTCTTGTCTGAGAAAGGTAGCAATTATGGACTGAATTTCAACATCGCTCTTCCGACACATGTTGAAATTCAGTTCCTTTGTTATTATTGCATTAATTAGAACCCAAAATGGGTTGTGTCGTAGCATCGTCGTGTGCCTGTCATCCAATTGAAGCTGATCAACCTGCCTAATGCACGCCAAAAGATTGGACCTATATTGCTGGAATCTTTGGGTTTCTTCATCAGAATCGTCTACCACTGTGAATGCTTCAGCGCCTTTCTGCTCAGGTAAACGTCAAATCAAGCATTAGATCAAGCATAAATAGACAAAATGAGGTATGATTAATAATGCAACATCCAATTCTTTCTAGTGATGTTACTATTTCAGCAAGAAAAAGTAACACAATATAAAAAATGAGATATACATGTTTAACAAAACTCTACTGAACAAACAACGAGCAAAAACATGAACGACATTGCAACATCGTGGGTAAGTGCTACTCTGTGAGTTATGAATAACAATGCAACATTGTGGCAGTGGTGTGTTATTGTTTCACCGAGAAACAGTAACATGAGCCAAGATTTGAGATATAACTGTCTTGCGGATCTCTACTGCGTTGATAACGAGCAATAGGAACATAAGTTGACAAGGTGAGGTATGATCAACATTGGAACTTCGAAAGAACCATGTGTTACTATTTCACTGAGAAACAGCAACATGAGCCAGACAAGTGACATATGCGAGTTCGACAGCACTCTACTATATTGAAAAAGAATCAAAACATGCACAAGTAGTTTCCATGAGGTCTGACTAACAATGCAGCCTCGTGGTAGAGCCGTGTTGCTGTTTCACTGAGAAACAGTAACATGTGCCAAGATTTGAGAAACAACCATTTTACGAATCCCTACTGCATTGATAACGAACACAGGGAAGGTAAGTTGGCAAGGTGAGGCATGATCAACATTGGAGCTTCGAAGGAAACTATGTGTTACTAGTTTCACCGAGAAACAACAACATGAGCCAGACAAGCGACATATGCGAGTTTGATAGCACTTTACTATATTGAAAAAGAACCAAAACATGCACAAGTAATTTCCATGAGATCTGACTAACAATGCAACCTCATGGTAAAGCTGTGTTGCTGTTTCACCGAGAAATAGTAACATGTGCCAAGATTTGAGAAACAACCATTTTACGAATCCCTACCGTGGTGACATGGTAGTGTTTAGTCCGCAAACAGAGACGCCAGCACAAAAAACACAGGATATAGACAAGATGATTCGTGTCTAAACGGTTAACCTTGACAAAACCAACGTGCTTACCCTATCAAAGACTAATGAAACGAGATGTTACTATTTCGCTGAGAACAGTAACACCCACCACATTGTGGTGTTAAACTACAAATCAAACATGATCAAAGGTAATGGCGATGGAAAAGCACTTTACTTTTAGGCATCAGATGACTCCCTAATGTCTGTTTGTTGTTATGTCTACAGAATGTCAAAAGGACAATGAAATATGCACGGTGCCATTTTTCTGGTTCTCATACAAATAGATATTAAGTGGAGTGACAGTAACATGCAACAAAATATTTGACATATTGTGGTCGTACTAACTTCTAGGGTTTCACTTCAACTCACATAGGAACACAAGTCCAAGGAAACTGTGGCATTTTCGTTGCACTTATAACTAAAGTATAATGCCTATATTAGAGTCAATGCTAAAGAGGAGGTGGGTTTACCTGTGGACGACCCATTTGTGCGGAGTTACTATTTGATCTTGCTTTCAGCATCTGATGTCAATAAATGATGTTAACCAATTGTTCAGGGTCGTTTGGTGTCTTTTCTTGCTGTATTTGGCAATGATTTGCACGGTGTCTTCCTGCGTCTTGAGATCACTGGTACTGAGCTTTGAGATGGAATGCGAAGTGTTGTTAGTGTTTCGGCCTTTTTGTGCCCGCCGAAACGCCCATCGCGTGTGTCGTTTCGTATTCAGGCCATTGCGTTTTGTCACTTCAATGTCGTGTCCTTTCATTTTCCCACCTCGGAGAACAGTATTTTTCACATAAAAAAATTGAAATGAATTAATATCTGTTAATGTTTATTTTAGAGGCTATTGTGGTCATTTCATTGTTATATCGTAGGAAATATAAAGTTGAACTAAAAAAAAACATAGGAAGTTCTTTAGCGGGAAATGGAACTTGCTCCATGCCAACCAAACAAAATTTGAGATATCCCAAGAAGTTCATACGGGAAATCAACTTCCTGTGAATTTCCATTTCCCATGGGAACTTAGTTTCCGTATGAACCAAACGACCCCTAAAACGCATGCTGTCAGATTAATAAATCACCATGAAAAATTAAGAAGATAAGCTTATTTATATGGAAAGTAATAAAAAGAGTAAAGTTCTATCTCAGTCCTCATAAAATGTAATTTTTTTTAATTTTGTTTATGTGAAATATTTCTTTATTAATTTTATTTTTGTAAAATATTGATATTAATTTATTGTTTGTTTGTGGGAATATTTCTTTTTAAACTAAAATTAAATAAATTAATATTTTATAAAAATAAAATTAATAAAAAAATTTTTATAGGACCAAAATTAAAAAAATTAAATTTTACATGGATAGAAATTGAGATTTACTCTAATAAAATATATCCACTGCTTTCCGTACAAAGTGGTAACTTGTGGCTCCCAGTTGGGAGTCACTTTTGGCGGCCAAGTTCACATGCTTTACAGTGCCACTAAAATTCTTTTCTTCAATTTCCTCTGCCTTTCTATCCTCACAGCGGACAAATTCAGAAACTTTTGGGCCACTTCCCAGTGGATAAGTTGGTCTTCTGGGCATATTCCATACGTTATTCCGTCACGAAGTTTCCAGGAAATTTCTGCATCTTATGGGTTAGGCCATTTCTATTGTGCATATGGGTTCGCTGGTTGCATGAACCATAGGGTGGCTGGATATTATGAAATATTAAATAATGTTTATTTTGAAGGGTAAAAATAAGAAATTAACTGCAAAATTTAAAAATTGACAGATCGACCTCAGTTAGGATTGACACTGTTCTTTATTGGCAATAGTGCAATTTTACCTCGCTTGCTAAATATTTCTTTTACTGCCACATCTTACACGTGAGATAAAGAAAATGTTGTAATTAATTGTAGAATTTGTATATTAATTTTTCTATTAATGCAGGGAATCTTGCACAAGAGTTTTAAATGTAAAAAGATAAAGAAAATTACTGTTATGCATTATTTTCAATGATCTAAATTTACGTTTTTAAATCAATATGATTTAATCAACTCTAAAATAACAATAACTCTTACTTAAAATTAACAAAATTATGATTATTAGTTTGATGGCGTAAATTTATAGCAAAAAAAAAAATGGTTCATAGTAATCACTTTCCAAAAATGAAAAAAATGGAGAATATAATTAATATTAATAATGTTGATATAAAATTATGAATTTTTAATTTATAAATTAAATCACATATTAACATTTATAAAAAAATTATTATAGGTATATAAAATGGGATCTAAAATTAAATTTTAAATATTTTATATCCATTATATTGAATCTTATAAATTTGCTGCATTATTATATCTTTAATGATAATTATTGTTTATATTTGAAATTCAATTTCGAATCTTTTATATATATATATATATATATATATATATATATATATATATATATATATATATATATATATATACTATTATTGTTATAAAAATATAATTTTTACAGATTATCACAATATTGTATTTGACTTTATTAAAAATTTTCTAAAAAATATAAAACATTATTTTTATTAAAATTTCAATTTTTCTTAATTCTTAAAGATATCTTTTTGGAAAAATTGACTATCACAAAATTAAACTTTTAGTATTAGAAAAATATTTCTAATTTTAATATAATATTTAAAATTTCAATAATACTTTTTTACATTTTGTTAAATAGAAATTATTTTTAAAATTTTAAGGAGGGCAGCAATGCAAATTTACTGGATATAATTTCAAATCTGGACCTTCCATCTATGGGTAATTACATCTCAGCCGTTCATTGTCAATTACTTGAAATCTGATGAGGTAACCTCTAGAAGAGAGGAAAAAGTTAAAATTGTCCTTATCCTTTTTTAAAGGAAAATAGGGCAGTTTTGCTTGAAATCAGATTGATAAGGATTGTATGGATTGCCGTCGACACCTCTGGCGTTGGATGCTGCATGAACTGTTATCGATCTCAAACGCCTGCTCTTCAAAATGCATCCTCCACATTTGAAAGAAATGCATAAATTATAGTTAGTTATTCTTCCTCCAATGGCTGTCTTTGTCTTGTTTGTAAGAAAAATGTGTGGGAACGTTCTTTGTGAGCTAGGCTTCTTTACTTATAATATTTTGACATAGCTGATTTTTTAATGTTGTTCGTGGAGTTTTCTATTTTTTTCCCCTCGAGGATGATATGTAGTTATTTAGCCAAGTTTTGATCTCAGATGTTTAGTTCTTGTGGGGTTTACTCAGACTTTGGTGTAGAGTTACCAGAGCATCTGCTAAGAGCTTATACTTAATGTCATATTGGTTTGTCTTTTTATATTTTGATTAATTTTTTTCTTTTCATTTGTAACTTATTGTGAGCTGTCATTTGTAACGAAATGTGTCCAATATATTCTTTACCCCAAATTATATTTCTTAACTAAAATTACTTTTTATTTATTTGAAGGATGTAATTGATCTCTTGTAAGGAGAATACATAGTTTCTGTCAACCAAGATATGACTCTATTGTCTTAGAAAGAAGGCCTTAAAGTTACAGCTGTGAGTAAAAATTAAATAGAAATCTCTTTTGTATAAAAATCTAGGGCACCTAGGCTGTTTTACTAGTAATAGAAATTTCATAAGTAAAGAACATATTTAAATTCTGTTATTTATGAGTAAGTCCATTATGATTATAATAATCAATCAAATGCTTAGTTTTTATGGAAAGAACCAGCTACTTTTCGAAAAGCTAAAAATGTGCTAACTTATGCATAATTTTAGTGCAGATTTTTTCATCTTCATACTTTTCTGGTTACTTGTGTTTCATTGATAATGAGAAGGATGCTTGAAGAAATTCATGTGCCTTGCAAACAAATTATTATTACTTCTCTGCTTTTACTCCAACCTTAACATAATTTTGTTCATATTTGTTGTGCTTTCCTCTTGCTTTAGTTATGGTTTTGATTGGATTGTTCTTTGTAACAATGTCATTAAGGCTAGTTAAGTAAACTTTTATTTACGATTTAGCTTAAAATATACTAGTGCACCTTATGTGCAAACCCTCCAAACTTATTCTTGTTTATTCATGTTTTTGTATAAACATGCATATTAGAATGGATAAAAGGAATAAAAGAATATTGAGATAATCAAAACTTTGCAAGCCTAGGTGTAATGAACTATGCATTTCTAAATATTCTTGGTTAGATTCAGTCACAATTTATACAAGTTGAGTAGATTAAGCTGTCACTAAGACAGGTTAGCATCTATGCAAATTTGTACATTGTACTGTATAATTCAAATGCTGTGGCATGTCCACTAACTAATGAGCAAAATGATTTAGCCAGATTGTTCAGTAAATTTTTTAGGATGATTTGAAGCACAATTTCTATTATGATGAAAATATCTAATTTAATAAATTCAATTTTAATCCTTTCTTTTCCTTTTTTTTTGAAAATAATATTTCTTATGAGAAAATATTAAACTCGATCTTGACAAGAAATTATCATGAAATTAATGTTTGACATGTAGGTGATTTGTTTGTGTTTAGCTATAGAGGTATCAAAATGGGTTAGGCTTAATGGGTTGGCCTGGGATTGGTATAATTTTGCCTGACTTGAAATTGGGATTGGGACTGGAACTAGTACGAAAAATGATAACAGTGGCCTGATTTGGTAAGGGACTGGGACTAGTTAGCCTGATCTAGTAAAGGACTAGGATTGGTGAGTATTAATTCGTTGGGTTATTGGGTTAGTCCGTTAGTTTGGTATAGTAGTAAGCAATAAATAAATAATTTATTATTATATATTTAATTTTTATTTAGATATTAAAATAATAATTTTGATATATTAAAATTATACTTTAATATATATAATATTAAAATTATATATATGAATAATATTAAATAATTTTTAATATTAAAATTAATAAATTTATATATTAAATATTGTTAATATATATTGTATAATTTTATCAAACTAAATAATTATATTAAAATTTGAATTAATACTTTAATATTAAAATGTTAAATTGTTCAAAAATTTTAAATAAATAATTTTGATATTAATTACAAATATATTATATACTTATATATAATATAATACATCATTATTTATTTTTTATTATTATATATAAATTATTATAATTATTTTTATTAATATATTATTTATATATTTATTTATTTATATTTGATAATATATAAATTATTAAATATATTTATTTTTAAATACAATACTTTGGACTTGATCAATATATATTTAATAATATATTTATTTTATTAAATAGAATAAATATATAATATAAAATAATTAATTTTGATATTATAATATAAATAAAATAATTAATTTATTATTATATATTTAATTTTTATATAGACATTAAAATAATAATTTTTATATATTAAAATTATAATATAGATATAATATTAAAATTATGTATATTAGTAATATTAAATGATATTTAATATTAAAATTAATAAATTTATATATTTAATATTGCCAATATATATTATATAATTTTCTTAAAATAAATAATTATATTAAAATTTAAATTAATAATTTAATATTAAAAATTTAAATTATTCAAATAACTATTTTATATTAATTTTAAATATATTATATACTTATATAAAATATAATACATTATTATTTACTTTTTATTTGTATATATAAATTATTATAATTATTTTTGTTAATATATTATTTATATATTTGATAATATATAAATTATTAAATATATTTATTTTTATATATAATAATTTAGACTTGATCAATATATATTTAATAATATATATTTATTTTATTAAGTAAAATAAATATATAATATTAATATATAATAATATATAATAATTAATGATATCAAATTAATAATAAATAAATAACTAATATAATAATAATAATAATAATAATAATAATAATAATAATAATAAAATATAACATATTATAAAAATCTGCTTGAGCTTGTTTGATAAATATTGACCTGGGACTAGAACTAGTACTAGTATTGTAGCAATTCAATTTAGGCCCGACTTGGTGAAAAGGTAGCTCGGCCTGAGACTGGCGCAATGTACAATTTTTATCCATTGGGTTAGCCTGGTAGGGTTAGGTTAACCCATTTTGATAAGTCTAGTTCAAGTAATTTCAATATGAGGAGATATCTATGCAAGGGGCTACTGGAACATACTAGAAGATTCATCAAAAGTAGAACTTCTTAGTTGGGTTATGAAAAAAATTGATAATGTTGGCTTGCCTGATTTGAAGGATGCCCTTTATTTTCCTCAAGATGCAGGTAATGCAAATACTTGATAGTCCTATCGAAAAATGAAAATACTTGATAGTTTTGGCTGGTGCTAGAGTGAAAGTAAAATTAACAAAAAAGCTACTTCTATTGGTGTAGCATGAAGTGTACTGTAATACTATGAGTTCATCATAATTGTTTGAATCATCCAAAATTAAAGAAATCTTTTTCCCTTTATATTGGATTTGCGCTATAACTAGGACTAGAATCAATATTAATTCTACTGCATCTTTGCACTTTTCTTGGATGTTGTATTTTTTCTTCGATCTTTGCCTATCTTGGATCTAGGTGTTCATTTTATATCTCTGATTTTTTTAGTACTTCTTTTTTGGGTTTCGAACATGAGGACAGTTCTAAATGTGTCCGTTTATCCTAGGTTTAGTTGCATTTGTTTTATAATTTTTTTGCATTGTGGTTTCATTTCCCATGTTGTGGGGGCAGAATACTTGCATTGCAAAATACAGATTGCTTGGACTACCATAACTGATGCTACTTTCACCCATCTACCAGATCACGATTTTTTTTTATCTTGATTCCATTCCTGTTTCAATATCCATAAATAAATTTCTGCTGATGAGGTACCAACTCAAGCTATTTATGCCCAGTACAATGGCATTATGGGACATGGTCAAAGGGTCGATTGAAACTAGCAGACCCTATTGAAAACGTTGTTTTGGTCAGTGATTAAAAATTTTAGTATCACAATCATATTGCATTGCAGAATGCAAATTATTTAATGTTAACATGTTCTAATAATAGGATAAGAATCCTCTTAGAAGTTTTTGCAAACCTATAAAGATGTAATTTTCAATATAAGGAAAACGAAGTTCACCTATCACATTCTTTATTCTTTTTTTTCCTATTGTGTCTTTAATGATTGTGACAGAATCATACTTGAGCACAATGAACTCAAATCCATACATTGGTCAGCTAGAGTAGTAAGCTTCAGTCTCTCTCTTTCTCATTTGTATTTAGTGATTAAAACATTCCAATTTAGCAAATATGCCTACAATTGTCTGTCTTCAACAAGCTTATTTCCCCTTGTCTCTGTTCCTCATGAAAGAATAAATTGATGCTCACAATAGTTCGAGTAATGATGATAAAAGCTTTTTCCATTTCCTCTATCATTTTTATTCCTTCAATATTATATAATGAGTACTTCACATTCTACGTATCATAGCAATAAACAGGCTATCAAGTGTGATTTATTACCTGGAAATATTATTACTAATCATTTTCTTTCCTATTAGTTTCAGATGCTTCCTTTTGTTAGATTTGCAGTGGCTATGTTTATATTTTACTCATTAGTCTTTGTCTTGCTTAAGGTTTGGATTCAAACTATACATTCTACAGATACTATTTTAAAATTACTTTTTAATGTAATTGTGAAGAGATAGGTGCAACAATATAAGTAATAGATAGAGGAAGGATTGAGTTCTTGACATCAAGTCTCTTTCTCCTCTCTTCTTAACTTTGATTTCTTTTATTTATACAATTTTCTTTACTTAAATTGTTTCATCGTTATGGTCATGGAACAGTTAAGACTGAAATTTTTTTTCAACAAGCATATTTCATCAAATTATTGGTAAGATATTGGAGAATTTATACTTGTTAATATTTGCTTGGCCTACTAGTTTTGTCTTTGATAGTTACTTGGTTAAAATGAATTGTCTAGTGGGGTTCCTCTAATTGCCTAGCAAAAAACATAAATGTAATAACTATTCAGGTAATACAAGAAACATCAACTATATAAGCTTTCTTGTTTTTGTGACAGATCAATGGAGCCACGATGCTAAACCTTTCTTTGCTGACTTCAGATATGTTATCTGTTATGATCCATATTTTCACTTACCATGAAAAGGTTTGGCAGCAACCTCAAATATTTTTGCATTCTAAAAATTCAATTAGACGTGAAGCATATGATGAACAAGCTAAAAAATAAGTGTTAAACCTAAAAATGAATTCTTTTCAGGTTAATTGGATGTACTTTGTGGCCTTTGCTACTATTACTATTCATCTTGTTATCTACTCTGGGTATGTACTTTAGCAATTTCCTGTGGTAGACTTTCTCTTTTGTAGGCTGCTTCTTTTACTTTAGCCAGAATTGATACTTATTTGAATTTCAAGTTATGTTTTTGGCTCTTAACTATCTATACCTTTATGTTCTATGGAAGCATTTACTTGTGTTTCTTATGTATAAAGCAAATCTTATCATTGTAAATGATTTATGAATGAATTTTTGACAGTCACACTTGTAGTTTTATACACTTAGTAAATCAGAAATGTAAGAATGAGTGCATTTTTTGCTTTAGGTTTTGTTCCTGACATACATTCTTTTTATTTATAGCTCTTGTTCTGGTGAGGAGACTTTGCTATATATTAACAAAGAGTTTATGTTAGGGACATGACAAGAGGAAGAATGATGAAACTTTAATGCTGGAGAAAAATAAGTATGTATGTGTTTTCAATATTCAATAGTAGAAACTTGCCATTGTAAAATATTAATTTTACTTTGAATCCTGTAGATAATCACTTGTCTGAACGAACTATAAGGGAAATTAATTGTAGTGGGCGCCCCATAATTTAACTTGGATGCTGATGAAGTTTGCTAGCTGTGATAGCGTGGTGTTAATAATCGTACTGATGACTTCTTGGCTGAGAGTTACAGCAAACTCAATATTGCTATTGCAGATCATTATCATGAATGCTTTGAGCCCTTGAAGGAACCCAATTCTAGCAGAGACTTTATAAAGGACATTCTTTTCAGCAGCAGGTCAAACATTTTATTTTTGTTGGATTCATTTTTAAATCATAATGCATCCATCCTTTGATAAATTTATAATCCATAGTGTTCTGCCATTAATGCTAGAGTGTTAACTGTATTAGTGAGCTGAAGATGCCGTAAAGCTTATTTTAGTACTTTTGTTGTTTCCATTCCTGTCCCTAAAGATAAATTCCAAATAAAGTCTGCAGCATAGGCTAAAACCATGAGGGTTATAATTTATAATTAACATCATTTACATTAACTATCTCAACATTGAGACTTTTTCCTTATCAATTATAATAAGGTGTGATGCTAATTTTGCAACTGAGGCATATAGACAACAAGTGAAGGCCTTGGCTCAACATTAAGTTGGTTACATCAACCTTTATGTTTCTTTTTCTTCTTTGCCTTGGATTCTTATGTGTGTTTATTTTCTCCTAGTTAATGGAGGAACTCGAATATAAGGCTAGACAAAAAGAAGCAGTTGATGAAGAGAACAAGAGGTGCGAGACCGTTGAACCTACGGGAATCCACGGGGTACATTTTAGCTACCTATGTTTCTAAGTGCAGTGTACAATTAACAGTCACTTTCAATGTAACCCATTTGTGGAAAAAAATAGAGAAGCCCTGACTTTCTTGTTCATAGTCCTAATACAGTAAGCAATCTGTCCTTTGCAATCTAAGCATTTTTCATAGAGCACTGCTAGATGAGAGTGAAATGTAGCCCAGGTAGCATTAGAGACCAGGTATAGCACGAGTTTATAACATTTCTAGTTATTACATAAATTTATATTCATTCAGTTTGTACTTATTACTGAATGAAGAATAAAAATTCATAGAATCTGTAATTTTTTTATTCAATTAGAATAGGATGTCCACAGAAAGATAATTTGTAAAGCTTTGTCTGTGAGTTCTAAAAAATTATTATTGTTGAAATTCAAACGAATGTAGAATATAAAAGAAGCAAATTGATATTTATTTCAAGAGACTTTTGATACAAGTGTACAACTTGATTTGTTTGTCATTATAACTAAATAAATTCTTAGGTTACATGTTAAAAATTTGATATCTCTTAAATTAGTTTAGTAAATTTAATATGAAATATAACGTTTGAAAATTAATAACAAGAGATTAGAGGTAGAAATTCTCAGGTGATTTTATTATAAATTTTTTTTATGAAAGTTATAATTTAAAATCAATTTAATTTACACTCCATATATCAAATTTTTAACTTATGTAAATTATTTTATACTAAATGTAAACTTTCTTATGCTATATCTATAATATTTAGTGATATTAGGATGCAAGATGTAAATAATAGAAGTTAGTGCTCAAAAATATGCAATGAAATAATTGTTTAAAAAAGAATAAATGAGGCATGAGTTATAAAATTAATGTTCTGAGATATACGAAATAGAAATATATGCAATAAAATATACAAAAGAAACAAAAATTACATAAAATGTTGTCAAACTAGGGAAACAAATTCTGAGAATGGCAAATACAGCATTAAATGCCTTAATCGAACCTTTTGAGTGAGAAAGTGAATAGACCTATACTTGACATACACTTTGAATTTTTTGAGATTGTTTTGATAGTGAAATTTTCTTTTGTTTTGGAAGAAAACTTATTAGATGCAAGAGTTTTAATGGACACTATAAAACATGAATATAAATTATAATCAATGTCAAACACCTTGTTGGCTTAGAAGTTCAAGTAAGCTATAGAATACAGATACAATTTAGTCTAGAAAATGCAAATCTATTTGAATGCCAAGTATCCATTTTGCTTTGAGTCTTATTGGTAGATTGGTAGATGAAATGAATGGATATAGCTCACTTTCGTTCATTCTGTTGATCGAATCGAAAGCCTTAGCACTATCCCATCGTGAGAATTGAATTAGATACTACAAAGTAAGAATGTAGCATTCATAGAAGTTTTGTATAATAGGAAATCCATTGTTATGCTTCAAAAGGTTCTTTCTTAAACTTGTGTACTTGTTCTCTGGATGTCCTTTTTTCGTTCTTGCCATAATCATAATTTTGCTTAATATTGAGCAGAATGTCTATTTCAACATATTTTCATACGAATCAGCATAGTATGCAATCAAGATAATATTTTTATTAGCAAATATTAATCATTTATTAATGATGCTCCTAATAGGTGTAACCAATAATAAGGCTTCAATTCGGTTTGAACATGAATATCAATTAGAATTAGTATTCAAATATTTTGTCAGCTGGGATGCATAAAAATGCTTTAGGATAAACCCAAACCATGATTTTGTGTAAACTGTTTATTGTTTGAAAGGGGTGGTAAAGATGGAAGCCGTTGTTTGCAGGATAGTACCCCATGGGTAGGGAATAGGAGACAATAATAGAAATTATGTAACAAGCAAGATTCTAGTGCACACTTCCATCTGGAGAAAAGAGCAAATGAATCCCTTCATTTTAGGGTTAGGAACAAGAAACCTCAATCTATAGTAAACATTGGCCAGCAAATTAATCTACAGAATCATAGAACAACAACAACAACAACAACAACAACAACAACAACAACAACAACAACAACAACAACAACAACAACAACAACAACAACAATAATAATAATAATAATAATAATAATAATAATAATAATAATAATAATAATAATAATAATAATAATAATAATAATAAATCCTTAATATTTTTGCTACACAACTGATATGCAAGCACTAAACATCTACCACATGCAATGCTGAACGTGGGTGTAAAAGTCCCTCATTTTTCTCATACTTCATTAATTCTACAAACTCCCTAAAAGCTGCAATGTAAATAAATAGCATTAGCATTACTGATAAAAATATGAGCAGCAATATCAAAAGAAACAAGTTATTAAAGACTAAAGACACTGTATTAGTTCATAATCTTGCTCTAAGACCAAGTCCAAGTATTCTTGGGTTTTGAATGATTTCTTTATTTCTATATTGCATGAATTCCTCACATGTACTAAACAAGCCTAATATTTTTCTCTTACTACTCATCTAGATTCAATTAAACCTAAAAGATAGAACTCACATACCATAATCTGAATAATGAGGTCCAAAAGATACTTCAAGATGATATTGAATTAACATGATCTTTAGAGCGGGGAAAGCAAGACCAACACAGCTTCCACTATTAAGATTAATATGAGTGACCTCCACTCCTTCTAGAAGGGATGGAGGGTCAACCGCATAGTTGTGGTTCTGCTATTTCGTATTGTAGATATATGTTAGGCACACGAGACAAAATACATCACATATTGAAATTTCCCTTTCAGTTTACAACATGACACAGGCTCTATACTTCATTGAAGATAAAATATGAAAGCATTCCACTCATGTAATTGGAAATAAAATATTCGACCTAAAAACTAAGTTCTTTCAAATGTACTAATTTCATAGAATGCAAAAAAAGAGGCCCAACAAGCACATACCTAAGCACTAATTTCAACATAGCCAGTTTGAAGGTTACAAACTAGATGATTTCCTGAACAAATTTCATCTTAAAGGTCTTACCTCCCAAGGCCTGGCATAACAATTGGTAGCCTATGCATATTTCAAAACAGGCACCTTTCCCAGGACCTCTTTTATCTTAATGGCATATGAAACTGTAGATGGATCTCCAGGACCCTTTCTGAAAAGCGCACCATCTAGATTCATCTTTTAAGTTTTAGATTAGGCCACGTAGATGGCACAATAGTGATTTTACAGCCATAAGATGCCAGCCTCCTAAGTATGTTTTGCTTGGTTCCAAAATCATAACCTATAACCTGCAATTCATCCGCCAGCTTAAGAGTAAATCTAAATAGTGAATAGTCAACAAGTAAACTGGTTCTACACACATGTATACTTACACGGAGATTCTCTCTAGACCTAGCACTGGAACTGAATTCCCACTTGTTTTATCGACTCAGTCATATGGAGACTTACATGATACTCCACTTATTAGATTGATATCCACACATATGAAGCAGAATCCATGAAGTTTCAGTTTCTTGAAATGCTTCTACTTTTCAAAACCCCAAACTCCTATTCTTACTGACAATATCCCATGAACGAGACATTTAAAGTAATTCCCTATCTGTTTTGGATTTTCTAGTGCTCAGGACCTTGAAAGGTTGCCATCTTACCTCAGTCTGCGTGTGATTCCACATGTATCAACACCATCTATTTCAACAGAGCAAGCATCAAATTCATAAACAAAACCCTGGGTCATGGTGTAAGACATTCTTCTAAAATTGCTAAATAGTCATCTAGTGCTTCTACACATCTCCAATTTGAAGTACTGAACAAAATCCATTACAAGGAGAAAGAGAGAGTAATGTGACACAGAAAAGCTGAATTAATGACAAAATTGCAGGACTGTCGGAATAGAACCTAATGCTCAAACTTCAAATTGCTAAACCAGTAAGGAAGCATTGTATCGATTCTTCATCACCTACAAGGTAGAGCACCAAAGAGCCGTTGTAAACAAATTCAAAGAGCAAAGACTCACAGAGAATGATAACATACAACTTTACTTACCAAAATTAATTCCAGTATTACCAATATGTGGATTTGTCATTAACACAAATTGGCCAGCATAAATAGGATTTGTAAGGATTTCTTGATACCTGCAGTGCACACAAATAAGATGTTTAACAACTTAAAATTTAGACTCAATCATGTTATGCTTCAAGCAATCCTCTGAAAGTAAGCTAAAAAAATCACTACTATATATTTATAGATTTAGTTCTTCTCACCTTGTCAATGATGTATTGAAAACAACTCTTTAAATTCAATTTCCTTCCTCTAAGGCATTTCATCAAACCCCTTGTTGGCTTAATCTTATAGAATTTTATCATAATCCAATACTTCTAGTTCATTATATAAATGGATAATAAAAAGAAATATAATGGGATAAAATCCTATTCAAACACATCCAGCAAAACACATATCAAGTACATCAAATTTCTCTATTATGGATTGAATTAACTTTTCAAAAATTTCAAACTTGAAATTAGGATATGACTCTCACAGCAAAAAGATAGGTAAGAAATAAATAGTAAGACTCTTATTGCGTAATTACCTGGTTTGGCTGATGAAAAATGAGAAGGAAGATAGAGCTTGAGAAAGAGATTATGCTATTGACACACTCATTCTAGCAGAACACCATTTCTTTTTAATGGTACTTTGAGGGAGTAGCGGTGTGAAGCATCACACTCACTAACGGGAAATCTCTCTTATTTGACCTTTGTTTAACTGAAGCCAGGTTAAGTTTGCATTATCTCTTAGTACATATTGAGAATCAAAACCTTGTGCCATTTAATGGTAAATTATTTGTATTCAGAATGGCTCTTTTGTCAACAACCTTTTCATTAACAAGGAATCAGACCTAAATAAACATGCAAATCGCTGTTTTTATTCAAAGCCCTAGTTAAGTGAATCCTTACATTAAACACAGTGCATAGGAATGCATGAACCCTAATCTTATGGCTATGGCAAGTTTAATCTACACAATAAATTGAAGTAATCCATCACCATTTCCCATAATAGCAGGTACACACGAGTTAATTTCTTCACCTTACAAGTCATCCACCTAGAAATGTGTGGTACCGAGCTAAACTCCATCGCCATCTATAGCTTCCTTTGGATGGCATTTTGCACTTGATGATGGTCTCCACTTCTTTCAGTTTATCTCCAAATCCAAACCTCTTCCAACCAGTTATCTCCCAGAATACTGATCGAGGATGCTCTGTTCAAATGAGTTGGACTTCATCTTTTTTGTTAACGGGCAATAGGAATAATATTGGTAAGAGATAAAATGCAAAACCCATTTCCATTTCAGGTGTGTCAAGGTAACAGTAGCTCTCTTGCTATAAGTACCTAAGAGTACCATAAACAAGAGTACTCAAGAAACTTCCAGTCACCTCGAATTTTCGTCCCAACTTCCTTACTGCATCTCTCTATCAATTAAATTTCTATGTGGCAATGCACTAGAGGCTTTCTAATGACTTTCTTCTTCGTATGATGATTAATTATAGCTAGCTTAAGTCTTAGCAAAAAAAAAAAAAAAACTATAGCTAGCTTAAAAGCAAGCGACTTAAGCCAATTGCTAACTATGTGGTGGGATAAATTATCTAGATATTTCAACGAATCAAAATTGATTGATTTTAATTTATCTTCATGTCAATTTTTTGTTATTTTAAGTATTAATTATTTGGATAAATTATATTTAAAATTTTTTTAACTTTTATAAACTCTAAAAATTATTATTATTATTATTATTATTATTATTATTATTATTATTATTATTATTATCCACTCTATAATTTCATTTTTAGATAATAAATTATTGATAAAATGCTGTCTTACTTAATTACAGTTACAATATTAATTTGTTATAAATATAATAAATGTAATGGTTTAGTTCATCAATGCAAATAATAATAAAAGCCTCGTTTAACTATGTGGCAATTGTAATGGTTTTAAAAGATAAATTAATTTATTTTAAATAAAAAGGTTTTATTCATCCAATATAAAAGCCTAATTCACTTAATTGTGAAATTCTAAAAGAATATATTTAATATGATAAATTGTTTTTGGCTATGTATAATGAATGTGAAAATAATTAAAGGATGTAGGTTACTTTAGCCAATGGTATTTCTACATTGAAATTGTAAAGTCTTCATCTCTCCTATATAAATCTCCATTAACCCTATAAGTAAGGCATACATTATTACTATCTAACTAAAAGGAGTAAGCTAATCACTTTTAGAAAAAAAATATATATATACATTTTTACAATCCATTGATTCTAATTATTATATGAATGATTCTCTATCATACTATTAAAAGAATTACGATCATGGAGTGATATTAAAGAGAATTATATTGGCATCAGGTGTGCTCTTTTGCTACATACAATATCCTAAATATTAATTTATTAATTATTCATTCATTGCTTACATTTACAAGTGATTATCCATCTATTAGATATATGATTATTCTATATACAAATATTTTAATTGTATTTTATGAGAAGTATTATTTGTATGGTGATCTAATAGTTCTCATGAATCCTCAATGAGTTAGTAGGACTTATTAGATGTTTTAAATATTGATATGAAGTTTTGTCACAAATCCCCAACAAGTAAGTGATTAATTATAGTAAATAGATGAACATTAGGAATGTCTTTTCCCATACCTAGCCATGGATGTGTTTATTGATCTCTTTAGATCTAAAGTGTTGGATAATACTAACTATGTGGATTTAAAACAAAGAGTTAACATGTTCTAGTTTTATTATGGTTTCAAGGATATCATTTGTGTAGAATAAGCACCTATTTTATCTTAACTACCAATAAGTGAGAATAATGAAATTACTATCAATATTAGATAAAATTATGAGAAAGATTTAAAAAGGTATCAAAATTGGAAAATAGCTAATGGTATTACTAAGTCCTATATTCTTTGTGGTCTTAATAAGACTCTTTGTATAACTTACTTTCATACCTAGACTACAAAAGTAATACTAGATAAATTAGAGTCTAAATATGGAAGATAATTAGATTCTCATGTGAATAATTTATGAAAAAAGTTCACTAGGAGAAAGTTTAAAGAAGTGAATGTGAGAAAGCATGTAAATGATATGGTTACTATAACTATTGAACTTAAGTTTTATAGAAGAAATATGGATAAGAAAATTGTAGCTTCTCTTATTGTCAATTCTTTACCTGAGTCATATAAGTTTATTGAGAATTTTTACACCTTAACTAAATCTAATTGGACTGTTAAGCATCTTATTAATAAAATTAATCATAAAAAAGATAGGAAGTTAGTGGGAAGGCCTGAAAAGACTATTAACCATAAACTATTAGTCAATAATGTAGAATTGAAGCCAAACAAGAAAATTTTTAAGAAAAAGAAGGGGAAAAATTAATTTCAAAATAATTATCAAAACAAATATAATCAAAAGAGTGAGATGAATATTTCTTAAAAGATATGTTTCCATTGTAATAGGCCTAATCATATAAAAAAGGATTGTGATGCTTTCAAGAATTTCAAGAATAAAAAATAGGTTAACCTCAGTAAATCTATCCTTTTACAATGTTGTATTTCTTATATTGAACCTTTTACTTAGTGGACTGATTCTGGTGCTACCATTCATGTGTCTATAAACTTTTAGGGATTCAAGAAAAATTAGGAAAATTGAAGCTAGGAAAAGTTTCATTTTCATGGAAATTGGTGAAAGAGTTTTGATAAAAGAAGTTAATACTTATGTATTGAAGTTGCAAGATAATAAATTTTTCCTTCTAGAAGATTATTTTTATGTTCCTTCAATGAAAAGAAATCTTTTATTAGTCTATTGTTTGGAGAAACTTAGTTTTTCCTTTTTCTTTGGAAATGGGAAATTTGTTATGTATAAGAATGATAAAATTATGTTGAAAGGTTTTAGATATTTAGGTGTATCATATTAGTTTGCATGGAAATGTTGCATATGAAGTTTCTAATTCCTTTAATATTCAATCTAATAAACTTTATCTTCAGCATCTTTATCTTGGTTACATTGGAAAAAAATAGAATTAAGAAATTGACCAAGGATGAATTTATAGAAAATGTTAAAAGGATTGAATTTCTAATTTGTGAAAGTTACTTGTACGGAAAAATGACTAAACTCTCTTTTCCTTGTAAAGCTGTTAAAAGTGAAAATGTTCTTGATATGATTCATTTTGATATTTAAGGTTTAATGAATGTTCAAACAAGAAATGATCATTCTTATTTCATTACATTTATCAATGATTCTTTAAATTTAGGAAAAGTGTATCTTTAACATAAGAAAAATGAAGCACTTAAAGTTTCTTAGCAATTTAAATCGAAAGTAAAGAATGCCACTAATAGAAGAATTAAGGCTTTTCATTTTGATTATGGAAGTGAATATAAATCTGATTTGTTTGAAAATTTATGCAAAGAGAATGGTATTGTTCATTTGACTAGTATGCCTCACACACCTAAACAAAATGGAGTTGCTAAAAGACGTAATAGGACTTTGTCAAAAATGAAGAGATCAATGTTAGCTTTAAATAGCCTTCCAACTTCCTTTTACAATGAAATTCTTCTGTTTGTTGGCCATATTTTGAATAAGGTATTTTTTAAGTAAATTGGAAAGACTTCTTATAAACTTTAGAGTGGTAAGCCACCTAAGTTGAATTATATAAGAGTTTAGGGTTATGTTGCACATGTTTTTATATTTAATCCTAGTAGAGATAAACTTTTATTGAAAATAAAAAGGTGTTTGTTTATAAGTTATCTAGAGCAATTAAGAGGATATAGATTGTATGACCCTATAAAAAAATTAATCATTGAAAGTAAGCATGTTAAGTTTATTAAAGATCGATTTGATTATAATGAATTTCTTATAGAAAAGTTAACCTTTGAAAAAATTGAAGAATTCAAAGATATGATCTCTCAGACTAGTAAATCAAAATAAAGGAGTTTCTCATAAGAGAAAATTTTTTCTAGAGGCTATAAAGAGAAACGAAAGATTGAAAAAAGCAAGCTCTATACTTTCATCTTCTAAATTCTAAACTTATGTTAGAGAATGTTTTATACGAATAAAATTGAATGAAGATTTGTCAAATCCAAAAACATATGAAAAAACTGTTATTGATATAGACATTGAAAAATGGAAGTTAGTGATGCAAGATGAGATAAATTTCATGTAGAAGAATAGGGTCTGAAGGTGAGTTAATCTATTAGAATTTGTTAAACTAGTGGGTTGTAAATGAATATTTACAAGGAAAAGAATTTTAAAGGGAAAGTGGAAAGATATAAGGTCTATCTAGTGGCAAAAGGTTTCACTCAGCAATATGGAATTGATGATGATGAGACATTTTCTCTAATTACTTGAATCCAATCAATTAAAATAATTTTATCCTTGGTAGCTTTTTATGACTATGAATTATTTCGAATGGATGTTAAGACAACTTTTCTCAATGGAAAACTTTATAAAGATATTTATATTAAATAGCCTCCTAGTTTCATAATTGATGAAAATAAAATATATAAGTTAGAGAAATCCATTTATGGTCTTAAACAAGTATCTAGGTGGTTTAACCTTTAGTTTCATGAGGTTGTTAAGGAATATGGTTTTGTTTAGAATCCTAAAAATTATTATGGATATGTGAAAATAGTGGGAACAAAGATTGTTATCTTAATTTTATATATGGATGATATTCTTTTGGTTAGTAATGATGTGACTTTTCTTAATGAAATTTAAACTTGGCTTTTCCATACATTTGGCATGAGAGATTTAGGTGAAGCCTTATATATCCTTGATATCAAAATTATCAAAGATAGAATGCATAGAAAAGTCATTTTGTCTCAGTAAAAATATATTAAGACTCTTTTACGTAAGTTTAAAATGATGTGTCAAAAGAAAGTTAAGTAAAGAGGGTTATCCAACTTCTACCTAAGATAAGTTTAATGAAACATTGTTCTCATATGCTTTTGCTATCAAAAGTTTGATGTATGCATTAATGTGTACAAGGCTGAATCTTGCTTTTGTGGTAGGAATTCTTAGCATATTTCAATCAAATCTTAGAAATAGTTAATAGGAAGGGGTAAAGCAAGTGTTTCACTACTTGAAGCATACTAAGTCATATGCTTTCACTTATCAAGCTAATGAGTTACAACTAATAGAGTATTTAGACTTTAACTATCAAGGTTGTTTAAATACAAAAAAATTAACTTTTGGCTTTACGTTTATGTTTAGTGAAGTTGTAATATCATGGAAAAGTAAAAAGCAAGATTATGTAGCTCAATCCACAAGGGAAGCTAAATACGTAGCAACTAATTTGGTTGCTAGGGAGGCTATGTACCTTTGAAGATTCTTAAGAAATCTTCATGTTGTGCCATATGTGGATTGACCTATAAAAATCTTTTGTGATAATATTTTAGATATTGCAATTGTAAAGGATCTGAAGTGCCATTCTACTGCAAAGCACATTAAAGGTAAGTATCATTACATTTGAAATATGCTTAAAAAGTAAGAAGGTATTGTCGAGAAGGTGTCATTAAAAGATAATTTAGCAAATCCATTCACAAAGGGTCTTGGTGCACTTGTTTTCAATAATCATGTTCAAGATATTGGTTTGATCTCTTATTAATGTATATGTATTAAAGTATGTTTGATAAATTATATTTGATAAATTAATATATTTGTAAGTATATATGAGAGAGCCTCGATAGAGAGGAAAGGTTGCATCTCAAATTGTCAATGGTATCAAATAAGTTTTTCTACTCTCACCTTATTTTATCTTTTCATTTTTTGAAATTTCAAAATTTTTCATTACATTAGAATTTAAAAAAAAACTTTTGTCTATACACTCTTTTTTTAGACCACAAAACTTGTTTTGTTAATGTTATGAAATAATATTAATAGCTTCTACTCATGTCCTAACTCGTTTGAGAGTTAGATTTGCTTCTATTTAGGACACATTTCCTGTTGGATCAAGAGTCAAACAAGCGTAGCAGAATTAACTGATTCTAGCCACCGAATCTATATAAAACGTTAAATTAGAAGAATAATGATTCATTTAATACCTTTTGGGATGACTTAGGAACTCGTTCGTTGATCACTTCTTCGATTTTCTTTTGGCCGAAGACTTTAAGGTGTCCACATGAACTCGCGAATCACTAGCAAATGTCTCACGTTCACTAATTGGAATTCACCTCCTTTAGTTTTGTAATGCTAGCTATGTCCTCCAAGGGTTTAAAGGAATTTCTAGGTTTTTTTTATGTTGGGGATGCGTGAATAATTTGTTTATTATTACCCAACAAGCTTATTTAAATAGATGTATAGAAAACTCTAACTAATTAGGCTTTATTCCATGTATAATTATAGGCTTATTATTGGGCCTTATAATTATAACATGGAATTTCTAAATATTAAGCCCAAATAATTTAGTCTATTAATTCCAAATCCACTAGGCTCTAAATGTGCAACCCTATAGGCTCTCGTTACATTGGCAAAGATCATTAATTATATTAATGATCATAAATAATGAGCGGTATCTAATAATACATTATTATTACCTAAGTAATGAGAAAAATGGTAATTTGACTAAACTTTTACACATGATCATTATCTATATCCTTTTATCCTAGGCACTTAGATTGAGCATGAGACATGGATCGTGTCATTCCCGTATAGCACAATCTAGAGATTTCTTGATTCCTAAATAAGCTGACTAAAGTAAATGTAATTGACATCCCATATCAATTTGTTTGAGCATAACCATGTATTTTCTCAACTTTACTTAATCAAAGGGCCCACAGATGTCACTCATGTTATATAGAAGGGGTAAATTTCATCTTGATCACATAAATCTTTCCGCACAATATGTGATATATCTAATAACTACCCTTACATTCACTTAACCATGAGTGAGATAGAATAGTATCAAAATATGAAACTCACATGTAGGAAACCTTAGAGATTTCAGGTCAAAGGACCATATTAATAATGATCACTCATGACACTCATATAATGATCCATGTAGTATTCTTAAGATAGGTCGGTCCAGTATACAAGTTCTCTAACTTGTACTCATGTATAAACTTAATATCTCATATAAATCACCGCATATGCTAGTCTTAACATATTAAAGCAACTTAATCTACAATGATATATAACTAAGAATATTTAAGAATATAATTATTCTAAGGTTATTATCATAATTAAATATATTGTACAGACAATATATATAAATATGATAATTAAAATTATCATTAAAATAACATGATTTAAATTTATAATCATCAATATGATTAATTTTAGGGCATATACACTAACATTTTCTTAGTGGCTAATACTAAAATTAGAGTGCAATTTACTCGAGTTGCAAGATTATGAGTATGATATGAACAATAGACCAATCTATAATTTATTTTCAATCTCTAATTAGATAGTATGTATTTTATATAGGCCTAGGTTAATTACATAAAATCCATAGTAGAAGATTTGAGGTCATATTCACTGTCATGGCTCTTAAAATTTTGTTTATTTATTTATTTTTTGGAAACTAGGTGGGAGATTATGGGAATTGTAATAGTTTTAAAAGATAAATTAATTTGTTTTAAATAAAAAAGTTTTATTCATTTAACATAAAAGTTACTTGCTTAATACATTTAATATAAGCTTAATACATTTAACATAAAAACCTAATTCCCTTAATTATGAAATTCTAAAAGAATATATTTAATATGATAAATTATTTTTGGCTATATATAATGAATGTGAAAATAATTAAAGGATGTAGGTTACTTTAGCTAGTGGTATTCCTACATTGGCGTTGTAGAGTCTTGGGCTTTCCTATATAAATATCTATTGGTTCTACAAATGACGCTTGCATTATTATTGTTTAGCTGAAAGTAGCAAGCCAATTACTTGTGGAAAAAAACATATAAATATATATATATATATATATATATATACACACACACACACACACACATTTCTACAATTCATTGGTTCTAATTATTATATGAATGATTATCTAGGGGAACACTATGATACCCCTAGGGGTTTCAAACCCTGGGTGGTGTGGCGTTACCTAAGTTTTTGGTAATCTCACCCAATGGATGAGATTCTGCCACACCACCCAGAGTTTCTAAACCCTGAGGCACCTTAAATTTTCCCCGATTATCTATTATAGTACTGAAAGAATTAGTGATATTAAAGAAGATTATGTTAGCATTGGATATGCTCTTTTGCTACATACAATATTTTTAATATTAATTTATTAATTATTCATTTATTTCTTACAAACTAAAACTAAAATAAATCTAGACTATTTCAACTTAATCGGATCAGACACGTTAAGAACATATTACTTTAGGTTAATAAGTGATTTAGATTCATTAAAAATTGATAAAATCTAATTAAAAAATTTTAAAATGGATCCATTTAGTTCAATAAATAAAAATATAATTTTAAATTTTTAATAAAAAATTAAAATAATTTTCATCAATAATAATTATATTTAATAAATATAAATTATATTTATTTTTTATTTACATTTATTTTTATTTTGATTCACCATTTTTTATCTCAGTTTCCGTTGTTTTTATACACGAAAATGAAAAGTATGGAAAAACTTTTTGACCAATTCAGAGGATATAGTTTCCGCACACTATTAGTTTAGGAGTTCTTCAAGAAATTTCTGCTTCTTTTAATTTATTGTAATTATCTTTAAAAAAGTTACATAGAAATTCCCTGCTTATAAGAGATGCATTTGATAATCTTGCACCAACTTGGAGCAAAAATTTAAGTATTTTTATACGTAAAAATTTCACTTTTAAACTCAATAAAATACGGTACACGATCATTTTTTCAATATAAGTTTGATTCACTTTATAAAATATTTTACGATATTATTGAACGAGAATAAAATATATTATTAAAAATATATAATAATTAAAAAATTTTATTTGTAATAAATAAATTTTAATATTTTTATTAATATAATAATATATATTTTATATTAATAATGAATTAAATTTAAATCTTTAATTATTTTTGTGTTAGATGAATATTTGAAATATTAATTACAAGATCATATATTAATTTTATATAAACTTATTATAATCATAATGAGGATGCATAAATTCTTATTTTAATTGATGGTGGAGCTTAAAATGCATAAAGAGTATTGCCACCTCCTCAAAAATTTTTAAGATAATATATTACTCATTTCATTCTTATTTATCCATCCTAACTAACTGATTTTGCACATATCAAAAAAATAATTTAATTTATTTATTTTAGTAAACTCTTTCAAGATTACCTTTTTATACAAAATTTAAGATCATTGAAAATAGATTAAGAAATGTGAAAGATTAAATGTAAGTTAGTTGAAAGTATAGAATAATAAAGTATTTATTAATGAAAAAGAAGAATAAATTTTTAAAATAATATTTAATACTTCATTGAAATTCTAAAATAACAGATAAAAAAATAAAAAATTTTTTTAAAATGCGACGAATAAAAAAATGAAGAGAATAATATTTTGTAATTATATAAATATTTTTTTAAAAAATTTATGTAAATCATATAACTTCTTAATTTTTTATTTTTGACCCCCAAAAAACTTTATGACAAATTCTCTCTTGGATTTTAATGATTCTTTATCCAGAGCGATTTTTATTTAAAAATTATGGTTAATTATGGTTATTAATTTTAATAAAATTAACAAAAAGGTAACACTAAAAATGATTTTGGATTAGTAAATCAATGTAAAAAGTTAAAAAGGTAAGCTCATTGAGTCTGGATCGAGTAAATGTATTGTTAGAAGTGTTTATAAGTTTTTGAAAACCTAGAATACTTTATCTAATAAAGTAGATTTTAAATGGATTTAGAAAATACTCACTTTATCAAAAATTCAATTTTTTTGTGTGGTTGATTATTTTATATTGGAATCCTATTGAAGAATTTTTTATTAGAAGAGGATTTGATATTTTTCTAGGTTTTAATCTCTGTCATTTAGGTATTGATTTAATTTCTCATACCCTCTAAGAATGTTATGCTGTTATGAATTTATGATCTTTGCTCCTAACTCCTTTTTCTTTTCATAATAATTTACATGCTGATTTTTTAGTTTGGTTTAAAAGTAATTTGATCACAACTAATCAATATAGTAATCTAAGTATTTCTTAAACTATTGCCTTTGCTATTGTTATATGAATCTTAGGTTAAATAGGAATAAATTGATCTTTAAAACTGACTAAGGTAATTTGAATTTGAAACATGCTACTTTAAGCAAAGTTATGGAATTTTGGGCTTTTAAGGGTTAGCAAAAAATACTCGAATTTCAAGAAATTAGAAAGATAAAATGGGATCCTCTTTTAGTGGTTTGGTTTAAATTGAATATTGATAAATCAGTATAAAGGAACCCTGATTCAGTCACTTGTTCTACTATGATAAAAAATTGAAAAGGTAAATAAGAGAAGCCTTGGAGAAAGTACAAATTATATTGTTGAATGGTGTAGATTAAGAGACAATTTATATTTAATCATTCATAAAAATTTATTTCTTATTATTATTGAAATGGATGCTAAATCCATTTTTGCTACTTTTCGACACACTAACCCTTCTATTTCTCTTCTGTGATTAGTTTGTATGAAAATTGCAGGCAACTTTTCACTAAATATAGATAATATCAGTTGTTATATATATATATATAAGCAAGCCAATTGTGTATAGTAAAAATGATTTCTCCTTTTTATAACGAGTTTTTTTGTCACGGATAGTACTCCTTTGGAGTTAATATGTAACTTTTGAAAAATTGCATGAGTATTATACAACTCGGACTGATCTCCATATTGTAATATAGTTTAGTTTCGGAAAGGTCAAAAAAAAAAAAAAACGAAGGTAAGCTTGTTTACGTGGAAAGTAATAAAAAAAATTCACTGCTTTACGTACAAAGTGATAACTTGTGATTCCCAGCTGGAAGTCACTTCTACCGAAAGATTGCATGAGTGCTATGCAACTCAGACTGATCTCTATATTCGAAAAAAAAAAATGAAGTTAAGCTTATTTATGTGGAAAGTAATAAAAAATATTCACTGCTTTACGTACAAAGTGATAACTTGTGATTCCCAGCTGGAAGTCACTTCCACCGAAAGATTGCATGAGTGCTATGCAACTCAGACTGATCTCTATATTGTAACGTAGTTTAGTTTCCTTTTCCATCGAAAAAAAGAAGTTAAGCTTATTTATGTGGAAAGTAATAAAAAATATTCAGTGCTTTACGTACAAAGTGATAACTTGTGATTCCCAGCTGGAAGTCACTTCTACCGACAAGTTCACATGCTTTATAGTACCACCAAATTTCTTATCTTCAATTTCCACTGCTTTTCTGTTCTTAGAGCCGACGGATGCAGAAACTTTTTGACCAATTCTCACGTTATTAGACTGCCTAGTGAATAAGTTGGTCTTCTAGCAACTTCCGCACATTATAGCTTCACTAAGTTTCCAAGAGATTTCTGATTCTTATGGTTTTTTAACGATCAGCTTTGGTTCCTATCTCAAACTCAAACAACCACAGCTGTTCTTAATCATGGCTCAGACTTTCGCGACCAATTTTACTTATCATGTTTTTTTGAGTTTCAGAGGTGAAGATACACGCAATCAATTCGCCCGCAATCTCTATGAAGCTTTTCGTAGAAGAGGAATCGATACTTTTTTTGATGATAAAAAACTCAGGGGTGGAGATGAGCTTTAACCCTCTCTTTTCACAGCAATTAAAAAATCAAGAATGTTTGTTATTGTGTTTTCTGAAAATTATGCATCTTCAACATGGTGCCTCCGTGAACTTGCGGAGATTGTTCAGTGTGCAGAACAAAACAAGCGATGTGTTTGGCCAATTTTTTATAAGGTGGATCCATCTGATATAAGGCATCAGAGAAATAGTTATGGCGATGCAATGACTAAACATGAAGAAGAGTTTGGTAAAGACTCTGAAAGGGTGTCGAATTGGAGATCTGCTTTGACTAAGGTTGCCAACTTAAAAGGAGATCACTTCAGAATAACTGGGTATTTATTTACTTTTATATTATTTTTTTGCTATTTATTTACTACTTGCTAATGAAAATTCTAGATGTTTATTATTTGATATGGTGAACTATAATTGATAAATTTATAATTTTTGATGGCTTCCAAAGCGAGAAAATGATGTGATTAGGCAGAGTTTTGATAAGCGTTTAGGTGGTTTTTGGTTTTTCAATTTTGCTAACGACTTTTAAAAATTATTTTTAAAATTAATTTTTTATTTCAATAATTTTTTTAAGTTAAAGAAAATAAAGAGGAGAGAGTGTCTGAGTAAATAAAAATATTTTATTTAATTATAAAATTTACATAAAAATAAAAAAAATGTAAGTCTGCTTTAAAGGAGATCATTTTAGAATAACTAGCTATTTATTTACCTTTTTATTATTTTTTTTTTCTAGTTATATACTTCTTGCTAATGAAAAATTGCAATATTTCTTATTTGTTACAGTGAACTATAATTGACAAATTTATTATTTTTAAGGACTTATAAAATAAGAAAATGATATGATTAAGTAGAGTTTTGGCAAGCTCTTAGATGGTTAATTAGTAATTCTTCTTCTGAAGATCACAGAGTGAAAATGAAAGAAATAATTATAAATAATTAAATGGTTTAGATTTATAAACGGTTCAATAACTGTATTTGTCAGTATTGTTGCTACCCAATTAGTTGTGGGTCTCTAAATAGAAATTGGGGATATAGAAATAACTATAAACTATAAATAGTTAGATACTTTAGATTTACAGTTGGTTCATACTCTAAAACATGTAATAATTTATATTGATTGCTTTCCGTTTGGGCATCTTTTCATTGTGTTTGGCAAAAAAATTTTTTTAGTCTAAACCTTATTGAATTAAGTTCTTTATGGGATCTCTGTATCATTCCAATTTTATTAGACATCTCTGAAGTGACAAGTTCTTTATGAAATAAGCGAGTGGTGAATAGCAAAGAAAGTATAATATCCATGTACATATGAAAAATATCTGTAAGATTTGGTGTGGTTCATGTGCAGATTAGTTTATGATTTATAAGGTTAGGGGCCTACCCTTTTAACTCTCAAAATATGAAAATTTTATGTTTTTAATTTTTATGGAAAATATATATCTAAAAAAAATAAAATTTTCAAAAATAGGAGAATTCTAAGTTATTTCTAAGGGTTTGGTACTCGGGGTAACATGACAAAATATAAACCACTGGATGAGATTACCAAATTATTATCAAGATTTTTAGTAATCTCATCTAGTGACTTGTATTTTATCATAATACTTTGGATACCAAATTTCTAAGGATAACTTAGCAAGCACCAAAAATATATACTTAATAATTTATACTTTAATGTCTTATAATTTTGTTTTTGTAATTACATACCTCTTATGATGTCAAAAACTATTTATGCAGGAATGACTATGAATGTGATTTTATTGATAAGATTGTCGAAGAGATTTCAACTGGATTACTTCCTAAAGGTTTACATGTTGGAGAACAAGTTGTCGGGCTTGAATCTCGCATAGAAAAAGTGGAATCACTTGTTGATGTTTCATCCCGTGATATGAAATTTATGCTGGGGATTCATGGGATTGGTGGTATAGGAAAAACAACGCTTGCTAAAGCTTTGTATAATTCAATTGTCAACCAATTTGACTATGCATGTTTTCTTTCTAATGTAAGTGAAAATTCAAAGAATAAATCCATGGATCTAGTAAGTCTCCAAAAAAGGATTTTGTTAGACATGTTTGGGGAGAAAAATATCAATCCCAGTAGTGTTGATGAAGGTGCACTTCAAATAATGGAAAAGGTTTCCAATAAGAGAGTTCTTTTGGTGCTTGATGATGTAGATTGTGAAGAACAACTAGAGAAGCTGGCAGGAGGATGCAATTGGTTTGGTTCTAGTAGTAGAATTATTGTGACAACAAGAGATATCCATCTATTACGTGTTCATGGCATTAAAAAAACATATGAAATGACAGCACTAAATGACCATGAAGCTTTAGAACTCTTTTGTTGGAAAGCCTTCAAAAGTATCCGGCCTCCAAGAGAATTTAGTAATTTATCTAATGAAGTAGTAAAATATGCTAGTGGCCTTCCATTGGCTTTGAGAGTGATAGGCTCTAACTTGTTTGGCAAAAGTTTAGAGGAATGTATATGTGCATTGAACCAATATAAGAGGATTCCAAATAAAAGGATTCAGGACATACTTAGAATAAGCTATGATGGCTTAGAGGAAAATCAAAAGGATATTTTCCTAGACATTGCTTGTTTTTTCAAAGGATATTATTTGAAAGATGTTATAAATGCATGGGAAGCATGTGATTTAGGACCGAAATATCATATTGGAGTCTTGGTTGATAAATCTTTGATAACAACTAGTGAATATAGCGCTATTGGAATGCATGACCTAATACAAGACATGGGTAAAGAAGTTATCAGGCAAATTGCTCCAAAAGAGATTGGAAAACGTAGTAGATTATGGCGTAATGATGAAGTTGTCAAAGTTCTAGAAGAAAATTTAGTAAGAATCATTTCAATAATTATTTTGTTTTTTGTTCATATGCCTTTGTGTTAGATTTTCTTTTATACAACTTCATTTAAATATCTCATATGTAATCAATGTTACTTTTATGATGTTTGTTATACAGGGAACTAATCAAGTTAAAGGAATAATGCTTATGTCACCTCCACAAATAATACAATGGAAGGGTACTACTTTTAAAAAGATGCAAAAATTGAGAATACTCATAATTCAAGATACATGCTTTTCAGTAGGTCCTAAATATTTGCCTAATAATTTACGGGTACTTATATGGGATGAATACTCGTTAGCGTCATTGCCATCGAATTTTGATCCCAAAAATCTTGTTGTTTGGCGAATGATTAGAAGTCCCTTCAAATTGATAAAATCATTCAAGGTAACATTTTATTTGCATTTGTTTTTTAAAATGTAACTTAGTTATTGAAAGATCTTGTATGACTTTATAATAGATTTTTTGCGTAATTTATAACACTTTACTATTTATGTATTTTCTATTTTGCAGAATTTTAAATATTTGAGTGTGATGGATTTCTCATATTGTCAATCCATAACTGAGGTGCTTGACATGTCTGGAATTTCAACTCTAAATGAATTAAGGTTTTCTTATTGTAAGAATTTACGTAAGGTTCATGATTCTGTTGGATTTCTCCCCAAGGTAAGAATACTAGACTTTGACCATTGCAAAAATTTAATAAGCCTACCAAGTGCAATGCGAATGGAATCTCTTGGGTTGCTTCATATTAGTTATTGCACAAGTCTGGAATGCTTCCCGAATATCTTAGGAAACATGGATTGCCTAACCAAGATTATTGCAAATAATACTGCTATTAAGGAATTGCCAAATTCCTTTGGTAATCTTACAAGGTATTGGAATTTACATTTGCCATATTCAAAAAATCATTATCATAATTTTCAATAGTGTAATACACTTAAGATTAGCATGTAAGTATGGGGATGGAATAGTGTTTTGTTTTTCACATTATTTCTAGTGATTGACAATTGGGATAATTAATGATATGAATGTAAAAAGTGTTTTTATAAAATTAGGACATGCATGCCGCTTAAAACAATTTTGGTATGATACTTTATATACATTGCTAGTCCAAATTTGTATTGAATAAAATCTCTGCAAACTACTATTGTGCTATGATAGATAAAGATTTACATACAATTTTATTTTATTCTTTTTTCCAGTTTGGAGTATCTTTACATAAGCAGATGCAAGAATCTTCAAGAAATTTATGGGATTTCATCCACTATACGGAGAATACATGCGGAGAAATCTACATCGTTAACTCTGCAGTCTCAGAATGTCGTATGGTCTCAGGTTTGACTTTTTCCCGCCCTTTTGGATTTGCAGAATGTCTGCACAAATGCATATAGAAATAAAAGAGTTAATTATTAGAGAAAATAGAAGAGATAAAAACAGTAACCAAATAGTTTTGAAACATGTATAGAATTGCACTACATTGAATGTAATAATACTGCCTCGTACATAGATAGAAAGTTGCCCTACAATATAACAAAGTATCAAACTTTCAAATATGAATTAAATCCCAAATTTAATTAAAAAACATGTGACCAGGTATTTAAGCAAATAAAATAATGTCATTATTAATCAAATGAAAATAATTAGTAATAAAAAATCATTATAATTCTTGAATAAATTAACTAGTAATTTATGGACCAACGAGCATGAAATGCTACTCACTTTTGCTTTGTGACTGCAGCTGGTTTTTGTTGTTTCTCGTTTATTCTATTCCGTTTTTTAATTATTCTTTCTTGTGTTTAGAATGGAAAATGTAAGCCTATAACTTGACTAAGCCCTTAATCCATCTCCAACCCAAATTGTCAGTACCATGAACGAGTCTGTCCTTTTTTTAATGGAAATATAACAAACATCCGTTTTACTCATTTAAGGAGAATTAATTAATTTAATATGAATTAATATATTTTTTTGATAAAATGATCTTTATTTTTCATCTCTATTGTACATATTTTTACTTTTATAAATCATTATTGTCACACAAATTAGGAAATCCTTCCGTGTTATTTTGTTATTTATCATATCATGTTAATGCTATGTATTGTTGACCACATTTGTTTAAGCATTTATTATTCATGATTCAGTTATCATGCAGTGATTTGTTGCCATGCAATCAAAAAAAAAAAAAAAGTCGAACAACAATGTGATTTTTCTCTTTTTTTTTTTTCCCTTTTTTGTGGGGCGGGGGATTCCTTATTCTTGGAGACTAGTTAGAGATAACCAACAAAAATCTGGAAGGCCAATTTGCCAAATACAAGACAACATTCTTATAGATCAAATTTCTGATTCCAACTTTTAAATTTGCTTCAAGATATTATTTTCAATCTTTACCAAGCTGATTCTGGTCTATTGGATTATTGTAAAGTCTGAAAATTAATAAAAACAATGAGTAATTTCTAATAACCCAATGAGTATATAAATTACTAAAGCCCGCCACCTAAAATATTATTTATTAAAATTTAGAGAAAACTTTTGTTTTTTTTTACAAGCATTTCAAGTATCTTGAATTTGTGAAATAAAAAATTTGGAGAACATATTCAATCTTAGAGAAATAAATTAATTTGGAGTAAAAAATTTAATCTCAAACTTTCGAATCCAATCTTTTTACAGAACCAATTCAATAAAATAATTATTTCATATTTCAATATTGTTCTACATAAAACTACAATCTTTTACAAAAAAATACTAATTATACAAATAATATCATAATATTTAGACAATTCATGTGGAATACAAAAATTTAAATACGATGATGTTAATTTGCCTATCAAGATGGCAAGTAATTTGTGATAGTAATGTTTCTGAGGAAGAAAAGTAATTTTCTTAAAATTAGGCAGCAAATGGAGGATATAATCTACGTGGAGATGTGTGAATATCATTAGCCGAAAATCAAATTGCAAAATCTGACTTGTTGTGAGAAATTGTTTGCTTTCAATCCTTATTCAATGAATTAGGTTGAATTCATATATATTCTTATATTAAACCTGCTTGATGCTAAATGGAATTCAGGTAATAGAAAGAAAGTTTAAATAAGGCAATAGGATGGAAACTTAGGAGCACCATTTGATTAAAATAGGTCAATGGCTAATGTGAAGCAATGATACCTAGACACATATAAGTATAAGTAGATGAGTTACATGAACTATTGCCTTTCTCTCAAGTTTAAGTCTTGGTTTCAAATGATTATACATGTTACAATACAAATATGTTCTAATAAACAAATAGAATAAATATATTTAATTCATTCAGAGAATTCTGTTTGAAAAATATAAAGGATATTTCTCTCAAACATAAACACACCCTTAAGCATAGACAGTATGATTACTCTTTCTAACTTTGATGTCACAGGTAATCAAAAAGTCAAGAGGTGCGGTAATCTATATGCCTGGAGCACAGATTCCTGATTGGTTTGACCATCGTTGTAAAGGGGGAGTCCTTTCTTTTTGGGCTCGTAAAAAATTGCCTAATGCTACTTGTGCATTCGTCCACAATCATGAGGTTAAAAATGCTCGTTCGGCTCGAAAGCACAGATGCCGGCACAGATACCGGCTACGTTTATTTATTAACAACGTTGAAGTGCGGAACGATTCAGATTATTCGAGTCTCGGATATTTTGCGAGCGGCGGACGCTATGTGCATTTTTATAATCTTGAAGATGACTTCTGGACACAGGCGTTTGGAGAAGATGTTGAGAAATATCTACTACAAGAGTGGAGTTATGTAGAGGTTGTGGTTGGATTACATAAGGAAAGCGATGATATGAACATATATGAGTGGGGAAATTATTTGGCGGTAGAGGATGATGGAACCTCGGTTAGCCGAATTTATGAATCATGGAATTTTTTGAACATAGATGAATGTGGAATTTATGGCATAGATGAATGTGGAATTTATGTGGACAAGCAAGGAACAAGGATGGAAGATGTACGATTTGATTGTCCTTACATTACCCTACCTATTGAGTTGGTATTAAGAAATGCATTAAAAAAGAGGAGCAGCATTTCATTCGGAAGATGAAAGGTTAGACACCATGCTGATATATTATATTATTATGAGAAAAAATTATATATACACAATCTCCTTGAATCTAGAGAAATGGTTGGATTTTAGTTCCAAACTTTTGAATTTTTTCAATCAATCATTTTAACTTAATACATCTTTGCAATAAATCATCAACTTTCATGTTTTATTCAAACTTTAATTACATGTGGTTTGGTTAATTTCATTGGTCATTTTAAAGCAAAGTAAGATGTGGGATTTGATTGCGAAATTTGACCATCCCTTTATAGGAGGCTTTTTACATTTTTCTTACAATTATTAGAATAAATTATTTTGATCCATCTTGACACTTAATCTAAGCCATTCTTTCTTTCCCTTTTTTTCCTTCTTTTAAGTTACTTTTTTTATTTTATAAATTTACTCCATATAAAGGAGATATGTGTATGCGTGTGCATGCACAATATATATATATATATATATATATATATATATATATATATATATATATATATATATATATATAATGGTTTATTTATAGTTAATCTTATTAAAATTATTTATACAATTTTATAAATTTTAGGAGACATTTATTAAAATTTAATCGAACTATTTATCGTACAACCTTTTAATATAAGATTCACTAACAACCTTTTTTTCTTTTTGATAAATTTTTTTTCTATTTTTCGTTATTTTTAAATTTATTTTCTTGTATAGTTATTCTTTTTGCAGTAATACAAGAAAATCTATTCAGTCAAGAAAGATGACCAAATTTTACCCTAGCACAATGACATAGACTTACCATGGAAAATGTTATGGAATTTGCCCTTACCACTGAAGGTGGTCATATTCCTATGGGAATTGTGCAATTATAGACTTCCCACATCTGATATTTTCAATTTTAGATATGATCAAGTCCCTCGAAGATTTATTTATAATATGAATTTATATATTTCAAAGAAAATATATAAATTTATATTATACAAACTTAAATATAGATTTATTTATAATTAATCTTATTAAAATTATTTATACAATTCTATTAACTTTAGGAGAGATTTATTAAAATTTAATCTGTTTTATTTTAAAACTAGGATTTAATACAACTTTTATCTACCATAGCAACATTCGTTCAAAATTTCGGAATTTCCTTTTCTGCGAAAGTCTGTTATTCTTCTTATCTTACTTTATTTTCTTATACACTTAATCTTTATTCCTTAATCCAGGAAAATTTATTCAAATAGAAAAGGCAACCAAATTATGTTCCAACGTTGCCGCATAAACTTCCGATGGGAAATTTTATGGAATTTGTGCTTGCCACCAAAGGTAATCATTTTCCTGTGGGAATTGTGCAATTATATACTTCCCACATCTGATGTTCTCAACTCTAAGAATGTTCAAGTTCTTCAGACATGTTCTCTTTGTGGATTGAAGAATGAAACTTCTCAACACATCTTCATGCAATGCACATTTGCAAGAGCTCTTTGGTTTGGCTCACAACTCTCTATTCAGCCAGACAGTTTTGATGTTGTTCATTTGATTAAGTTATCCTTGCAAATGGGATATATAAATGCTGAGATGCTTAAGGGGTTTACATGTTCTATGGCACTAATTTTATACACAATTTGGTCCTTCAGAAACAAGGCTATTTTCAAAAGAGAAATTCCCTCCTCTAAAGCTGCGCTCAAAGTATGGCTTGGATTGTATCAGGAATATGTTGTTGCTTGCCCTGCTATTGAACAAGCAAATTCCAATTTTGCTACAAACAGAGCTTCTACAAGTAGCAATTCAGTTGCAATTCTTGGACCATCTTATTTTGACTATTCGAGAGATTTGCAAGTATATTTGTCAGTTTACAGGGTTAAGAAATTCCCCTGTAAAATTACTTGTTGCCAAGCTTTCATCATTGGTGATAGGCATGTGATGGAGGGAAATTTTTTGATATCTGGAGCAGCCACTAAGTTTCAGGTGTTGTTTCAAGGCTTTAAGAGTCTTCTTACAATTGAATGTTATCGTTCTCGAATCGTGATTATTTACATGCCCAGTTCAAGCTATATTGAAATGCTCAATGAACCATCAATGGCTTCAACGCATTTGCAAACCATAGTCAAAGATGTCAAACATTTATTGATGTCCTTACCCCAGAAAATCAGGGTTAATTGTGGATTATTTTCTTATTCTTCTCCTGATAGGGTCAAATCAGGTAATTGGGGAAGTGTAGGCAAGTGGGAATGGGAGAATTTTTCACATGTAACTATCCACGTGCATGTATTTTATACATTTTTTATTAAAATATTATAATTTTATTCTTTTGCATTTTATTACTGTTTGCTTGAGGCAATATATGTAGATTTCCTTGAGGATTCTTTCGCTTTTGCAGACTCTGCCATGTTTTTTTTTAAACTCATTCATCATAATTGTAAATGTGTATCCAACAGGGTAATGTATGTAAATTTACATGATGGACATGTTCTATGGGCGTGAGTTTATATAGAATATATCAAAGGAAACTAAATTTCACAAGCACGGATTTATTCATAAAAAGATAGAGACTTAAAAATAAAACTAAAAGTCTAAAACCTAAAGCATTCACATTCTTTAGGAATTTTGTTGCAAAATTTTTATACTTTAAACATTATGAAAACATAATATCAATTGCTAATTATATAAAATATTTTTTAAAATTTCAACATTTATTCTTTTACTTTTCAAAAATATTTTAACATAGTAAAAAACATACTGTGTTTCCATTATTAAGTTAATTGCATTCTGTGATATAAATAAGTTAATAATTTTATTGAAATAAATCTGTTATAAAATTTTTTTGGTAGTTTGCTAGACTTATGCAATTTTCTTTTCAATATTAAATTTTAATAAAATATTAATTTTTAGGTATCTTTATTCAAAAATAATAACAAAAGATGATTATGATTACACTTAAAATTTAAAAAGTTTCAGTCACTCATTTGCCTAAGCATAGTTTGGCTTAAAGGAAGTAGTCCCTTACAGTATGGGGGCTTGTTACGGTACTCCGGGAGGTTTCAAATCCTCCGGGAGGTTCAAATCCGGAGTGGACGTGGTGCAATGCAAGTCATTGGATGAGATTACTAGGAATTTTAGTAATCTCATCTAATGGCACAAAATACACCACATCACCTAGAATTTGAAAACTTTTAGGGTACCATAGAATTGTCCTACATTATGTGTCCTCATAATTAATGGAATACAAAGTCCCTCAATTAGCCATGTGTCCGGGATACCAAAACCCCAATTGCTCATGGGGTGCGGAAGTTCTGGCCAAACTGAGAGTTAAACTTAACCGTTAATCTACCTCCACCAGTAGGATACACGCATCTCTATCCTTACTCAACGTAGCTGTCCGTGATAATGGACATGACTTTCTTCGATTTTTTCAATTATTTTCTTCATCTGCTACGCAACTTAATGGAGTTAAAATAGGCTCGTCTAATTTTATTAGATTAATCAAAATGGATAAAAATTATATGTCGAACTAGTTTCAAGTTGAATTACTTTTTTATCAAATCAAATTTAAATCAGATTATTACAATACAAGTCCAAATCCAATATCAATATTTATTAGGCAAGTTTTTATAATCCGTTAGATTTTATTATTATTATCATATTAATTATTTATTTATTATTAATTTTATATTATTAGTTAATTAAAATATATTATTATTTATTAAATATAATTATAAAATTATTATTATAACTTAAAATTTTATTATATATGTCATTGAGTTATATATATTATATACAAAAATAATATATATTATTAAAATATAGTAAATATGTGAATTTATATTTAACAATATATACATTTAATAAAAAATTTTAAATTTTATATTGATCAAGAATATTATATTATTTATTTATTTTAGTTAATAAAATAAATATATATTGATCAAGTCTAAAGTATTATATATAAAACTAAGTAGATTTAGTAATTTATATATTATCAATTATATATAAATAAATAATTATAATAATTTATATATAATAATAAAAAATAAATAATAATGTATTATATTATATATGTATATAATATATTTAAAATTAATATCAAATTTATTTATTTAAAATTTTAAATAATTTAAATTTTAATATAATTATTTATTTTAATAAACTTATATAATATATATTAACAATATTAAATATATAATTTATTAAATTTAATATTAAAAATTATTTAATATTGCTCATATATATAATTTTAATATTATATATATTAAATATAATTTTAATATACTAAAATTATTTTAATATCTATATAAAAATTAAATATATAATAAATTAATTATTTATTATTTACTACTATTTCTAAATTAACAAGTTAACTTAATAATCTAATGAGTTAATACTTATTAGTCCTAATTCTTTATTAGGTCGTGTTAACCAATCTTAATCCTAGACTAGGTTGATTCATTGTTATCATTTTCTGTACAATTTTAATTCTAGGCTAAACAAAATTATATTAATATCAGGTTAGACAAAATTATATTAGTCCTAAATCAATATGTTAAACTTAACTCATTTTAACATATTTAGCGCAACCTTAACATTATGCTTCCAAAAA